>JASEVX010000043.1:861008-1284056 GCA_031761405.1 Serripes groenlandicus | reverse complement strand
ACAGCCAAGAACCATTTCCCTTGTGTAGACGCTTTCTGACGGCGCTGAAACATTGTGGGGAAAGGAGATATTTTTCAGTCTTCTGCTGCAGATTTGTTGTATGTGGGAAATGTTTAACTCTTTTTATTTACGCTGGTATATATATAAACACCTCTGCTGCAGATGGAATTTCGAAAAAAAAAAAATTGCAAATGGAAAAATTGTTTGTATGTTTTTTTTGTATTATATATCTACCAACTCAGGAAACAGATTTTCCAAATTAAAATGTTAACTAACCCTTTTCTCTGATATTGGCAACATTAAATGACTTGCCGCAGACAGACACTTAAAATGTTGCAGGAATGCAAGAATAGTACTCCCAATGGCTTTAATAAATTGTACAACACACTATTATCAAGAAAAATGAGAAATTGCCCTTTTTTTCCCACAATAAAATAATGTCTGTTGCAGGCCTTCAAAAGCATTCTTCGAAAGGGAGGCTTTTCATTTTTACCTCACCTGTATAACAAATTTGTTGTATATGGGAGAAATGGTTCAAACATAACCCTTTCCCTCATACGACAATTCTGCAGCAGACGACTTTGAACGTATTTGTCAAAACATAGAAAATCTCAATAATTGAATGGATGCCCTATGACAAAAAGTGGAAAACATTGTGGCAAAAGGAGAAATTGCACGTTTTGTGCAATTTCTTCTTTTGTCACTGTTTTCAAAAAGCCGTCTGCTGCATAGGCGTCAGGAAGCATCTTTATGAGGGAAAGGGTTAAAAGATAGATTTATTATATCAACTTGATAGGTTTACAACTCGATCTTGTATACCTGATCTGATATACCCTTAGAAGTGTGTCTACTTTTGAGAATTTTTAATATCTGTACTACTTGAAGATTAAAGATTTCAATGTATATGAACCATATCAGGTTATTTAAAGGTACTGAAATCCAGAAAAAGGATATTATAGTCAAAGTTTTAAAACTGTTCAAAAGTTATCTTGAAACATTAGAATCATAATTCTGGGATAAAATTAGAGTAATTATTTCAATTTCCAGTACCATTATAAAACATCTAAATATTGATTGTTTATGCTTTATTTTTTTACGCAGGGTAGACATACCAAGTAAGCCAAATTAAAATTGTACATTTTCATGACTTTCAATTGACAGCTTTTCAAGATTTACTGGCAAAATAGTTTTGAACTATTTATTACTAGTACTTTGTTGTCACTATTGGTAATATTTGCGGATGTTTCAACATTTCAAAATTTGGATCTCCATCTGGATTTCAGCACTTTTAATGTCTTACTGACTTTCCGTAATCCTGTAAAGGTACATTCAGTCTCCAACATTATGGGTGAAATTTCTGCAAATTTGAGGAACGATAAACAGTTAGCATTTAGGCTATTAAAAGCCAGCATCAATTACCCATGGGTCATTAGACTATTAATTTTCTTGATAGGGTGATTAAATTGCCAAGATGTTTGTCTGACCGGTATATGACTGTGGGCTGTGTTCTCAGGGCATGCACATTGCATTTGTTAAAGAAATCAAAGTACTGAAAGTACTGCTAACGAATTATTTTGAAAATGTAATTAATAATTGCATTTGATCATGTTTTTTGTTTGTTTTAAACTTGCTTTAAAACTTAGTAGTTTTTTTAGCTCGACTATTCGAAGAATATGAGAGCTATAACAGTCACTTGTGCGTCGGCGTTGGCGTTGCAACTTTGGTTAAATTTTGAAACTTCACTCACTTATTGGACATCATCAAATGACCTTGCAGGACAAGTCCTATAACTCTATATCAGATTTTGTCACAATTATGCGCCTTTTCTAACTTAAAATGTTAGTTAGAGTTGTGCATGCATGTTGACCTTCCTTATTGTGGGATGATGGGCTTCCTGTAGTGATTCACTCTTTAATAATTATTTTAGGGATTGAAACATATTTGACCCAAGTAATTATCTGGAGCTCTGTATCACAGAGATGCCAACATATTTGTGGAAGTATCGTTGTGCAATTCTATTTGTTTCCTTAAGATGATAGAAGAAAAATAAAATGACAAATAACACTTAAACGTACACAGGGAAATCTCACCGTTTTGTCTCCGTTTCCAACTTGAAAACGATGTTCTAATTATGGACCATTAATTTATATTTATCAGCCATTCAGGCAAAGGTGCGCATCAAAATGCTTGTTTTATCAAGAAAAGCGTCTCTTTGTGGGAAAGATTTAAGTATGCTTGTCATTATCTATTTTTGTTACCATCTGCAACATGTTTGTCATGATGCATTTGATTTATCAGGGTATTCATACCATTACAGTATTGTCTATTCTTACTTGAACACATTTAACCCTTCCGATGGATTAAAGTCAGGTCTCCGATTCATTGGTATGCGAATTAAATATTAAATAATATTGGTAAATCACTTAATCTTGATGAACTTTATTATTTGAGGGACACATTGTGTATAACTAGGGGAGAAAAAAACAAAATACATCACTGCATCAGTCAAAATCATCCACGGGAACTCCCGTATGCAAGGATCGATTGTTTTGGGGGGAATTTTTTCATGATGTTTTCTTTAAATTGGCCGTTGTTTATTTACCATGTCATCGATTAAATTATTAAAAGCGTATTCTGCTATTGCAGAACTCAGCAGTTCTTACATTTTGATATATTTTAATAACGAACCAGGTTTAATTGGTTGTGCAGACGGATCTTTTTTGCTTGAAGCAGACATTATTTGTGTATAAATTCCGAAGAGTGAGAACTCGTTGTTCCGTAAAAACTGCACATACCGGTGAAGTAGGCGAATTACATCCGGTGTTAGGGTAATTTATTCGACCGCGATTATATTTAACGATCGGGATTTCTCTGGAAAATACGTCACTTTCATTTTGTCTTATGATTAAAACGACGCACAGAAAATGTTCTATATTCGTTATTCCGGATTTAAATGCGTGATACGACGAACAGGAAATATTTTCATTCGTTTTTCCTGCATTTCAATGCGGTGATAATGTATTCACGCACCTTATCTGGAGCTCTGCAGATACATTGCTCTACAACGTTGGGTCGAAGGTCAGGTTTGCTAGCGTTACATAATGGGCACCTGTTAACTACGTCACTCACTAGTCAATGGGCGTACAACTCAAAATTCATACATGCCTGCAGACACATGAAATATATGCCTTTATTATTAAATTGATATTCTCTTGAGAATTGATTCTCTGTGTTGATTCGGCATATCTGTGAGATTTACATGGTTCTTCAGCATGGGTTCGACTTCCGTTAACCACGTCACTCACTAGTAAATGGGCATATAACTAAAAATTCATACGCGTGCCGACAAATGAAATATATATGCATTTACTGTTAATTTGATATTTTCTAGAGAATTGATTATCTATGTTGATTCGATAGTATAAATATGACTTCACTGTATTGAAAAAACACGTAGAAGTCATTTTATTATCGAAAAAATTCTAGGACTATTTAGGTGCAGCTAATGTGTATTCTTAGCGGAAGTGTAGTTTAACCGTGACTTCCGCAAGCAACACGATCGCGTTAACCGCATTATTTTTTGAGAAAAAATAATTCGTTAAAAAGACAAGAGAAAGTTCAATGTCGCCGGAAATCCATACTGCAGTTATGCATAACACTTACATTATAGTAATTGAAAAAAAAAAACTAAAGGGCATTTTGGAACATCAGGGGTGGGGTCAAGTGAAAATGTATCATAACCTGCATTTTTTTGTCAACGAAGTCAATGTCCTTCATTGAAATATAATTAAAGCCTTTCATTGTTTATGATCAATCTCAATTCTAAGGTAGGTTGACCCATTGACATATAAACATTTATATACATGTTTATATAATAACCCAGCCAACTAATTATTTATAATAAACAGGAAATGAGTAATCCTCCCAATCATTCTACTCATGTTTTAAAATTATATAATGATGAGCGCCCTTGTGTCAATGAAGCATAACAATATGCAGATCGCAAGCAAAATGCGTGTAGGGAATTAAATAACACATTTAAATTTGTCAAGGACGAAATAAATTTGTACGGAATACCCGATTCGTTTCTTCTTCGCATAATTGTCGTTTTTACACTCTCTTTATAGGCAGAGAGTGTTCATTCAAAGCAATTTTTATATTAAAACCAGTCTTATCTCAGTTTGTTCTTTTCGTCATTTGTTTCGAACCAAATAAATATTTTAAATCACCTATAATTAACTATTTGTAAGTGAGTGTAAAGAACGGCTCTCTGCAAAGGAGATTTATCTACGCAGTCGGTATTCAACATTTTTAGCTTAGAAACAGTTCCTATTTTAGATATTCATGGATTAACATTATTAAATTAATTCTACATAAATCAAGACATCTCTTTGAACATGAAAATAACATTCAGTAAGTTAAAATTGCGACTAAAAGGAAAATTCGACGTGATTTTTATCTCGATATTGACACATAACAGTCTGCAGCAAGTCTAGCAGGAACTCCTTTGTCTTCGTAAATAAGACAAAAAAACACAATTGCGAGTCAAAATAAAGAAACTGCAAATACTTAAAACATCGGATTATTGATTTCATTTTAGATGTGTCATAACTAAGTTTTTGAAAATTATGCCCATTGGAATATGTTCAAGACATTTAAATTTGTATTTTTCTAATAATAACTCTCCTTCCATGTCATTTCCGAAAAGCTATTAAAAATAGAAGTGCCCGGCAACTAATAACAATAAGGGCTGTACCTCATACACTATCTTTCTGAAGCACATAGTACAGTTACAATCCATCTTAACAGTTGATCAGCTAATATGTACACATTTTATATGATCTTTTAAAACATTGCGAGCAAAATTAGTTATTATACTATTGGATGTTGTCACTCTGAAGGTTAAACAAGCTACAGTACATACATGTATATAAATACACATATATTGATTAAATTATGTTCAAAATACCTCATTTATTCTTAATACTCAATGTGAATCATTGTATGAAAATGTGAAATTAATTGCTTAATCCCCTCTCCCAAATGCAGACACATTTTAATACGTTTCCAGCAGGTGCAGTGTGTCAAAAACATTGTGAGAAAAAGAGAAATTGCTCAATGGAGTAATTTTCTGTTTTCCAACAATGCTTTCTTTTCTTTTCTATTATCTAACTTTCATAAATAGAGACTCCCCATGTTTTAACCCTTTCCCACCTGCAGAAGCAATTTGACGCACTAGCAGCAGACGACTTTTGAAAAAATGCATTGAGGTCATACCAATGGGGCTTAACCCTTTCCCTCATACGACAATTTTGCAGCAGACGACTTTGAACATATTTCGTCAAAAAATGGAAGATCTCTTTAATTGAATGGATAACCTATGACTAAAAGTGGAAAACATTGTGGCAAAAGGAGAAATTGCTTGTTTTGAGCAATTTCTTCTTTTGTCACTATGTTTTTTTAAACAGCCGTCTGCTGCAGAGGTGTCAGAAAGCGTCTATATGAGGGAAAAGGTTAATGGTTCTTAGTCTTTTTTGTCCAAAGATGCATCAAGGACTAAATTATAATATGCTGAAAAACAGTGAACGCTCTGTTGAAACTGGGAGCATTCATCCCTTTCCCAATTGCAGACGCATTTTGACGCAATAGCAGCAGACGACTTTTTGAAAACATTGTGGCCAAAGTTGAAATTGCAATTGCAATTTCACCTTTGGCCACAATGTTTTCAACTTTATTTTACAATTAAGCTATCTTTTATGGAGATTTTTCAGGTTTTTTGTCACTATGTCTTCAAAGTCTGCTGCAGATTTGTTGTATGTGGGAAAGGGTTATGACCCAACATTGTTGTACACAGTGCAAATTCTTTTATCATCCAAGTTTAGAGAGTACACTCTTAACCCTTTCCCTCATATAGACGCTTTCTGACGCCTCTGCAGCAGACGGCTTTTTAAAACATGGTAACAAAAGAAGAAATTGCACAAAACGTGCAATTTCTCCTTTTGCCACAAAGTTTTCCACTTTTTGACATAGGTTATCCATTCAATTATGGAGATTTTCTATGTTTTGACAAAATACGTTCAAAGTCGTCTGCTGCAGAATTGTCGTATAAGGGAAAGGGTTAAAGCATGCACCAAAGTTAAAATGACTCATTATGAGCAATTCCTGCCTTTGCCGAAATGTTTGACTGTTACAAAGTAGTTACCTGAGTAGTCTGTATCAGGTATAAAGGTAACAATTTTTCGTGAAGTCTGAATCAATTAGGATTGGTTAATGTAGGGTGAAAGAATTATCAATCTCAAATAACTTCACGAAAAATGAACATTTCACGGCCGTAATATTGGAGTAGAACGTTGATAAGATGTGCAGACTGAAGCTGCTGCCAAACTTGCACAATCAAGTGTTCATGCAGATGGTGTTTCACTTCATCCTTTACCTCGTACAGACAGCATTTTGACTCATTATTTTAGAATATGACTCTTGTATTAATTAGCATTGTGGCCAAAGAAGTCATTGCTCCTCAATTAAAGCGGTTAGTGTCATGACAACCAATTACTTCTTTGGCCAGAATGCTTAATTATACTTTCATTTATAGAAATTTTACAATATTTTTGCATGAATGTTTTCGAAGTTGTATGCTGCTGATTTGTTGTATGTGGGAAAGGGTTAATACTTTACCTGATAAAGTCTGTAATTTGGACGCCTCTCTAGCACTCAGGGTTCTATTTGTTGAAAAGAGTTAAAAACATTGTGAGCAATTTCTCCTTCTGTCACAATGTTTATTAGAAGTCGTCTGCTGCAGAGGTGTCAGAAAGGGTTAAATATATTTTCCTTATTTTTGCCTTGATGTTTCAAAGTGGTCTAGCTGTACGATGTTCGATGGAACGGTTAATGCTGTTTTCAACAATATTGGTTATATAAATTATACAGCAATGTGCCCCTGGCTTTCTAACACATATAGGAATCCGCTGCTGTGGTTGAGTGGTTAGCGTCGGGGATTTCGAAACCGGGTGTCCCGGGTTCGATCCCCAGTCGCGGCACTACAGTCATGGTGGAGTGCCCTTGGGCAAGGCACATTTTCTAGCCTAGTACTGGTTTGTTTACCAAGGGATCATGAATAAGTGAACTGTCGCCGTGATATTACTGAAATAATGTTGAAAGCAGCGTAAAACCCCAATAAATAAATAGATAAATAAATGCATTCTGTGAAGCCAACATCCTTCCTAAATTCCACATTGAATATGTCACAATGAGACTTGTCAATCTTTGCAATGAATTGTCTATAAAAAACAATGGATAAACAATAAATGAGCTTAACTCTTTCCCTCATACGACAATTCTGCAGCAGACGATTTTGAACATATTTTTGTAAAAAAAATAGAAAATCTCTATAATTGAATGGATAACCTATGACTAAAAGTGGAAAACATTGTTGCAAAAGGAGAAATTGCTCGTTTTGAGCAATTTGTTCTTTTGTTACTATGTTTTCAAAAAAGATGTGTGCTGCAGATGGCGTCGGAAAGGTTACTTCTGGGTTATCCTGGCTGGATGAATCATACTTCTGAAGGATTCAGTATTGCTTTCACTTGTAAAACGTGTGTCAGATAAGAATCCAGTAGCAAAACTAAGCTGTAAGAACTCAACCCGATAAAACAGATAAATTTGACGTTATTACGAAATAACTGATAACATGAGACTTCCCTCATATATAATCCAGTTTGGTGTTTCTAGAGCAAAAAGTATCTAATAGGCTAGGAAACAATATATTCCTTATACCTTTCCCCTCATCTAGACGCTTTCTGACATCTCTGCAGCAGACAGCTTTTTGCAAACATAGTGACAAAAGAAGAAATTGCTCAGAACGAGCAATTTCTCCGTTTGCCACTATGTTTTCCACTTTTAGTCATAGGTTATCCATTCCATTATAGAGATTTTCTACTTATTGACAAAATATGTTCAAAGTTTTCTGCTGCAGAATTGTCGTATGAGGGAAAGTGTTAAACAGTCACTTTCTGGCATCTCTGCCGCAGACAACTTTTGAAAACATTTTCAATTTTATTCAATAATTATACCCCCTTCGAAGAAGAGGAGGTATATAGGAGTCACTGTGTCGGGCTGTCTGTCTGTCTGTCTTGTTGGTTTGTTGCTCGGCCGGAAGCCATATTTTGTCCGGCCTATTTCTTACAAACCACTGGGTGGAATTCGATAAAATTTTACATAAAGCTTCTTTACCAAGAGGAGATGTGCATATCCTAAAGGGGTTACAATTGCATGTTATTTTACAGAGTTATGGCCCTTTTACATATTAAGTTATGGTGTAGGTCAAGTGCTGTTTAGGGGGTATTTATCATCTTCAGTGATAGCTCTAGTTTTTTCTTCATTTATAGAGAATTTCCATCTTTTTCCCTAGATGTTTTTCAAAGTTGTCTGCTGCAGATTTGTTGTATGTGGAAAAGAGTTAAATCTCTCCTATAGGGTTTTAAATTTCGGCATTAGAATTGCATTTTCTGATTGTATAATCCTCAATTTTTCCTTGTCTACATTGTCTCTAAATGATACATATACTTGTCTAGACTAACTATTTTTCCTCATATTATCTCTGTCTGAAAATAAGAATGAATGTCACCTGGTGTCAAACTGCGTAATATCACTTTTATTATGAAGTATTCAGAAGGAATCTTCTGAATTTATCTGACTAAAGATAGGTCCTCTGGTCCTATGCCATGTTTTGTATCCATAGTAACCCATTCCCACCTGCAGTCGCATTTTGTTATGTTATGGATATTAAACCCCCATCCCCCGATACATGTGACCTTTGACACATTCTGAGAAAAAAACCTTTCATAAATCATATAATGCAGAGGTGTGCACAATTGTGTGTATCGGGTGCTGCAGATTTATTGTATGTGGGAAAGGGTTAACTATAACCCAATTACAACAAATCTGCAGCAACAGCTTCGAAACCATCTAGGCAAAATTATAGTTTCCATCATTTTAGATTATGATTATTAAATAGAATTAAGAACATTTTGATCATCATCATTATGAGCAATTTAGCCTTTTGTTACATTGTTCTTAAAACTCGTCTGCTGCAGATCAGCCTGCATATGGGGAAGGGTTCAGACAAAACTGGCTTGAGTGAATAGCTAGAAACTTGATTAACCCTCGCTTTCGGCCCCTTTGCAGCAGACACTTTCAGCCCCTCTGCAGCAGATGCTTTCAGCCCCTCTGCAGCAGATGCTTTCAGCCCCTTTGCAGCAGATGCTTTCAGCCCCTCTGCAGCAGATGCTTTCATCCCCTCTACAGCAGACGCTTTCAGCCCCTCTGCAGCAGATGCTTTCTGACCCGTCTGCAGAAGAAGACTTTTGAGCAATTTCTCTGTTTGCACCATGTTTTCAACTCTTTTCGATAATTATGCTTTCATTTCTAGACATTTTTAATTTTTTGTCTAGATATTTTCAAAGTTATCTGCTGCAGATCTGTCATTAACCCTTTCCCACATATAGATGCTTTCAGACGCCTCTGCAGCAGACAACTTTTGAAAACATAGTGACAAAAGGAAAAATTGCTCAAAACAAGCAATTTCTCCTTTTGCCAGAGTGTTTTCAACTTTATTTAATTTTTTTGGAGATTTTTCACATTTTTGCAAATACTTTTCAAAGTTGTCTGCTGCAGATTTGCTGTATGTGGGAACGGGTTAAGTGGGATAGGGAGGAATCCACTGAAAGAGAGGTTACAGAAAACAATCTGTCTGGAACAGAGAATGAATGTCATTATGTATTCAAACATCACCTGTCAAAGTCCGAAAGCTTTGTACCTGATACAGAAATCTTGTGATCCCTTTACAGCAGACATGTGCTTTGAAAGCAGCATGGGGGAAGGAGCAATTATTGCTCAATTGCTCTTTTCCCATTGATGTTTCAATTCTGTATCCAAAGTATTCTTTCAGTTTTCAAGATGATAAATGTTTTCCTATGTTACAGTCCCTCTAAAAATTTCATATGTGATCAATGATTTATTGAGGTTATAAATGAAGAAAAAGTTACTGTGTATTATCCATGGCATGAATCATATACAAACATTAACCCTTTCCCTCATACAGACGCTTTCTGACGCCTCTGCAGCACAGATGGCTTTTTGAAAACCTAGTGACAAAAGAAGAAAAAATAGAAAATCTCTATAATTAAATGGATAACCTATGAGTAAAAGTGGAAAACATTGTTGCAAAAGGAGAAATTGCTCGTTTGAGCAATTTATTCTTTTGCCACTATGTTTGCAAAAAGCCGTCTGCTGCAGAGGCGTCGAAAAGCGTCTATATGAGGGAAAAGGGTTAACGTTACTGTCTATTCAATTATCATTCTTTGATTTCTAGAGGATTGCCATATTTTTGCCTGGATAATTTCATAGTCGTCTGCTGCAGAGTGAATGCAACAGAAGCAGATTGTGGATTGTGTCTGCCCAAAGAGCTCTTTTGCTTAGGGCTGCAAGGCTAGCATTTGAGACAGACAGGAAATAATATTGAATTAGTTAGGATATGTAATTGGAATGTTGTTGAGAGCATGGTTAACCCTTTTTCTCATGCAACAAATTTGCTGCAGACAACTTTGAAAACATTTACGAAAAAATCTGAAAAATCGCTGTAAATGAAAGAATAATAATTAGATAGAATTGAAAACATTGTGGCATAAGGATAAATTGCTCTTCATTATGAATAGTTTCTCCTTTTGTCACAATGTTTCAATGGTTGCAGTCTTATATACCAAACATGTTTATGAGAAATAGGGTTAATTCCTGAACAATTCAATCAATGGCAATGGGGAAGGATGAAAACAATAAAAATCTGCAGCAGCCGACTGAAAATATGGTGTACTAAATTCCAGTTTTCACATAAAGAGAAAATTTGCATTTTCAGTCTCCAACATTATGGGTGAAATGTCCTCAAATCTGCAAATGATAAACAGTTAGCTTTTAGGCTATTAAAAGACAGCATCAATTACCCATGGGTCATTAGACTATTAACTTTCTTGATAGGGTGATTAAGTTGCCAAGATGTTTGTCTGACCAGTATATGACTGTAAGATGTGTTCTCAGGACATGCATATTGCATTTGTTTAACCCTTTCCCTCATACGACAATTCTGCAGCAGACGACTTTGAACATATTTTGTCAAAGAATAGAAAATCTCTATAATTGAATGGAAAACCTATGACTAAAAGTGGAAAACATTGTGGCAAAAGGAGAAATTGCTCGTTTTGAGCAATTTCTTCTTTTGTCACTATGTTTTCAAAAAGCTGTCTGCTGCAGAGGCGTCAGAAAGCGTCTATATGAGGGAAAGGGTTAAGAAAGATGATAACAATAAGGGCTGTGCCTCATACATTATCTTTCTGAATCACATAGTGGAGTTACATTCCATCTTAACAGTTGATCAGCTAATATGTACAAATTGTATATGATCTTTAAAAATCCATGTGATGACCAGTTCTTTTTAAATAAAGAAGTATACGTGGAGCTTATTAAACAAATTTATACACCAAAACGGCAAAGAGATTCAACCATTTCTTATGAGGAGGTACGCACATTAAGCATTGGAAGGGTGGAAGATGCCAGCAAAAATACTGGAATAAAGACGTCAGACCCAAGAAAATGGCTTCCTCCTAAATCAGTGATTGAAAGACTGGCAAATATGGTTCAGATGCAAATTGACTATCTTCAGACAGCAGGTGGGCATGAACATAAACTGCCAAATTTTTTGGCAAGAGACTGTTTAAGGAAAAATGCAAGTGGGGAAATTGAATATGATTTTGGGCCTGATGCACATTTTTCACGCCTTGCAGACCTTAATTCCCTTTGTAACGGTTAATAAAAAAAAAACGTTGCATTGACGACACTCCTCAACATGGTGCTCGTAGAAAAAGAATGCTTACCTCCACTCCACAGGGAAAAAGGTTACTTGACTGAATTCACACAGGAAGCCCATGTAGGCCCTGTATCGCTTACCTGATTTCTTTGGACTGGTTATAATGATAGCCGCCTTGTGAAATTGACTCAATCGTTACGAGCAATTTAACATATAAGAACATTTCTATAATTTGCAAAGATAGCATATATGCGTACAGTGGGCATAACTACATAAGCAATTCTGTTCCAGGGTTACAAATGGAACACAATTATTTGAAAATTCGGCCAGTGGTTTAGGAGATGTTGTTAACGATATAGAGGGCAACATGCGAAACAACTTTGCACACTTACTTATTGGGCTAGTTTTTTAAATTTTTTAGCTATGGCGGTCACCTTGTAAATTGACTTTTGTGTATTTATACCCCCCGGCAAACAAAGTTTGGGGGGGTATATAGGAATCACCCTGTCTGTCCGTCTGTCTGTCTGTCCGTATGTCCACATTTCTTGTAAGCACTACTCCTCCTAAACGGCTCAATGGATTTGGTTCAAACTTTACATGAAGGTTACACATCATATGTAGATATGCATGAAGGAAGATCACACGCCTCGGACTCTTCCAAGGGGAGATAATTTAACTTAGAGGTTATCTGCGAGGGACTCCTGTGCACATACCTCCACATTTCTTGTAAGCACTACTCCTCCTAAACGGCTCAATGGATTTGGTTCAAATTTTACATGAAGGTTACACATCATATGTAGATATGCATGAAGGAAGATCATACGCCTCGGACTCTTCCAAGGGGAGATAATTCAACTTAGAGGTTATCTGCGAGGGACTCCTGTGCACATACCTCCACATTTCTTGTAAGCACTACTCCTCCTAAACGGCTCAATGGATTTGGTTCAAACTTTACATGAAGGTTACACATCATATGTAGATATGCATGAAGGAAGATCACACGCCTCGGACTCTTCCAAGGGGAGATAATTTAACTTAGAGGTTATCTGCGAGGGACTCCTGTGCACATACCTCCACATTTCTTGTAAGCACTACTCCTCCTAAACGGCTCAATAGATTTGGTTCAAATTTTACATGAAGGTTACACATCATATGTAGATATGCATGAAGGAAGATCATACGCCTCAGACTCTTCCAAGGGGAGATAATTCAACTTAGAGGTTATCTGCGAGGGACTCCTGTGCACATACCTCCACATTTCTTGTAAGCACTACTCCTCCTAAACGGCTCAATGGATTTGGTTCAAACTTTACATGAAGGTTACACATCATATGTAGATATGCATGAAGGAAGATCACACGCCTCGGACTCTTCCAAGGGGAGATAATTTAACTTAGAGGTTATCTGCGAGGGACTCCTGTGCACATACCTCCACATTTCTTGTAAGCACTACTCCTCCTAAACGGCTCAATGGATTTGGTTCAAACTTTACATGAAGGTTACACATCATATGTAGATATGCATGAAGGAAGATCACACGCCTCGGACTCTTCCAAGGGGAGCGGGGGGTATTCTTCAGTGAGCTTTGCTCACAGTATTTCTAGTTTACAATTGCTTCATTCAATTTATGCAATTTGTAGATGCTGTCGTTTCTTTTCAATATTGTTAAGCTAGGAAAACAGAATGACAACACATATTTGTGGACATGCTAAATACAATCAATGCAAATTGGTAGTTGCTTCTTTATCGTTTAGTTTTACATAATGATGCGTATATATTATGAACACATGCATGCATTGCTTTACGTGTCTAAGACCATATATATATATGCATGAATGTTTCATGTATGTGAAAATGCTAAAATGAAAGCAAAGTAACTTGTAATGTATGTTGCATTGATGTATGTTTTACTTGCCAAATGGGAAGGGGGAGAGGGAGAGGACGGACGGACGGACAGACAGACAGGTTCAATCATTGAATGGAGTTGATAGCGTTATAGTGAAAGAAGAATTTGATCATTGTAAGTAATTTCTCCACTTGCCACAATGTTTTCAAAAGTTATCTGCTGCAGAGGTGTCAGAAAGCGGCTGCATTTGGGAAAGGGTTTAACATTAAGCAACTTGTGTCTGTTTTGCAGTAAAATCGAGTCATGATTGATGTTTATATTTCATGCCATGTATTATAGCCAAGCTCATCAAGCCATTTAATTGTTGCCAGGGAACCGTGAAGTACCCTTGGCATCCGATGGCCCCCAAGATAAGGGGCATGTTTTCATGTCCTAAACCCAGTGAAGTTATTTGACATCAAAACCCTATGTTGTTGGTACTTAAATCCATTGTCTTGGTGAGGCAATTCTTTTGAGTATTAACCATAGCATTAACTTGTATTAGAAGAGAGATATTGTAAAATCAGTTCACTCCTGCTGTTCAAAGACCTCTGTACTGCATGTCAAGAAGGGCTCGTGTTTCACTCCTGAATAAATATACAAGTAGTTAATTGGCATTTAGAGTATTTATTTTATGAGTGTTTTTATTCATTAATTCCCCTTTCCATAAATGCTGGCGCATTTTGACGCAATAGCAGCAGACGTTTTTTGAAAAACATTGTTGCCAAAGGTGAAATTGCTCATGATGAGCAATTTCACCTTTGGCCACGATGTTTTCAACTTTATTCAACAATTATTTAGCTATCTTTTATGGAGATTTTTCAGGTTTTTGTCACTGTATTCTAAGTCGTCTGCTGCAGATTTATTGTATGTGGGAAAGGGTTAATTCGCATTTCCAAATGCTGGTACATTTTGATGCATTGGCAGCAGACACATTTGTTTCTTTTATCAATAAATTTTTCCTATTTGTTCTTTTTTGTTCCTATACTGCATGTGTATATGTTTTCGAAGTTGTCTGCTGCAGAATTGTTGTATGTGGGAAAGGGTTAACTTCCCTTTTGATAGTAAAATATTAAATTTTACTAATAAACAGTGTAGAGACATACATACATATCATTTATATGAACAGAGATGTTGGCAAAGTCTGAAAGGTGTAATTTTCATTAAAAATTGAAAACTTCAATTACTCAAATTATTCAAAGTTGAACTCTGTATAGTTAGTTGTGTGTCGTTTCAATTATTTCAAAGCTAAAAATGTCATGATTCTGACTTTTAAATGTTGATGGCGGCTGGGGGGGGGGGGGGGGGGGGGGGATCATAAAGATTAATTTAATTATTTGTAATTTCGATGAAAATTCATATTCTTTTCAAAATAAATCGAAGAAAAAGGAAATAAGGATTACTCTGGGTCGATCAGGTGCAATTTTATTAGAAAAACAGAAAATCAGGGTTATATATGCAGATGCTTGGTGCTTTTGAACCTTTTTGACCCTTGAACCTGCCATCTAATTTAGATAAAAACGTTTTGAAAAGACGGCAGTCCTCCAATCTTAAAGTACCGGTAGGAACAATAAATTCTTGGGGTTTTTTTACTGCTAGATTTAGATAATCTTCTTCATAAATAAACCTTGGGAGCGTTCTGTGGCAATCTGAAAGGAGTTCTGATAACTGTTCATAAAAGGTTTATTACGATCGACCGACTGACGCACAGGTGAGCCCGTGCATGCAGAGCTCTTGATGAAGTTTTTATTTCATAATTTAAAAAGACCCAAACCAACAACCTGTAATTGATCTACAAACCTTCTGATGTAAACAACCAAAGGGTGGAAAGACAATATATATATATATAAGATGGGATAAAACTCAAAATCAGTTATCAAGAACTGAATATTTTCTCAGATTGACCTTATTTACTTAAAATGCATCAAAATCATTTGTCACAAAGGCTGTGCTATTAACAGTTTCTACATACTTCAAAATGTGGAAAATGTCAAAAAAGTTGAAAACAGTGCGTCTATGAACAATTTCTACTTTTGCCACTATGTTTTCAAAAGTTTTCTGCTGCAGTGATAAGTGTACAATCGCCATGATATAACAGAAGTACCGTGATTACTGTGTAATAAATCACGTGGTAAAGGGGAAAAAATTGTGGACATTAAAACATGACCAAATTTCTACTTTCAGGGTATGGTAGTCAATGGCTTTGTCAACGTGGTCATTTCCAACATTGAGAAACGTTACGACCTCAGCTCCACTGAATCTGGAACAATCGCAAGCTGTTACGACATTGCCTCTGTTCTGTGTCTCATCCCCGTTAGTTACTTCGGTGGACTCGGATGTAAACCACGGTATATAGGGATCGGCGTTCTCATAATGAGCATCGGGTCGTTCGTCTTCACATTACCGCAGTTTGCAACTGGTCTCTATGAAGCTGACGATACGGGGTTACAGTTAACGTGCGATGTTAACCCTAATGGGACTCTGATATGTGATAAAAACACGGCTCCAGCCAGTCTATCAAACTATAAATTTATATTTTTTCTTGGGCAGCTGCTTCATGGGGCCGGGGCTGCGCCCTTGTACACCCTGGGGGTCACGTATCTAGATGAAAACCTGCCTTTAAGGTCATCTTCATTTTATATTGGTAAGTCAATTCATCAATAACTTAACCCTTTCCTTCATATAGACGCTTTCTGACGCCTATGCAGCAGGCGGCTTTTTGAAAACATTGTGACAAAAGTAGAAATTGCTCAAAAATGAGTAATTTCTCCTTTTGCCACAATGTTTTCCACTTTTAGTCATAGGTTATCCATTGAATTATAGAGATTTTCCACTTTTTGATAAGATATGTTCAAAGTCATCCGCTGCAGATTTGTCGTATGAGGGAAAGGGTTAACAAAACAGAACAAAACAGAACAAAACAGCACTTTTCCCACTTTTACACACATTATATATATGACGCATCTGCAGCAGATGAACTTTTCAAAACATTGTGGCAAAAGAAAAAATTGCTTATTATGAGCACTTTATGTTTTCAAATCTATTCAATAATTAAACTTCAATTTATATCTTAACGGAAAACCCATCTTTAAGTTCATTTTCATTTTGTATCTATAAGTCATTTCTAATCCATACCTCTCCCTCAAAATAGAGCTTTTGATGCATCAGACAATATCACAAAACATTGTAAGGAAAAAGAAATATTGCTCGAGATATGGAATTTCATATTTTCACATATTGATTTAACCCTTATCCACATTGCAACAAATATGCAGCAGATGACTTTGAAAACATCTAGGTAAAATGAGCCGTCCCGCGAGAAAACCAACATTGTGGACTCTGCGTAAAGTATCGACCCGGATCAGCCTAAGCATGCCGCGCATACTTGGATACACACCTTTTCGCCTCCTGTGGATTTTCTGTTTCGGGAAACACTACTCTATACCTCTATCCCCCTGAGATGGAATGTGTTGGCCCGGATCGGTCTGCGCTGACTGCACAGGCTGATCTGGGTCAATACATTATGCAGAGGCCATAATGTTGGCATTCTCGTGGGACGGCTTAAATAAGGTTTGCAGAAGTTTTCTGCTGCAGTTTCATCAAAATAGGTCTTGTCTGCATTTAATTATAGAGATTTTCCATTTTTTGACAAAATATGTTCAAAGTCGTCTGCTGCAGAATTGTCGTATGAGGGAAAAGATTAAGTTCTTATCAAGCACTTCAATCTTCCTATGTCCATCAAACTAAGTAACAAAAACAACAGGAAAGTTTCTAACAGTTCAGAATTTTTTGTTTACCTTATCTGAAAACTAACACCTTTTTAGCTCACCTGAGCTTTGCTCAAGGTGAGTTATTGTGATCGCCTTTTGTCCGGCGTCCGTCGTGCGTCGTCCGTCGTGCGTCAACTTCTTCTCCTCAGTAACCAGTGGGTCAATTTGGATGAAACTTCACAGAAAGCATACTCTCAATGACCTCACCAGAATTCCTTCAAATTTTTGGGATCCATGCAAAATTCTGGTTTCCATGGCAACGAAACCGAAAAAACTTCAAAATTCTTCTTCTCCCAAATTGGTTGGCAGATTTTCAAATAATTTTGTAGAAATGTTCCTTGGGTGACCCTCTATCAGATTCCTTCAAGCCATGTTGATTGGTCGAAAAACATGGCCGCCAGGGGGGGCGGGGCTATTTTGCCTTATATGGCTATAGTGCAAACTTAAAAAATCTTCTCCTCCAAAAGTGTCAGGCCGATTTTCAAATAATTTTGTAGAAATGTTCCTTGGGTGATCCTCTATCAGATTCCTTCAAGCCATGTTGATTGGTCAAAAAACATGGCCGCCAGGGGGCGGGGCTATTTTGCCTTTTATGGCTATAATGAAAACTTAAAAAAATCTTCTCCTCCATAAGCGTCAGGCCGATTTTCAAATAATTTTGTAGAAATGTTCCTTGGGTGACCCTCTATCAGATTCCTTAAAGCAATGTTGATTGGTCGAAAAACATGGCCGCCAGGGGGCGGGGGCTATTTTGCCTTATATGGCCAAAGTGAAAACTTAAAAAATCTTCAACATCTTCTCCTCAGTAACCAGTGGGTCAATTGGGATGAAACTTCACAGAAAGCATACTCTTAATGACCTCACCAGAATTCCTTCAAATTTTAGGGATCCATGCAGAATTCTGGTTTCCATGGCAACGAAACGAAAAAAAACTTCAAAATTCTTCTTCTCCCAAACTGGTTGGCAGATTTTCAAATAATTGTGTAGAAATGTTCCTTGGATGACCCTCTAATAGATTCCTTCAAGCCATGTTGATTGGTCAAAAAACATGGCCGCCAGGGGGGGGGCGGGGCTATTTTGCCTTATATGGCTATAGTGCAAACTTAAAAAATCTTCTTCTCCAAAAGTGTCGGCCCGATTTTCAAATAATTTTGTAGAAATGTTCCTTGGATGACCCACTTTCAGATTCCTTCAAGCCATGTTAATTGGTCAAAAAACATGGCCGCCAGTAGGCAGGGCTATTTTGCATTATATGGCTATAGTGAAAACTTAAAAAATCTTCTCCTCCAAAAGTATCTGGCCGATTTTCAAATAATTTTGTAGAAATGTTCCTAGGGTGACCCTCTATCAGATTCCTTCAAGCCAAGTTGATTGGTCGGAAACTATGGCTGCCAGGGGGCGAGGCTTATATAGCTAAAGTGAAAAAAAAATAAAAAATCAGGTGAGCGATTCAAGGGCCATCATGGCCCTCTTGTTTCAACAAAGGGTGATTATTTTTTCTCTCACCCGACTTACGTCACCAGAGAATATGTCTTGTGAGAATTATTTAGGAATCAAGTTTTTGCTTATTTGTACAAGTTTTGGTTTTCAGAAGTATGCAAACTTTCCATGCTATGATATATAGCTATATGCATTTGAATTATTTTGAGAAATATCTCCTCTTCATGAAGTGTTGACTGCTGACAAACTGCTTCAAGAATTATATTTTGTGAAGATATTGATATTTAAAGGTTATCTATTTGGATTAAGCTCTGTCTGCAGTTTACTTTAACCCTTTCCCTCTTATAAACGCTTTCGGACGCCTCTGCAGGAGACGGCTTTTTGAAAACATGGTGACAAAAGAAGAAATTGCGCAAAACGTGCAATTTCTCCTTTTGCCACAATTCTATGTTTTGACAAAATACGTTCAAAGTCATCTGCTGCAGAATTGTCGTATGAGGGAAAGGGTTAACCCTTTTCCTCATACAATATAACTGCAGTAGACGACTTTGAAAACATATTTTCAAAAATGTGAAAAATCTCCATTAAAGACAGTTTTATTATTGAAAACAATGTGGCAAATGGTGAGATTGCTCATTATGAGCAATTTTACCTTTGATACAGTGTTTCTAAAAGTCCTCTGCTGCAGAGGCGTCTGGAAGCATTTATTGGTGGGAAAGGGTTAAGCTTCTTACAGCATATTTTCCTAACCGATGGACCTCTTTCATCCAAACTTCACAGGGATAGAAAGCCATTTGGTGGTCCTTATTTAAATTCTACATAGAATTTTGCTTGCGACGTCAGAAAGTGGAACAATGCCAAAACTTTCAAATTCATCTCCTTTGAATCCGGGTGGTCAATTTCAAAATAATTTGGCAGAAATGATCTTTAGATGACCCTCAACAAAATGAGTCCAAGCGGTAATGAGTGGTTGTAACCATGGTGACCAGCATGCAATTGAAATGTGGTGAAATGGAAAAAAAATTAAATTATTCTCAATTGAATACGTATGTCTGATTTCATAATAATTTGGTAGAAATGTTTCTTAGGTGAATGCTCAACAAAATATGCTAAAGCAATATTGATCAGTCAAAAACATTGCCACCAGGGGCTAGTTTCACTTGCTTTTTTTTTTCAAGTATTTTAAGTATGTGAACTGGCCACATTTGTCCCGTCTTTTGCTATCTTGCAGGGGAGTTTTCTTTGATATCTATGTTAACATACCAAGTTAGGTTTATTTTATATATATATATATATATATATCTAATATTTATGTATTTTCAGGAATATTCTATGCACTTGCAATCATTGGTCCGGCCATTGGTTATCTGGCTGGGGGAGCTTTCCTAGATCTCTATGTTGATATCAATTCTCCATACGCTGACAGGTAAGCAGGGAGATAATTGTTTGATTGATAAGAGTTAAATGCTCTTTCAATTGTTTTTAGCTCATCTGTGCACGAAGTGCAAGGTGAGCTATTGTCATCACATTTTGTCTGGCGTCCGTCTGTTGTCCATCGTGCATCGTCAACATTTGCCTTGTTAACACTCTACAGGCTACATTTTGCATCCGATATTCATGAAAGTTTATCAGAACATTCATCTCCATCAAATCTTGGACAAGTTCTAAACAGGGCCATATGAGGTCAAAAACTAAGTCACTAGGTCAAATTGAAGGAAAATCTTGTTAACACTCTAGAGGCCACATTTTCAACTTTAGCATATTGAAACTTTAGCAGAATGTTTGTCTTGATGATATGAAAGTCAAGTTTGTACACAGGTCATGTCGGGTCAAAAAGTAGGTCACTAGGTCAAATTGAAAGAAAATCTTGTTAACACTTTGGAGGATGCATTTTTTGCTTCAGCAACTTGAAAATTCTTCAGAATGTTTGTCTGAATGATATTTAGGTCAAGTTCAAAATGGGTCATATTAGGTCAAGAACTAGGTCACTAGGCTAAATTGAAGAGAAATATTGTTAACACTCGGGATACTGCATTTTTAACTTGAGGATGTTGAAACTTTATCAGAATGGTTGTCTTGATGATATGTAGGTCAAGTTCAAACAAAAAGTAGGTCACTAGGTCAAATTGAAACAAAATCTTGTTAACACGATAGAATTCACATTTTTGGTTTCAGCAGCTTGAAATTTTGTCAGGTTGTTTGTATTAATTATATGGGTCATAAACTGGGTCAATAAAAGAAAATATTGTTCAAACTCCGAAGTCAGCCTTTTACTTTGAGCAAGTTGAAACTTTGTCAGAATGTTTGTCTTTTATGATATCAAGTCCTTGTTGGAATATGGGTCATATCAGGTAAAAACATATAGATCACTAGGCCAAATGAAGGAAAATCTTTTTAAGACTCTGAAGGTTATGTTTTGAATCTTTGTCAGAATAATTGTCTTGATGTGTTTTGCATTGCATTACATTGCTTAATTCAGGTTAGCGAGCTAGGGCCATCATGGCCCTCCTGTTTAGTTATGGCAGCCAGTGTTTACTGGGTTTCTGGCCCAGTAATGTATGCAAAATTCTTTCCAGACCACTGGCTACCTTTTAACATTGACTTATTAGCCCTTTCCCACATGCAACAAATCTGCAGCTGAGGACTTCGAAGGCATCTAAACAAAAATATTGAAAATCTCTATAATGAAAGTAATATAATTAGCGAGCAATTTATTTTTACCACAATGCGTTCAAAGGTCATCTGCTGTAGAGGCTTAAAAATGCATCTGTAAGTAGGAAAGGATACATTACAGAATTCTAGATAAATTGGGTCATGTCTGGTGTTGAAACTTTCCCAGAATGTTTGTCTTGAGCCAACGACTAATATGGGTCATGTCTAGTGTTGAAACTTTCTCAGAATGTTTGTCTTGAGCCAATGACTAATATGGGTCATGTCTGGTGATGAAACTTTCTCAGAATGTTTGTCTTGAGCCAACGACTAATATGGGTCATGTCTAGTGTTGAAACTTTCTCAGAATGTTTGTCTTGAGCCAACGACTAATATGGGTCATGTCTAGTGTTGAAACTTTCTCAGAATGTTTGTCTTGAGCCAACGACTAATATGGG
Source organism: Serripes groenlandicus (assembly GCA_031761405.1). NCBI lineage: Eukaryota > Metazoa > Mollusca > Bivalvia > Cardiida > Cardiidae > Serripes > Serripes groenlandicus. The sequence continues at coordinate 1,262,000 of JASEVX010000043.1, read as the reverse complement.
TGATGAAACTTTCTCAGAATGTTTGTCTTGAGCCAATCACTTAATATGGGTCATGTCTGGTGTTGAAATTTCTCAGAATGTTTGTCTTGAGCCCATGACTAATATGGGTCATGTCTGGTGTTGAAATTTTCTCAGAATGTTTGTCTTGAGCCCATGACTAATATGGGTCATGTCTAGTGATGAAACTTTCTCAGAATGTTTGTCTTGAGCCAATGACTAATATGGGTCATGTCTGGTGTTGAAATTTTCTCAGAATGTTTGTCTTGAGCCAATCACTAATATGGGTCATGTCTGGTGTTGAAATTTTCTCAGAATGTTTGTCTTGAGCCAATCACTAATATGGGTCATGTCTGGTGTTGAAATTTTCTCAGAATGTTTGTCTTGAGCCAACCACTAATTTGGGTCATGTCTGGTGTTGAAACCCTGTCAGAATGGGTGTTTTGATGATATCTATTCAAAGTATATTAGCAGTCTAGTCATAGCTTACCTGACCACAAAATGAGTTATTCTGATTGAATATGTGGTTGACATAACTCAGATGAGCGATCCAGGGCCATCATGGCCCTCTTGTTTAAATTAATTCCCCAATTTTGGATTTTACAATGCAAATTCATATTTTAAATGTTCCTCTACTACTTATCCCCGAAACCTAAAAACAAAGGCTGATGGATCAACATCTTTAGAAGAATGCACTTTGATCAACCTTTCAAGTTTACATGTTCCCACATATAACAAGTCTGCAGCATAAGACTGTACATATCTAGTGAAAAATATGGAAAACCTCTAAATATGATAGAACAACTATTGAAAAGAGGTGAACACTTTTAGACATATGGAGAAATTGCTTATTATGAACTATTTCTCCTTTTGGGTCTACATATGGGAAAGAGTTAATATAATACCTGCAGGTTAGTATACTGGTGTGGAGGTCACACCAGTGTTCTATAGGCTAACAGCCAACTGTTCAGTGCATTAGCTTTTCATCTGACCGACTTGTGAACATGCTCACTTAAAGTTGTGACACCTGTTTGCATGTTACCCTTGCCCACATACAGATATATTTTGAAGCAACTGCAGTTCAGCTTTTGAAACATTTTTGGCAAAAGAAGAAATTGCTCAAAAAGAGCAATTTCTCTTTTTGCCACACTGTTTTCAGCTTCTTTCGGTAGTAAAGCTTTCATGTGAAGAGATATAATGTAATTTTGTCTAGATGTTTTCAAAGTCGTCTGCTACGGATTTGTTGTATGTGGGAAAGGGTTAAGGGCAATAACTAACTGAATCTAAATTTGTTTGTCTTATTTTATCATGTTATTGTTTCCAACATAGTTGTTACTTTGTTTGGCAGAGCAATTAAATATTCTATGAATATTATTTCAAAGATGTGAGTAAAGGTTGGCATGACGAAGCATGGTCAAGGTGCTAAGGGTCTGGAGCTTTAATCAACCTGTCAAGTGTTTTGAGATATAAGTCAGTTTCTTAGATTTCCAGATCTGTTAAGGGGCATATCTCTATGCCAAAAGTTCTAAGTGGTGAATGGACAAGGAAAAGACAATTGAAAATAAATGGGGGAAAAAACTTTTGCCATGAGGTTTTCAAAGTCGTCTGCTGCAGAGGTGTCAAAAAATGTCTGTATGTGGGAAAGGGTTCAGATGTGTTGAGAAAACATGTTACAAACTGTCAGAGAACCTGAGAATTAAAAGGTACCAGAGAAGAAAGATTGTTTTATGATAAGAATTTAGGGAACACCTGCATTGTGGCCACTTCTGTTTGTTCAAGGTTAAGAGATCAGACTATTTTGATTCAAAAGGTTTTTGTAATTGGAGATCAAGGTCCTTAATTCGAGGTAATATGTTAGAAACCTTTGAAAATATTTGTTACAAATGCAAAAAAGCTTTATGTACAGTGGGATGCATTTAACATGTAAAGAGCTATTTTCTAACAAATAGAAAAAAACTAAATCTCTTAAATGTTGACCTTATGTTGGCCTGATTTTAATATAATAATAAAATCTTTATGACTAAATTGAAAACATTATGGGAAATGGAGAAATTGCTTTATTTGAGTTATTTCCTTTCCCATTAGGTTTTCAAAAATTGATTGAATGGCAGAGGCTTCTTTAACCCTTTCCCTCGTACAACAATTCTGCAGCAGACGACTTTGAACTTATTTTGTCAAAAAATAGAAAACTTCTTTAATTGAATGGATAACGTATGACTCAAAGTGGAAAACATTGTGGCAAAAGGAGAAATTGCTTGTTTTGAGCAATTTCTTCTTTTGTCACTTTGTTTTCAAAAAGCTGTCTGCTGCAGAGGCGTCAGAAAGCCTCTATATGAGAGAAAGGGTTAAGGACTTATTAGCTGATTCAGATCAGACTGCCCATTAGCACAGGGTGATACAGATCTACACCAATTGCAAATGCTCTGTGGGTGCCTTTCCTGTAGCGCTGCTCAAATTGACATTTTGTGATCTTTTACAGTGTGACCTTGACCTCGGACAACCCAAGATGGGTGGGCGCGTGGTGGATCGGGTTCCTCATCAGTGGCCTCCTCGCCTTTCTTGTGGCTCTTCCTATTGCAGCGTTTCCAAAGAAACTACCAGGCCAGGATAATTACAAAAAGGAAAGGGAACAGGAAGTCTACTGCAAAAAGAGTAAAAAGGTCAAGGTCGAGGACACTGTTGACAAGGAGGAAACGGCCTTGAACTACAAACAAATTCTGAAGTCCATCAAAGTCTTGGTTTTCAACCCGACTTTTATGTTTCTTAATCTGGCAGCAGCTTGTGAAGGTATGATTTTGTTTTGTGTGATGATAAAACTGTGAAAAGTTGAGCCAAGTATAACCCTTCTCTAGAACATATGCCTGTTGTGTCTCTGTTGCCGATGACTTTTGAAGACATCAGGGACAAAAGATAAATTTCTCTCTATCAAATTCCACTTCCTTTTTTACTGCTTTTAAACTTTTTACAGATAACTCGTAAAATATCACTGTGAAGTTATGACCTCGAAGTTTGTGAAATGTGGCCAAGTTAAGTTTAGACATACTAATTGTATCTCTATCAAGTTTGATATCGAGTCAGATCGGCTTATACACTCTGTAGCTATAGCTGCTTGATGGTGAATACCGGTAGGTATCCGCTGTAGTCGAGTGGTAAGCAGCAGGGATTTGGAACTGGGTGTCCCAGGTTTGATCCCCAGTCATGGAAGAGCTCCCTAAGGCAAGGCACATTTCCTAGCCTAGTACTGGTTTGTTTACCCAGGGATAATGAATAAGAGAACAGTTACTGTTGCCATGGTATTGCTGAAATAATGTTGAAAACTAGTTACACAAGTTAAAAAATTGATGGTCAATATTGTGACAGTTTAGCACTTTTGTTAGTATTTCTCTGTTGTTACCAGTACCTTCAGTTGTTATCAGTACCTTCAGTTGTTATCAGTACCTTCAGTCCTTTGATCAGGCCTATTTCTGTTAGACAATAGAGAATGAGTTTGGTAATTAGGTTTTATTGAGGCATGACCCATTCCCTCATACGACAATTCTGCAGCAGACGACTGAACATATTTTGACAAAAAATAGAAAATCTCTATAATTGAATGGATAACCTATGACAAAAAGTGGTATGTTTTCAAAAAGCCGTCTGCTGCAGAGGCGTCAGAAAGCGTCTATATGAGGGAAAGGGTTAAAATGACTGGTGTCAACATGAATGATTTATTCTAAAGAAGTCACAGAGCTTACAATATCCAATAGACTGTTATAGCATTCTGTTGAGCATTTCTGTTATTGACACATGTTAACAGTACCACCATTATTTTGATCCCTGCTATATTGTGTAAGACAAGAGAATGAGTTTTGTAATTAGTTTTTATTGAGGCATGACCCGGTACAGGGTGTTTAAAATGTTTTGTGCCAACTTTCATTGATTTGTTTATGCTAACGTAAGACCATCTGAGCCAGTGTTGTCACATCAAAAAGGGGCATCAATATGTTTGTCTTGTGTTTGCATTAGTCCTGTACACGGATACTTTCATGACGCCTCTGCAGCAGACAACTTTTGAAAACATTTTGACCAAAGGAGTAATTGCTCATACTGAGCAATTTCTATTGTTGCCACAATGTTTTCAAACGTATTCAATAAATATAATTTGATTTATAGAGATTTTCTTTATTTTTGCCCAGATATTTACAAAGTTGTCTGCTGCAGAGTTGTTGTATGTGGAAAATGTTTATAAAACGTCGTTTGCATTATAAAATATCTCAGGGATTTAGGGATTTGGGTTAATGCTAACTGTTTCCCTCATATAGACGCTTTCTGACGCCTCTGCAGCAGACGGCTTTTTGAAAACATAGTGACAAAATAAGAAATTGCTCAAAACGAGCAATTTCTCCTTTTGTCACAATGGTTTCCACTTTAAGTCATAGGTTATCCATTCAATTATAGAGATTTTCTATTTTTTTGACAAAATATGTTCAAGGTCGTCTGCTTCAGAATTGTCGTATGAGGGAAAGGGTTAATAAATGTTTATCAAAGCACTACTTTCATTGAAGGCTCTAGTACATCGGTAAGGGCCAGAGGTATTTTGCTGTAAATTGTTAGAACCGTTTTAATATGTAGAGGCTAATGAGTTATGGTTGTTTGTTAGGATTATCTGAGCTAGCATAAACAGAACAATGGCCACCCAAATTAACCCCTTCCCACAAAAAGAATCTTTCTTGCCTTATCAGCAGACGACTTGTGAGGCAATCTCTCGTTATGCCATTATATTTTTAACTTTTGATCAATAATTGTTCTTACTTTTTAGCTCACCTGAGCTTTGCTCAAGGTGAGTTATTGTGATCGCCTTTTGTCCGGCGTCCGTCGTGCGTCGTGCGGTGTGCGTCGTGCGTCGTGCGTCAACTTCTTCTCCTCAGTAACCAGTGGGTCAATTGGGATGAAACTTCACAGAAAGCATCCTCTCAATGACCTCACCAGATTTCCTTCAAATTTTTGGGATCCATGCAGAATTCTGGTTTCCATGGCAACAAAATGAAAAAAACTTCAAAATTCTTCTTCTCCCAGACTGGTTGGCAGATTTTCAAATAATTTTGTAGAAATGTTCCTTGGATGACCCTCTATGAGATTCCTTCAAGCCATGTTGATTGGTCGAAAAACATGGCCGCCAGGGGGGGCGGGGCTATTTTGCCTTATATGGCTATAGTGAAAACTTAAAAAATCTTCTCCTCCGAAAGTGTCAGGCCTATTTTCAAATAATTTTGTAGAAATGTTCCTTGGATGACCCTCTATCAGATTCCTACGAGCCATGTTGATTGGTCGAAAAACATGGCCGCCAGGGGGGCGGGGCTATTTTGCCTTATATGGCTATAGTGAAAACTTAAAAAATCTTCTCCTCCGAAAGTGTCTGGCCGATTTTCAAATAATTTTGTAGAAATGTTCCTTAAGTAACCCACTATCAGATTACTTGAAGCCATGTTGATTTGTCGAAAAATATGGCCGCCAGTGGGCAGGGCTATTTTGCCTTATATGGCTATAGTGAAAACTTAAAAAATCTTCTCCTCCGAAATTGTCAGACCGATTTTCAAATAATTTTGTAGAAATGTTCCTTTGATGACCCTCTATCAGATTCCTTCAATCCAAGTTGATTGGTCGAAAAACATGGCCGCCAGGGGGGCAGGGCTATTTTGCCTTATATGGCTATAGTGAAAACTTAAAAAATCTTCTCCTCCGAAAGTGTCAGGCCTATTTTCAAATAATTTTGTGGAAATGTTCCTTGGATGACCCTCTATCAGATTCCTTCGAGCCATGTTGATTGGTCGAAAAACATGGCCGCCAGGGGGGCGGGGCTATTTTGCCTTATATGGCTATAGTGAAAACTTAAAAAATCTTCTCCTCCGAAAGTGTCTGGCCGATTTTCAAATAATTTTGTAGAAATGTTCCTTAAGTGACCCACTATCAGATTACTTGAAGCCATGTTGATTTGTCGAAAAATATGGCCGCCAGTGGGCAGGGCTATTTTGCCCTATATGGCTATAGTGAAAACTTAAAAAATCTTCTCCTCCGAAATTGTCAGACCGATTTTCAAATCATTTTGTAGAAATGTTCCTTGGATGACCCTCTATCAGATTCCTTCAATCCAAGTTGATTGGTCGAAAAACATGGCCGCCAGGGGGGCGGGGCTATTTTGCCTTATATGGCTATAGTGAAAACTTAAAAAATCTTCTTCTCCGAAAGTGTCCGGCCGATTTTCAAATAATTTTGTAGAAATGTTCTTTTGATGACCCACTTTCAGATTCCTTCAAGCCATGTTGATTGGTCAAAAAACATGGCCGCCAGTGGGCAGGGCTATTTTGCATTATATGGCTATAGTGAAAGCTTAAAAAATCTTCTCCTCCAAAAGTGTCTGGCTGATTTTCAAAACAAATTGTAGAAATGTTCCTAGGGTGGCCCTCTATCGGATTCCTTCAAGCCAAGTTGATTGGTCGGAAACTATGGCTGCCAGGGGGCGGGGCTTATATGGCTAAAGTGAAAAATAAATAAAATCAGGTGAGCGATTCCAGGGCCATCATGGCCCTCTTGTTTAGAGAGTTTCCATACTTTCTTCTTAATGCCTTCTTTAGGTGACTAGCTACTTTTCTACCACATCATTTCCTGTGGGCAACTAGCTACTTTTCTACCACATCATTTTCTGTGGGCAACTAGCTTCCTTTCTGCCACATCATTTCCTGGAGGCAACTAGCTACCTTTCTACAACATAGTTTTCTGTAGGTGACCAGCTACATATTATTATACCCCCCGGCAAACAAAGTTTGGGGGGGTATATAGGAATCACCCTGTCTGTCCGTCCGTCCGTCCGTCCGTCTGTCTGTCCGTATGTCCACATTTCTTGTAAGCACTACTCCTCCTAATCGGCTCAATGCATTTGGTTCAAACTTTACATGAAGGTTACACATCATATGTAGATATGCATGAAGGAAGATCATACGCCTCGGATTCTTCCAAGGGGAGATAATTCGACTTAGAGATTACCTGCGAGGGACTCCTGTGCACATACCTCCACATTTCTTGTAAGCACTACTCCTCCTAAACGGCTCAATGGATTTGGTTCAAACTTTACATGAAGGTTACACATCATATGTAGATATGCATGAAGGAAGATCATACGCCTCGGATTATTCCAAGGGGAGATAATTTGACTTAGAAGTTACCTGCGAGGGACTCCTGTGCACATTCCTCCACATTTCTTGTAAGCACTACTCCTCCTAAACGGCTCAATGCATTTGGTTCAAACTTTACATGAAGGTTACACATCATATGTAGATATGCACGAAGGAAGATCATACGCCTCGGATTCTTCCAAGGGGAGATAATTCGACTTAGAAGTTACCTGCGAGGGACTCCTGTGCACATTCCTCCACATTTCTTGTAAGCACTACTCCTCCTAAACGGCTCAATGCATTTGGTTCAAACTTTACATGAAGGTTACACATCATATGTAGATATGCATGAAGGAAGATCATACGCCTCAGATTCTTCCAAGGGGAGATAATTTGACTTAGAAGTTACCTGCGAGGGACTCCTGTGCACATTCCTCCACATTTCTTGTAAGCACTACTCCTCCTAAACGGCTCAATGGATTTGGTTCAAACTTTACATGAAGGTTACACATCATATGTAGATATGCATGAAGGAAGATCATACGCCTCGGATTCTTCCAAGGGGAGATAATTTGACTTAGAGGTTACCTGCGAGGGACTCCTGTGCACATACCTCCACATTTCTTGTAAGCACTACTCCTCCTAAACGGCTCAATGCATTTGGTTCAAACTTTACATGAAGGTTACACATCATATGTAGATATGCATGAAGGAAGATCATATGCCTCGGATTCTTCCAAGGGGAGATAATTCAACTTAGAGGTTACCTGCGAGGGACTCCTGTGCACATACCTCCACATTTCTTGTAAGCACTACTCCTCCTAAACGGCTCAATGCATTTGGTTCAAACTTTACATGAAGGATACACATCATATGTAGATATGCTATGTAAATATGCATGAAGGAAGATCATACGCCTAGGATTCTCCCAAGGGGAGATAATTCAACTTAGAGGTTACCTGCGAGGGACTCCTGTGCACATACCTCCACATTTCTTGTAAGCACTACTCCTCCTAAACGGCTCAATACATTTGGTTCAAACTTTACATGAAGGTCACACATCATATGTAGATATGCATGAAGGAAGATCATACGCCGCAGATTCTTCTAAGGGGAGATAATTCAACTTAGAGGTTACCTGCGAAGGACTCCTGTGCACATACCTTGTAAGCGCTACTCCTCCTAAAGGGCTCAGTTGATTTGATTCAAACTGTATATGAAGGCTACACATCATATGTAGATATGCATGAAGGAAGATTTTTCTCCTCAGATTCTTTCAAGGAAAGATAATTCAACTAAGAGGTTACAAGGAACTCCTGTGATACCTTGTAAGCGCAACTTAAACTTTACCATTGTATCCGATGCTTTGGGAGGGGAGCGGGGGGTATTCTTCAGTGAGCTTTGCTCACAGTATTTCTAGTTTTTTGTAGGCAACTAGCTACCTTTCTACCACATCATTTTCTGTAGGCAACTAGCTACCTTTCTACCACATCATTATCTGTAGGCAACTAGCTACCTTTCTACCACATCATTATCTGTAGGCAACTAGCTACCTTTCTACCACATCATTTTCTGTGGGCAACTAGCTACCTTTCTACCACATCATTTTCTGTAGGCAACTAGCTACCTTTCTACCACATCATTATCTGTAGGCAACTAGCTACCTTTCTACCACATCATTTTCTGTAGGCAACTAGCTACCTTTCTACCACATCATTTTCTGTAGGCAACTAGCTACCTTTCTACCACATAGTTTTCTGTATGCAACTAGCTACCTTTCTATCACATCATTTTCTGTATGTGACCAGCTACCTTTCTACCACATCATTTCCTGTAGGCAACTAGCTACCTTTCTACCACATCATTTTCTGTAAGCAACTATCTACATGTCAACCACATAGTTTTCTATAGGTGACTAGCTACCTTTCAAACACATAATTTTCTCTAGGCAACTAGCTACCTTTCAACTATTTTCCAGAAGTCATCTGCTGCAGTGGCTTTGAAAGTTACCTGTTTAAAGGAAAGAATGAAATCAGATGACCTTGAATATGTATCAGTCGAAGAGTTTGTTATATTACATGTTAATTCTTTCTCACATACAACAAATTTTCAGCAGAGGCCTTAAAAATAATTTGCGGAAAATCTCTAAAAGCTGAAAGTTTTACTAGTTAATAAAGTTAATACATCGTGGGAAGAGGATAAATCGCTAATTATGAGCATTTCTTCTATGCCATACTGTTTTCAAAAGCCATCTGCTGCAGATGTGTCATTATGTGTCTGCAAGTGGTAAAGGGTTAACATTGATTTTGTATTCATCTTTTTTCAAGGTAACTTGCTGAGTGGGTTTGCTACATTCACCCCCAAGTTTATAGAAGCCCAGTTTGCCCTCCAGGCTTCGACGGCGGCTCAATATGTAGGTAAGAACAAACAATGTGTGATTGATCAGTCTTTAGAGCCTTTCCCTCATATAGACGCTTTCTGACACCTCTGCAGCAAACGGATTTTTTAAAACATAGTGACAAAAGAAGAAATTGCACAAAATGAGCAATTTCTCCTTTTGCCACAATGTTTTCCACTTTTTGTCATTGGTTATCCATTCAATTACGGAGATTTTCTATGTTTTGACAAAATACGTTCAAAGTCGTCTGCTGCAGAATTGTCGTATGAGGGAAAGGGTTAAAGCCTTTTTCAGCAATAGTTCAGTTGTATCACAGCAGCTCAGTTTGTAGGTAAGAACAAACAATGTGTGATTGATTGGCCTTTAAAGCCTTTCCCTCATATGACAATTTTGCAGCAGACGACTCGGAACACATTTTGTCAAAAAATGGAAAATCTCTTTAATTAAATGGATAACCTATGACTAAAAGTGGAAAGCATTGCGGCAAAAGGAGAAATTTGAGCAATTTCTTCTTTTGTCACTATGTTTTCAAAAACATTTCTGCTGCAGAGGCGTCAGAAAGCGTCAATATGAGGGAAAGAGTTAAATCCTTTTTCAAAAATAGTTCAGTTGTACCACAGCAGCTCAGCGACCCATGTGTTTCCTGGCTTTTTCCATCGGGTACTCCTCTTACAACAGTAATTCCAAGCAATTAGCTGCTTTTCCTCATTAACTTGAAGTTTGGTGGATTCTGTGAAGATGGAGCAGACATACAGGCTGATCTGAAGCTACGCCATTCAGAGATCTTGTACCTACTCCTATGGAAAGATTCATATGACTGTAACAATGATATGAATTTCATAATTTATAGTCTGGCACATATCCCATACCTATTCATCAAAAGACTAGGTCCTGAAGGTATGTTATCAAAACAGGATTGTTCACATGTGTTGGGTTCTCAAAATATTTCACATGTGTTATGTCCCTTGTATTTGGTTTCTCGAAATAATTCACATATTTTATTCTCCTTATATTTGGTTCTCAAAATAGTTTACATTGTGTTATATCCCTTGTGTTTGTTTCTCAAAATAGTTTACATGTGTTTTGTCTGTTGTATTTGGTTTCTCAAAATAATTCACATATTTTATTCTCCTTATATTTGGTTCTCAAAATAGTTTACATGTGTTATATCCCTTGTATTTGTTTCTCAAAATAATTCACATGTTTTATGTCCCTTGTATTTGGTGTCGAAATAATTCACATATTTTATTCTCCTTATATTTGGTTCTCAAAATAGTTTACATTGTGTTATATCCCATGTATTTGTTTCTCAAAATAATTCACATGTGTTATGTCCCTTGTATTTGGTTCTCAAAATAATTCACATGTTTTATGTCCCTTGTATTTGGTGTCTCGAAATAATTCACATGTTTTATGTCCCTTGTATTTGGTTTCTCGAAATAATTCACATATTTTATTCTCCTTGTATTTGGTTCTCAATATAGTTTACAAGTGTTATATCCCTTGTATTTGGTTCTCAAAATAGTTTATATGTGTTATGTCCCTTGTATTTGGTTCTCAAAATATTTCACATATTTTATGTCCCTTTCTTTTATTTTACAGGTTATGCAGCCATTCCAGCCGGTGGAGGAGGTACATTTTTAGGGGGTTATCTGGTCAAACGGTTTGATCTGCGTGTAAAGGGAATCATCCGACTGTGTCTCGGCCTCACTTCCACCGTCCTGTTTACAAGTTTTGTGTTTTTAATGCATTGTCGGAACAGTCCTTTTGCCGGTGTCAATACAGAATATGGCAATATCGCAGAAAACAGGTATTTTAGTTACTTGTGTGTGAAATCATTTCCAGACCATTTTATCACATACAGTACAATGCTTTTGAACGTGTCTGGTATAAAATATATATTAGGAAAAAATGTAGCATCTGCCAAAATTAAAGTATAAATATGATACAATGAAAACAGTGTAAAAAAAGGAGCGTTTTTGTCTATTCATACATTGTTTTAAAAAGAGTGTTTTTGTCTATTCATCCATTGTTTAAAAAAGAGCGTTTTTGTCTATTCATACATTGTTTAAAAAGGAGTGTTTTTGTCTATTCATACATTGTTTAAAAAGGAGTGTTTTTGTCTATTCATACATTGTTTAAAAAGGAGCGTTTTTGTCTATTCATACATTGTTTAAAAAGGAGCGTTTTTGTCTATTCATACATTGTTTAAAAAGGAGCGTTTTTGTCTATTCATACATTGTTTAAAAAGGAGCGTTTTTGTCTATTCATACATTGTTTAAAAAGGAGCGTTTTTGTCTATTCATACATTGTTTAAAAAGGAGTGTTTTTTATCTATTTACACATTGTTTAAAAAGGAGTATTTTTGTCTATTCATACATTGTTTAAAAAGGAGCGTTTTTGTCTATTTATACATTGTTTGTTTAAGTTGTCTGTATCAGGGAAAAGGTGTTTGGGACATGTTCTAAGATAGAACCATGGTCAGGGAAAAGGTGTTTGGGACATGTTCTAAAATAGAACCATGGTCAGGGAAAAGGTGTTTGGGACATGTTCTAAGATAGAACCATGGTCAGGGAAAAGGTGTTTGGGACTAGTTCTAAGTTAGAACCATGGTCAGGGAAAAGGTGTTTGGGACTAGTTCTAAGGTAGGACCATGGTCAGGGAAAAGGTGTTTGGGACATGTTCTAAGATAGAACCATGGTCAGGGAAAAAGTGTTTAGGACTAGTTCTAAGTTAGAATCTTGGTCAGGGAAAAGGTGTTTGGGACAAGTTCTAAGGTAGGACCATGGTCAGGGGAAAAAGTGTTTGGGACTAGTTCTAAGGTAGGACCATGGTCAGGGGAAAAAGTGTTTGGGACTAGTTCTAAGTTAGAATCTTGGTTGGGGAAAAGGTGTTTGGGACTAGTTCTAAGGTAGGACCATGGTCAGGGGAAAAAGTGTTTGGGACTTGTTCTAAGTTAGAACCTTGGTTGGGGAAAAGGTGTTTGGGACTAGTTCTAAGGTAGGACCATGGTCAGGGAAAAGGTGTTTGGGACTAGTTCTAAGGTAGGACCATGGTCAGGGAAAAAGTGTTTGGGACTAGTTCTAAGTTAGAATCTTGGTCAGGGAAAAGGTGTTTGGGACTAGTTCTAAGGTAGGACCATGGTCAGGGGAAAAAGTGTTTGGGACTAGTTCTAAGGTAGGACCATGGTCAGGGGAAAAAGTGTTTGGGACTAGTTCTAAGTTAGAATCTTGGTTGGGGAAAAGGTGTTTGGGACTAGTTCTAAGGTAGGACCATGGTCAGGGGAAAAAGTGTTTGGGACTAGTTCTAAGGTAGAACCATGGTCAGGGGAAAAGGTGTTTGGGACTAGTTCTAAGGTAGGACCATGGTTGGGGAAAAGGTGTTTGGGACAAGTTCAAAGGTAGAACCATGGTCAGGGAAAAGGTGTTTTGGATTAGTTCTAAGGTAGAACCATGGTTGGGGAAAAGGTGTTTGGGACTAGTTCTAAGGTAAGACCATGGTCGGGGAAAAGGTATTTGGGACTAGGTCTACGGTAGAACAATGGTTGGGTAAAACGGGTTTTGGACTAGTTCTAAGATAGAACCATGGTCGGTGGGATAAGGGAAGATCAAGTTTATTATCAGATTGACTGTAAACTGCCTCTTTTGGTAAACAGGATCAGACAGGAATTAGACCCTGGTGTACTCTTTGTTATTCAACCCTTTCCCACATATAGACACTGTCTGACATATCTGCAGCAGACAAATTTTGAAAATATTATGACAAAAGAAGAAATTGCTTATTATTTCCCTTCTTTTGTGATAACGTTTTCAATATTCATATTATGATTATACTTTCATTTATAAAGAGTTTACATAATTTTGCCTAGGTGCTTTCAAAGAAATCTGCTATTTTTTTGTAGGTGGGAAAGGGTTCTTCCTTTCCAAAATGCTGACGCATTATGAATTTCCAGTGTGTTTTGATCTTTATTTAACTTGAATTACCCTAAATGTATTAATTTTCAAGTTCACAGACACAGCCTTTAATAATAAAGGTACTATTAACAATAAAAGTATTAAATACGTTGTAAAACTCTGAAGTTAAATTTTCAAAGGAATTCAGGTGAAGAATTTAGAACCATTATTCTTAGATCAAACCTATTAAGTAATCAATTATTAGTTTTGATGTGAAATTCTTATCGATGGTTTTGATTAGGAGAGAGAAAGGTATTTTATTCTTCTCTAAATTTAGAAACATGTGTAGGCAAATATTGGTTTGAATTGAAATATGAGAGAAATATTTTATCAATTGGTCACAGCTTTCATTTTTTTCTGAAGTTCAAATACATTGAGGAGTGAATTGTTTCGATTCCTTGCCAAAATAAGTAAGGTCAAGTTAGTAGTAAATCCGTATTCATGATTTGTTTCATATTTTGTTCAACCTTTTTTTCCCACATACACAATCTTTACAGCAGACAACTTACAGGAAAATGTATGGAAATTCTCTTTAACCCTTGTCCCTCATGTAGACGCTTTCTGATGCCTCTGAAGCAGACGACTTTTTGAAAACATAGTGACAAAAGAAGAAATTGCTCAAAACGAGTAATTTCTCCTTTTGCCACAATGTTTTCCACTTTTAGTCATAGCTAGGTTATCCATTTAATTATAGAGATTTACTATTTTTTTCCATTCAATAATTATACTATCATTTATAGAGATTTTCTATATTTTGGACTTGATAATTTCAAAGTCGTCTGCTGCAGATTTACTGTAATTGGGAAAGGATTAAATTAAAAAAAAAATATATAAAATAGAAATCTTTGCAGCAGACAACTTATAGGCAAAAGTATGGAAATTCTCTTTAACCCTTTCCCTCATGTAGACGCTTTCTGATACCTCTGAAGCAGACAACTTCTTAAATCATAGTGGCAAATAGAGGAATTGCTCATAATGAGCAATTTCTCCATTTGTCACAATGATTTTAACTCTATTCAATAATCATACTATTTTCTATACTTTGGACTTGATAATTTCAAAGTCATCTGCTGCAGATTTACTGTATGTGGGAAAGAGTTAAATGATAAAAACAATTATCAAATAGAATTGAAAACATTGTAAAAGGAGAGATGGGTAAATGGTTTTCTGTAGTTACACTGTTCTCAAAAGTCATCTCCTGCAGATGCATGTGGAAGGGTTAACCCTTTCCCTCATATAGACGCTTTCTGACGCCTCTGCAGCAGACAGCTTTTTGAAAACATAATGACAAAAGAAAAAATTACTCAAAATGAGCAATTTCTTCTTTTGACACAATGTTTTCCACTTTGAGTCATATTTAACTGGTTATCCATTCAATTATAGAGATTTTCCATTTTTTGACAAAATATGTACAAAGTCGTCGGCTGCATAATTGTCGTATGTGGAAAAGGGTTAAATCCATTTACCTAATATAATACTTTCCGAGTTGACTGTATGTGTATGGAAAACTTCCAGCTTTCCCACATACAGACTTTTCTGACACCTTTACAAACAATATGGCAAAATAATAACATACTCATAATGAGTAATTTCTTCTCTTGCCACAATTTATCTAACGAATGAATTTTTTCATTTCTAAACAGTTTTCAAATTTTTCTAAAAATAAAAGTCTGCTGTAGATTTGTTGTATGAGAGAAAGGGTTAAAAAGTGTTACTTATTTATTTATTTATTGGGGTTTTACGCCACTTTCAACATTATTTCAGTTATATCACGGCGACAGTTCACTTATTCATGATCCCTGGGTAAACAACCAGTACAAGGGCATTCCAATATGGCCGCGGTTGGGGATCGAACCAAGGACACCCGGTTTCGAAATCCCCGACGCTAACCACTCGACCACAGCGGCTTCCCTAAAAAGTGTAACAAGATAGCTTAACCCTTTAACAAAACTGCAGCAAAAAACTTTAAAAAAAAACATATTAGACACAACTATTGAAAATTGTTATTAATGAAAATAAGATTATTCAATATAGTTGAACAAATTGTTATGAGCAATTTTTAGCTCTACTGGCCAGAAGAGCTTATGTCGTGGCGTGGTGTCCGTCGTGCGTCCGTCCGTAAACAATTGCTTGTGAACGCAATAAAGTCTTCAGTTTTGATTATATCTCCATCAAACTTATATGGTAGTTAGATATCCATGAGAGCTCAGTTCCTTTTGCTAACCAGCCAGATCCGCCCATGCAAGACTGGATTATGGCCCTTGAAATGTCAAAATTGCTATAATACAGCTTGTGAACACAAAATAGAGCCTCTATTTACTATTCGATCTTCACCAAACTTAGATAGTAGTTAAATATTGATGAGAGCTTGGTTCCTTTTGAAAACCAGCCAGATCCGCCCATGCAAGGCTGGATTATGGCCCTTGAATTTGCCAAAATTGCTATAATAGAGCTTGTGAACAAAATAAAGGCTCCTTTTACCATCTAATCTTCACCAAACTTAAATAGTAGTTAAATATTGATGAGAGCTCAGTTCCTTTCTAAAACCAGCCAGATGTGCCCTTGCATGACTGGATTATGGCCCTTGAAATTTTCAAATTTACCATTTACTATCCGATCTTCACCATACATACATGCTCTGGATTGAAAATGACCAAAGAACCATCCCAGTAGAGCATAGGCCCTCATGGGCCTCTTGTTCATTTTGCCACATTGTTGTAGATAAGACTCCATTTTGCAAAACATCGATTTATGCACTGTATGCTATGATTTCGGTTATCGAGGTCAAATCTGTAGCGGACGACTTTGGAAACAAACATCTAGTCAAATATATGGAAAACCTCTTTGAATGAATGTATTATTATTGAAATGTGTTGAAAACATTGTGGCAAATTGCTCATTATGAGGAATTTATTATTTTGCCACAATGAGTTAAAACACCACAGTTATAATATAATAGACACATTACTTCGAATTCAAAAAATGAAAAATTTAAATGTCCTTTTTTTGGCTTAAGGGGAGCTATGCCCCCCCCCCCCCCCCTGACCCCCCATAATTTAGTATGGGATTGCAATTTGGCCCTAGCTACACCCCTGTTCGCCATGGTTAACAGTACAAAACAGTACCACTCAATTTATGTGTAGTTTTAATGTCCAAAGTCTTTAGCAAAACTTCCTTCAACATTCATGCTGCGATTCAGGAACAAGCTTCCAATGCAGTGTTTTGGAAGGCCGATTGCACAACCATTGTCTGTCTCAGATGTGTCAAAATATGTCTGCATTCATATGAGAAAAATGAAGCAGCCCAAATGTCTATTTTCAGTACACTGGTGTTTAAAGGTAAAAGTTTGATGTCCGACTGTAATGCGGGCTGCCATTGTAATCAGGACATTTATAACCCGGTATGCGGGATAGACGGCATTCTCTACTATTCTCCATGTCATGCGGGATGTCTCACTGAAAACAAGGGAGACTTAAAGGTATGTCATCCTTCTTTTACACGCAGACTCCATTTGATGCATTTTACTTATTTCTTGAGAGAACAAAACATTATTAGGGATGTTCAGGGAAAAAATGTCCTGCTGAGGAAAAAACATGACTCTTAAACCTTTGAAATTTTAATATTTTTTGAACAGTATTGTTTTAAAATTGAAAAAACTAATATCTCAACCCATCACATTAAAAAAGCTCGTCAATCTAGATGTTATTTATTCAGGAAAAATTCTGAACTTTAACTGTTTCCTGGATGCTGATGACTTTTGTCAACATTGTTAGAAAAGGAGAAATTGTGAAATACTAGCAATTTATCCCTTTCTCACTATATTTTCAACTTAGAAATAAGAATTAATGTATCCTTCATTTTTAATTATAATTCAACTCTCTGTATTTTTTGTAGGCATACAGTAATTGTTCCTGTGTGACATATAACCGATCCATACTCACACCAGAATACGAGGCGATCGAGGGTAAATGTGCAGGCAGCTGTAATTACCTCCCTTTATTTATGCCCATATTTGGATTGCTGATGCTGATGACATTTATGGCTAGCATGCCAGCTCTCTCTGCTACATTGAGGTAGGTCATTTATGGCTAGCATGCCAGCTCTCTCTGCTACATTGAGGTAGGTCATTTATGGCTAGCATGCCAGCTCTCTCTGCTACATTGAGGTAGGTCGTTTATGGCTAGCATGCCAGCTCTCACTGCTACATTGAGGTAGGTTGTTTATAGCTAGCATGACAGCTCTCTCTGCTACATTGAGGTGGGTCATTTATGTCTAGCATGCCAGCTCTCTCTGCTACATTGAGGTAGGTCATTTATGGCTAGCATGCCAGCTCTCTCTGCTACATTGAGATAGGTCGTTTTGGTCATATCTGATTATCTGCGTTTTCGATCAAACATGCTGTCAGTTTTATTTCGGTTTCAATTCAAATGTTGAGGTCGGTGTAAAATAAAAAAATAAAAGGAACTCAAAACAATTTTATTTCTATTTCATTTTTGGAAAAAAATATGTTGGGCTCTCTCGTAAAACAAAAAATAAAAAAGTAATGGCCTTAGACATGAAAAACTGTTTTTCCATGTATAATTTTTCAAAGCAGCAATTTGTAAAAAATACCATATCATATAAACTTTAAATATTTTTATGTTCCAGATGTGTCCCAAATGAACAAAGATCCTTGGCCCTTGGGATTCAGTGGATCATCGCCCGATGTTTAGGATCCATTCCGGGACCTATTCTATTCGGAACATTAATAGATATAACCTGTAAGCTATGGCAGACACGGTGCGAGGAGAAAGGCTCATGTTTTTTTTATGACAATCGTCAAATGAGTAACAACATGTTAGCCGTAAGCTTGGTGTTAAAGTTTTTCTCTTCTTTGTTTTTCTTGTTAGCGTTAGTGTTATATAAAACGCCGGAATCAGATTCGATGGAAGAAACTGATATATCAGATGATGTTAACCAAAATGAGGAGAAAGATATAACACCACCGCCCAAATCTCTCGGTCTCTCTCCCACCTCAAACTGTAAGAGTAACCAAAGTGTTCATACGGCTGTGACAATGTTATCAGACAGCACCCCAACAACTCCCGCATCGCCGAATGGGCCTTCAGATACCCCTGCAACATGGACACAACTATAGTACTACTAGAACATTGATATGGTCTTTGGAGGCAGCAGTATAAATGATCAGCATCATCATCATCATCATTATCATCATTTGTTACCAAGATGACTATGTTTTTTAGTAGCTTCAGCATCTATAGTTGTATTACCAAGTAAAGCAGGAAGAAAGCATTGATCAAGTAAAACAGAAAGAGAGCATCTATAGTTGTTTTATCAAGTAAAGCAGGAAGAGAGGAAGAGAGCATCTATAGTTGTATTATCAAGTAAAGCAGGAGGTTAGTTATTTCATCAAGTAAAGCAGGAAGAAAGCATTGATCAAGTAAAGCTGGAAGAAAGCATCAATCAAGTAAAGCAGGAAGAAAGCATTGATCAAGTAAAGCAGGAAGAAAGCATTGATCAAGTAAAGCAGGAAGAAAGCATTGATCAAGTAAAGCAGGAAGAAAGCATTGATCAAGTAAAGCAAGAGGAGAGCATATATACATGTAGTTATTTTACCAAGTAAAGCAGGAAGTGAGCATCTATAGTTATTTTATCAAGTAAAGCAGGAAGAGAACATCTATAGTTATTTCATCAAGTAAACCAGGAAGAAAGCATCTCTAAGAGATCCCTATTCTTTGGTGTCACAGCTTGAGTGAACTGACCTGACTCCCAAAACTGTTAATGTTTCCTCGGTGCTCAGATTTTGAACCCAAGTCTCTGATAGGTCAAAAGCAGATTCATTCTCAAAATTGACCAATCAGAAGACTTATTTAGAGCATAGAGTCTACTTCTGAGAACAGAGCATGCTTTCATAATTTTATTGAGAATATGACCATTCAGAATGGCATTCTAGTAAATACTTCTTTGTCATAATATCAGATTATGCTTCATTAACTGTATGGTAAAACACAGAAACTCATCAATATTATCACTCATTGTAGATTGTTGAATTGTGAATGAACTGAGAGAAATGAAACTTAACTCTTTCCCTCATACGACAATTCTGCAGCAGACGACTTTGAACATATTTTGTCAAATAATGGAAAATCTCTATAATTGAATGGATAACCTATGACTAAAAGTGGAAAACATTGTGGCAAAAGGAGAAATTGCACGTCTATATGAGGGAAAGGGTTAAAATAGTGTCTCCCCTCTTTTGAGGTCAAGAGGATAGCAGAGGCCCAGAGGGGGGACTGGGTTTCTGTTGCCTCTGTGAATAAAGTCTTTATAATTATTATCCTCTGGTTTCGGGATAACTTTACCAACTTCACCCATGAAAGGCCGTGATATAACTAATTTACCAGCAGTACTGTTCACTCACTCATGAAAGGCCGTGATATAACTAATTTACCAGCAGTACTGTTCACTCACCCATGAAAGGTCGTGATATAACTAATTAACCAGCAGTACTGTTCATTCAACCATGAAAGGCTGTGATATAACTAATTAACCAGCAGTACTGTTCACTCACCCATGAAAGGCTGTGATATAACTAATTAACCAACAGTACTGTTCATTCAACCATGAAAGGCCGTGATATAACTAATTAACCAGCAGTACTGTTCACTCACCCATGAAAGGCTGTGATATAACTAATTAACCAGCAGTACTGTTCACTCACCCATGAAAGGCCATGATATAACTAAAATTATGTTGTTAGTAGCGTGAAAGACCATTCAAACAAAGAATATATGATTATAATTGCTTTTGTTACCTTGTGTACCGGTATTGATTGCTACAAAAAAAAGTTTGTTTTGTCTTATGTAAACAGCTGAAATTCTAAACCCTGAACCACTTGAAAATGTAAAGAAATAAAAGATTAGAAGAACTTATTCAGCCATAATAATTTAACAAGAGCAAGATTAATTGATTGTAGTGTTAATTCTTTGCCTGCCATATATTATACAATAAATCTAAGCAAAAATATGGCAAAATCTCTAGAACTTATATATAGTATAATTCATATTTATATTTTTCCCTCACAGATGCATTTGGACACATCCACAGCAGCTGAAAACTTTGTGGCAAAAGTTGAATAGCTCATTATACCACAATGTTTTCAAATGTTGAATTCTAAAGATGATTCTGCATGAGGGAAAGAATTTAATTTTCACATTTTCACCCTAAATTAGTTTCGTCGGCCATATTGTCCTGCTATATTGTCGTCTGAACGTTTTTGACAAAATATTTGTATTTCCCAAAATGTTTACTGAAATAAAATCTGATTGTCAAACAGTTTGAATCTCAGATCAGTACCCACGTTTTGTGGGGTCTGGTCTCTGTATCCAAACTGTTTGCAAATGTCATCAACGGTTGGCGAAACCTGCCGCTAGCGTGCTAAGAGCACTAAGAGTATGTCTTCCCTCATACAGATACATGTCAACGCATCTTCAACTTATGTAAACATTGTAACAAAAAGGATAAAATAGCGCCTTTTTCAACATCCTATTCAATGATAATATTATGCTTTTATTTATAGCCGGTAGCTCAGTCGGTAGCGAGGGCTGTCAATTCAGGGATTGTGAGTTTGAATCCCGGCTTGGCCAACTTTCTGACGATTGTGAAAGTCAATGCGACATGCCTCATTCGTCTTCCATCAATGGGCTAAGTCTATGTGGAAAAAGCAGCCTGTTGCTTGGGAAGATTGTTGTGTGGAGTACTGGTGTGAGAAACCCAGGAAATGCATGAGTAGGTGAACTGGCCGCCGTGATATAACTGAGACATTGTTAAAAACGGCGTTAAACCCCCCAATCAATCAATGCTTTTATTTATAGAGATTTCCCATAATTCTGGATAAATGTTTTCAAAGTGAGCTGTGTAAATGGGAAAGGGTTATTTATTGTTGTAAAATTCAATAGGGCTGAAGGTGTAACCCCTCTGGTGTAAAACTATTATCAGTATTGTTATTATAGTGCCAACTTTTATTATTATAGCTGCCTATATTTTGTGTTAATATTTGTAATAACTGATAATAATGTAAATATTTTTTTATATCTTCGATCATCATAATTATACATACAACTCAACAATATTGACCTGATTTGGCACTATGTATGGGAACTATGTATGAAGCTATACATTATTATGACATACAAACATTCATATCAAATTTTAACCCTTTCCCGCATACAGCAACTCTGCAACAAACAACTTTGAAAATTTAGATATGGAAAATCTCTATAATTGGAAATGTAATTATTAAATAGAGTTGTAAACAATGTGGCAAAAGGAGAAATTGCTCATGATGAATAGTTTTCTCCTTTTTCCACAATGTTTTTACAAGTTATCTGCTACAGATGTGTCTACATGTGGGAAAGGGTAAATGTGTTTAGTGTGTCTTTTGTATAAAAAAATCAAAAATGGGATGAAAATGCATTTTTGTTATGATTTAGTCTGTGTAAATTGAACTGTCACATCTTGAATGCATACAAAAAGTCAGTTTAACCCTTTCCCTAATACAGCAGACGACTTTGAAAACTTGGTGACAAAAACCTGAAATATCTCCATAAAATATAGCTTAATTGTTAATTAGAATGGAAAACATTGTGGCTAAAGGAGAATTTGCTCATCATGAGTCATTTTACCTTTGGCTTCAATGTTTTCAAAAGTCGTCTGCTGCTATTGCATCAAAATGCGTCTATATGAGGGAAAGGTTTAAACAGAAACGTATAGTAAACTGACCTTGTTATGAATTCATCATTTGACAGTTCAATTTAAACAGGCAATAATAAACATGTTCGCACAAAGGTCGTAATCAGGTCATTATTATCGAGTAATACAATCCGGGGCTGCATATCTTCTCGGATTTCACTTGTCATACAAATAAAAGAAAATCATTCTTAACCCTTTCCCACATGCCACAATTTAGGAGCAGACGACTTTGAAAACATTTTGGCAAAAATGTGAAATATCTTCATAAATGTGTTAAATTATTAAAAAAAAGTTAAAAACATTGTGGCAAAGGGGGAAATTGCTCATCATGAGCAATTTCTCCTTTTGTCAAAATGTATTCAAAAGTCGTCTGCTGCAAATGTGTGAGAATGGGTCTGCAAGTGGGAAAGGGTTAATGTTAAAAATCTACTCGCTTTCAGGAATTTCATGAGTCGAATGATTTTACCATCCTGGTACACATGCTCAGACATTTGAAGGGCTGCATGCAAAACTGTTGTAAGATAAGAGTAATAGAGTTACAATTGTATTGCATGATGCCATTAAATTATTGTTAATACATAACACATTTAGTAAATCTTTTATTTTGCTTTCAAAATTGACTCATAGCCATTTGAACAAAAACAAATAAGTTGCCTTGTTCAGTCTGCCTTTCTGTTAGGACCCTTTCCAATACATAACAAATCTGCAGCAGGCGACTTTGAAAACATCTATGCAAAAATATGGAAAATCTCTTTAATTTAAATTATTATTGAACAAAGTTAAAAAATCATTGTGGTTAAATTTGGAAATTGATCATTATGAACAAATTTTCTTCTTGCCAAATTGTTTTCAACGCTTGTCCGCTGTGGCATCAGAAAGTATTTTTGACCCATCTGCAGTAGAAATTGCAATCGCTTATATTGAGTAATTTCTCATTTCTTTCTCAAATGTTTATAACTCTCATTCTCTCACACCAAACAGCAGTGGACGACATTGAAATCACCTCTAGAGACAAAAATATGAACAAGATCACCGCAAGCGAGCGCCAATGCTCGTCTGTTTAAAAAGGGGCATTACTGAATAATTATTCAAGCCAGAGTTACATGTATGTGACTTGGTATAGACATGTATATTGTTCCTCGAAACATGTGTACTAAGTTTCATTTGAAAATGTCGAACGTTTTTTGAGTTGTGAGGTATTAAAGGTTATAGTTCTGCAAAAAAAGACATTGAAAACATTGTGGCAAAAGGAAAAATACATATGAACAATTTCTCCTTTTACCACAATGTTTCAAATGCACCTCTATATGGGAAAGCAAACATTTTTTCAGGGCGTTTTCAAGAAGCCCCTTTTTCAAACAAAGTGATTCAAATATGCAACTTAAATTCTAATTATTTAATAAATTTGTGTTTGTACATTTTCTGTTGTTTTATTTATGTGTACAAAGATATTTATACCTGTAAATATTCTAGCTTGTTATTCACATGTTTTCCATTGTTTTGCAGCAAGACATTACAAAACAAAGTCATCATTTTTCCACATACAAAAATCTGCAGCAGATGATTGAAAACATCTTGGCAACAATTTCGGAGATCAGTCTTTATTAAGTGAAAGTATAATTGTTAAATGGAGATGAAAACATTGTGGCAGATTGAAAAAAATTGCCACAATGAATTCAAAGGTCGTCTTCAGTAGATCGATCAAAATGCATCAGCAGGTGGGAAATGTTTTAACCCTTTTCCACATATAGACGCTTTTTGACGCCTCTGCTGCAGACGACTTTTGAAAACACTGACAAAAGGTGAAATTGCTCAAAACCAGCAATTTTTCCTTTTGACACAAGAGTTTTCATTTTTTTTTCATTAATTGTACATTTATAAATGGAGATTTCCCATAATTTTGACAATATGTCTTCAAAGTCGTCTGCTGCAGATTTGTTGTATGTGGGAAATGTTTAATAGCATCATGCTTTTTTTGTCGGCCATTTTATCGCCACATTTGAAGAAATCAGTCATTAAGTTCAAAGCTCTGTATGAAGGGGGACAGGCCCACCATTGCAAATATACTATTGTTTCTCACTTACAACAAATCTGTAGCAGACAAATTAAAAAACATCTAGGCAAAAGAAGGAAAAAAGTTCTTAAATGAAAAGATAATTACTTATGAGCAAATTATACTTTTGCCACAATGTTTTCTAAAAGGTGTTTGCTGCGTCGGAACTCACCATTGCAATTATTACTAAAAAGTGAAATAGCAAATTATACTTTTGCCACAATGTTTTCTAAAAGGTGTTTGCTGCGTCGGAACTCACCATTGCAATTATTACTAAAAAGTGAAATAGCAAATTATACTTTTGCCACAATGTTTTCTAAAAGGTGTTTGCTGCGTCGGAACTCACCATTGCAATTATTACTAAAAAGTGAAATAGCAAATTATACTTTTGCCACAATGTTTTCTAAAAGGTGTTTGCTGCGTCGGAACTCACCATTGCAATTATTACTAAAAAGTGAAATAGCAAATTATACTTTTGCCACAATGTTTTCTAAAAGGTGTTTGCTGCAAAGGCGTCGGAACTCACCATTGCAATTATTACTAAAAAGTGAAATAGCAAATTATACTTTTGCCACAATGTTTTCTAAAAGGTGTTTGCTGCGTCGGAACTCACCATTGCAATTATTACTAAAAAGTGAAATAGCAAATTATACTTTTGCCACAATGTTTTCTAAAAGGTGTTTGCTGCAAAGGCGTCGGAACTCACCATTGCAATTATTACTAAAAAGTGAAATAGCAAATTATACTTTTGCCACAATGTTTTCTAAAAGGTGTTTGCTGCGTCGGAACTCACCATTGCAATTATTACTAAAAAGTGAAATAGCAAATTATACTTTTGCCACAATGTTTTCTAAAAGGTGTTTGCTGCGTCGGAACTCACCATTGCAATTATTACTAAAAAGTGAAATAGCAAATTATACTTTTGCCACAATGTTTTCTAAAAGGTGTTTGCTGCGTCGGAACTCACCATTGCAATTATTACTAAAAAGTGAAATAGCAAATTATACTTTTGCCACAATGTTTTCTAAAAGGTGTTTGCTGCAAGGCGTCGGAACTCACCATTGCAATTATTACTAAAAAGTGAAATAGCAAATTATACTTTTGCCACAATGTTTTCTAAAAGGTGTTTGCTGCGTCGGAACTCACCATTGCAATTATTACTAAAAAGTGAAATAGCAAATTATACTTTTGCCACAATGTTTTCTAAAAGGTGTTTGCTGCGTCGGAACTCACCATTGCAATTATTACTAAAAAGTGAAATAGCAAATTATACTTTTGCCACAATGTTTTCTAAAAGGTGTTTGCTGCGTCGGAACTCACCATTGCAATTATTACTAAAAAGTGAAATAGCAAATTATACTTTTGCCACAATGTTTTCTAAAAGGTGTTTGCTGCGTCGGAACTCACCATTGCAATTATTACTAAAAAGTGAAATAGCAAATTATACTTTTGCCACAATGTTTTCTAAAAGGTGTTTGCTGCGTCGGAACTCACCATTGCAATTATTACTAAAAAGTGAAATAGCAAATTATACTTTTGCCACAATGTTTTCTAAAAGGTGTTTGCTGCGTCGGAACTCACCATTGCAATTATTACTAAAAAGTGAAATAGCAAATTATACTTTTGCCACAATGTTTTCTAAAAGGTGTTTGCTGCGTCGGAACTCACCATTGCAATTATTACTAAAAAGTGAAATAGCAAATTATACTTTTGCCACAATGTTTTCTAAAAGGTGTTTGCTGCGTCGGAACTCACCATTGCAATTATTACTAAAAAGTGAAATAGCAAATTATACTTTTGCCACAATGTTTTCTAAAAGGTGTTTGCTGCGTCGGAACTCACCATTGCAATTATTACTAAAAAGTGAAATAGCAAATTATACTTTTGCCACAATGTTTTCTAAAAGGTGTTTGCTGCGTCGGAACTCACCATTGCAATTATTACTAAAAAGTGAAATAGCAAATTATACTTTTGCCACAATGTTTTCTAAAAGGTGTTTGCTGCGTCGGAACTCACCATTGCAATTATTACTAAAAAGTGAAATAGCAAATTATACTTTTGCCACAATGTTTTCTAAAAGGTGTTTGCTGCGTCGGAACTCACCATTGCAATTATTACTAAAAAGTGAAATAGCAAATTATACTTTTGCCACAATGTTTTCTAAAAGGTGTTTGCTGCGTCGGAACTCACCATTGCAATTATTACTAAAAAGTGAAATAGCAAATTATACTTTTGCCACAATGTTTTCTAAAAGGTGTTTGCTGCGTCGGAACTCACCATTGCAATTATTACTAAAAAGTGAAATAGCAAATTATACTTTTGCCACAATGTTTTCTAAAAGGTGTTTGCTGCGTCGGAACTCACCATTGCAATTATTACTAAAAAGTGAAATAGCAAATTATACTTTTGCCACAATGTTTTCTAAAAGGTGTTTGCTGCGTCGGAACTCACCATTGCAATTATTACTAAAAAGTGAAATAGCAAATTATACTTTTGCCACAATGTTTTCTAAAAGGTGTTTGCTGCGTCGGAACTCACCATTGCAATTATTACTAAAAAGTGAAATAGCAAATTATACTTTTGCCACAATGTTTTCTAAAAGGTGTTTGCTGCGTCGGAACTCACCATTGCAATTATTACTAAAAAGTGAAATAGCAAATTATACTTTTGCCACAATGTTTTCTAAAAGGTGTTTGCTGCGTCGGAACTCACCATTGCAATTATTACTAAAAAGTGAAATAGCAAATTATACTTTTGCCACAATGTTTTCTAAAAGGTGTTTGCTGCGTCGGAACTCACCATTGCAATTATTACTAAAAAGTGAAATAGCAAATTATACTTTTGCCACAATGTTTTCTAAAAGGTGTTTGCTGCGTCGGAACTCACCATTGCAATTATTACTAAAAAGTGAAATAGCAAATTATACTTTTGCCACAATGTTTTCTAAAAGGTGTTTGCTGCGTCGGAACTCACCATTGCAATTATTACTAAAAAGTGAAATAGCAAATTATACTTTTGCCACAATGTTTTCTAAAAGGTGTTTGCTGCGTCGGAACTCACCATTGCAATTATTACTAAAAAGTGAAATAGCAAATTATACTTTTGCCACAATGTTTTCTAAAAGGTGTTTGCTGCGTCGGAACTCACCATTGCAATTATTACTAAAAAGTGAAATAGCAAATTATACTTTTGCCACAATGTTTTCTAAAAGGTGTTTGCTGCGTCGGAACTCACCATTGCAATTATTACTAAAAAGTGAAATAGCAAATTATACTTTTGCCACAATGTTTTCTAAAAGGTGTTTGCTGCGTCGGAACTCACCATTGCAATTATTACTAAAAAGTGAAATAGCAAATTATACTTTTGCCACAATGTTTTCTAAAAGGTGTTTGCTGCGTCGGAACTCACCATTGCAATTATTACTAAAAAGTGAAATAGCAAATTATACTTTTGCCACAATGTTTTCTAAAAGGTGTTTGCTGCGTCGGAACTCACCATTGCAATTATTACTAAAAAGTGAAATAGCAAATTATACTTTTGCCACAATGTTTTCTAAAAGGTGTTTGCTGCGTCGGAACTCACCATTGCAATTATTACTAAAAAGTGAAATAGCAAATTATACTTTTGCCACAATGTTTTCTAAAAGGTGTTTGCTGCGTCGGAACTCACCATTGCAATTATTACTAAAAAGTGAAATAGCAAATTATACTTTTGCCACAATGTTTTCTAAAAGGTGTTTGCTGCGTCGGAACTCACCATTGCAATTATTACTAAAAAGTGAAATAGCAAATTATACTTTTGCCACAATGTTTTCTAAAAGGTGTTTGCTGCGTCGGAACTCACCATTGCAATTATTACTAAAAAGTGAAATAGCAAATTATACTTTTGCCACAATGTTTTCTAAAAGGTGTTTGCTGCGTCGGAACTCACCATTGCAATTATTACTAAAAAGTGAAATAGCAAATTATACTTTTGCCACAATGTTTTCTAAAAGGTGTTTGCTGCGTCGGAACTCACCATTGCAATTATTACTAAAAAGTGAAATAGCAAATTATACTTTTGCCACAATGTTTTCTAAAAGGTGTTTGCTGCGTCGGAACTCACCATTGCAATTATTACTAAAAAGTGAAATAGCAAATTATACTTTTGCCACAATGTTTTCTAAAAGGTGTTTGCTGCGTCGGAACTCACCATTGCAATTATTACTAAAAAGTGAAATAGCAAATTATACTTTTGCCACAATGTTTTCTAAAAGGTGTTTGCTGCGTCGGAACTCACCATTGCAATTATTACTAAAAAGTGAAATAGCAAATTATACTTTTGCCACAATGTTTTCTAAAAGGTGTTTGCTGCGTCGGAACTCACCATTGCAATTATTACTAAAAAGTGAAATAGCAAATTATACTTTTGCCACAATGTTTTCTAAAAGGTGTTTGCTGCGTCGGAACTCACCATTGCAATTATTACTAAAAAGTGAAATAGCAAATTATACTTTTGCCACAATGTTTTCTAAAAGGTGTTTGCTGCGTCGGAACTCACCATTGCAATTATTACTAAAAAGTGAAATAGCAAATTATACTTTTGCCACAATGTTTTCTAAAAGGTGTTTGCTGCGTCGGAACTCACCATTGCAATTATTACTAAAAAGTGAAATAGCAAATTATACTTTTGCCACAATGTTTTCTAAAAGGTGTTTGCTGCGTCGGAACTCACCATTGCAATTATTACTAAAAAGTGAAATAGCAAATTATACTTTTGCCACAATGTTTTCTAAAAGGTGTTTGCTGCGTCGGAACTCACCATTGCAATTATTACTAAAAAGTGAAATAGCAAATTATACTTTTGCCACAATGTTTTCTAAAAGGTGTTTGCTGCGTCGGAACTCACCATTGCAATTATTACTAAAAAGTGAAATAGCAAATTATACTTTTGCCACAATGTTTTCTAAAAGGTGTTTGCTGCGTCGGAACTCACCATTGCAATTATTACTAAAAAGTGAAATAGCAAATTATACTTTTGCCACAATGTTTTCTAAAAGGTGTTTGCTGCGTCGGAACTCACCATTGCAATTATTACTAAATTTTTTTGATCAGAGATTAACACTAAGTCACTTTCCCATCTGCAAACGAATTTGAAGGAATCTGCAGCAGACAGCTTTTGAAAACATGTTGACAAAAGAAGAAATTGATCGTTTTGGACTCTTTTCAATAATTATACATTCATTTATAGATTTTCAATATTTTTTACGGAGATGGTTTAAATCTACTGCATATTTGTTGTATGTGGGAAAGGGTGAAATCTATATAGTAGAATATGTATTAACCCTTTCCTTCATACAACAATTCTGAAGCAGACGACTTTGAACATATTTCGTCAAATAATAGAAAATCTCTATAATTAAATGGATAACCTATGACTAAAAGTGGAAAACATTGTGACAAAAGGAGAAATTGCACGTTTTGTGCAATTTCTTCTTTTGTTACTATGTTTTCAAAAAGCTGTCTGCTGCAGAGGCGTCAGAAAGCATCTATATGAGGGAAAGGGTTAAAGTACTGGGTCAGTCTATCAGGCAACGCATCATAAACCATGTGATTTACCCTTTCCCACATACAATAAATATAGGAAAATAATAATGAATGTATGATTTTTCAATAAAGTTGAAAAGATTGTGGCAAAATGCTCCCTTCAGCAGCTAGGAATTAGTTTACACAGCATTTATCAACATATGAATGTTCCATTATGAAACGTCATTTTTGGCTAAATCGATGACATATACAAATATTCTAAAAACCCATACATTTTAAGACTCCAAATCGTGAGACATTGATATTGACTTGATGAATTTGCTTTTTCATCTAAAAATATATATAGAATAATTTCAATAAATAAGTGTACATTTCGAGGGTTTGGCGTCAAGCAGTTGTAACTAAAAATCTATTTTGAAAAACCCTGGTTTAGGGGCGATTTCGACCCCTTTGTTAACAATGCAAATTTAGGTGCCATTGCTCAGAACGAGCAATGGCACCTAAATTTCCATTGTTTACCAAGAAAAATGATTTAACGCTTATAAGGACTTTATGGCGAGGTTATCACACTGGTAAAAAAATACCAATTTTAGTTACAACCATTTCACGCTAAGCCCTCGATTTATTGAAGAGTTGAATACCTTGTGGCATAAGGAGAAAAATGCTTGCTCTGAGCAATTTCCCATTTTGCTTAAATAATTTCAAAAGTTGTTTGCTGCAGGTTCATACAAAGATTGTGTGTGGTAAAAGGTTAATAAAATGTACATTTGAATTATCTGCCCATACATTCATATCTGTAGAACGTACCGTGTCATGACATTTCGTGCAATACAATCTCTCATATTGTGAACAGTGCTACATAGAAATTAAACTTATATTTTTAGATATTTATTTTGTTTTCTTGTCGCTTACCTTTAACCCTTTCCCTAATGTAGTCACATTTTGATGCATCTTCAGCAGACATCTTTTGAAAACATTGTGACCAAAGGAGGAATAGCTCTTAATGAGAAATTTCTCTTTTGCCACATTGTATTAAACTCTATTCAATAACTAGAGCTATCACTGAACGTGATTAATACCCCCCGAATGCTGCCCTGAGAGGAGATTCCATCCAGTAGTTTTAAAAATATTCCCTGGACAAGAAAAAAGTAAGAAAGAGCAATAACTCAGTAATAAGCTTAAATATAGATATGGTTCTTGTTCTCATTGCGCTTGACCATTGAATGAAGTTTTACTATATGTTCAAGTTATTCTCTGCACACAAAAAACAAAAAAACAGTAACAAAGGGCAATGACTCTGTAGTTAGCTAAAATATAGTTATGGTCCTTGTACACTGCACCTCCTCTCATTGTGCTCTACCATTGTGTATAGTTTTATTAAATTCCATCCTATAGTTTTAAAGTTATCCTCCGGACAAGAAAAAAGTAAGAATGGGAAATTACTTTGTAATAAGCTCAAATAGAACTAGAGATTTGTAACTGTAGCAACAGTTACGAACGATTCCCTTGCCATTTTATTTAACAATGGGAGATAACAGAAACGAGTATTTGGTCATGCGCTAATACACTTGAGAAAGTAGAACTACTTGATTAGGAACACATGTACTAAGTTTCAAGTCACTATCACTTGTCGCTTTTGAGTTATACAATTCCGAAAAATCGACCAATCAGAAACGAGTATTCGGTCATGCGCTAATAAACTTGAGAAAGTAGAACTACTTGATTACGAACACATGTACTAAGTTTCAAGTCACTATCACTTGTCGTTTTGAGTATACAAGTCCGAAAAATTGACCAATCAGAAACGAGTATTCGGTCATGCGCTAATTCACTTGAGAAAGTAGTACTACTTGATTAGAAACACATGTACTAAGTTTGAAGTCTCTATCACTAGTCGTTTTTGAGTTATACAAGTCCGAAAAATCGACCAATCAGAAGCAAGTATTCGGTCATGCGCAAATACACATGAGAAAGTAGTATCACTTGATTGGGAACATTTGTACCAAATTTCAAGTCTATCACATTTCGTTATCGAGTTATACAAGTTCAAATCACCCAATTATTAAAATATTGAAAAAGGGGAGATAACTTTGCAAAAAAGTGGCTCAGAGTTATAATTCTTGAAAACTGCACAAGTTCACATTGCCATCTATCTATGTTGTAAGTTTCAATCAGTTCCATCAAGTAGTTTATGAGTATTGCTCTGGACAAAAATTTGGATAGAAGAAAGAGAATAATAATAATAAAAAGAAAAAACAATAGAAAACAATACGATTCCCACTGTTGGGGAATCGTAATAATAAGAAAAAACAATAGAAAAACAATACGATTCCCAACAAGTTGGGGAATCGTAATAATAAGAAACGGTGCAAAAACAACATATCCCCAAACTTTGTTGTTGGGGATATAATAATATGAAAAAACAATAGAAAAACAATACGATTCCCAACAAGTTGGGGAATCGTAATACTAAGAAACGGTGCAAAAACAACATATCCCCCAACTTTGTTGTTGGGGATATAATAATAAGAAAAAACAATAGAAAAACAATACGATTCCCAACAAGTTGGGGAATCGTAATTATGGTTCTTGTACACTGCCTCTCATTGTGCTTTACCAATGTATTAATTTTGATTAGATTCCATCTAGTAGTTTTCAATTTATTCTCCGGACAATAAAAAGTAACAAAGGGCAATAACTCTGTAATTAGGTAAAATAGAGTTATGGTTCCTGTACACTGCACTTCCTCTCACTGTGTTATATCATCGTTTGCAGTCTTATTCAATTCCAAGTGTTGCTCTGGACAAGGAAAATTACAACGGGCGACTAAAATATACCCCCTTCATACTTCGTTTGTCGGGGGGTATAACTAGACGGTTGTTGTATAAACAAGAACATATGTCTTTCCCCATGGACATTCAAATAAAATGAATGGCAGAAACATGCACTCTGCATGTCGTCTCAATATGATGAACATTTGTGGCAAGTTATTTTAAAATCGTTCATGAAGATTGGATGATCAATATGGACATTTTGAGGAATTCTTAGCAAAACTTGCCGTCGAACATCTCCCTATGATATGTATAATTTCATCATATCAATTCAACCATGCCTTAGATATGATTCAGGACGGACAGATGGACAACGCAGATTTGTTGAATGTGAGAAACGTTTACTATTCCCTTTATTATACCGCTTTGTTGTTTTGTAAGCTCATTGTTCCTATCCCCCTACACATTTTTTCCTGGAACAGCCTGTGCTGGAAATGTTAACAACATAAAAATATTCGAAATTGTACTTTTTAGAACCGTTTTTATTTGTACCATAGAATATAAAACCTAACAATCCAAGTGAAAAAAATATCAATACTTCAAAGCTTCAAAAAAGAAGTGCCAATTAACACATTTAGTCTAATAAACTATTATTAGATGTTTGTTAATTGATTAATGGAAAATAACATCGTATTTTATCATTTAAAACTCAACGTTTCTAAATAAGGATCAGCAAGTTAAAGCATGAAAAAAACAGAAAATTGCATTGGATTTTATCCTAATTAAAAATAAACAAACAATTTGCAGTGGATTTTATCCTAATAAACTCGGCCTTTTACATAGAATCAGTAAGTTAAAGCATCAAATAAACAGAACATTTGTTTGTAAAAATGTAAAAACAAGCTCTGTTTTCATTTGTAAACACAAAAATAGTTAATTTCATTTGTAGCATAGCCACTCATGAAAATACATGTACATGTATCATTTTTGTGCTCATTGATTTTACACCAACACAAACACTTATTCTCTGTTTATTTAACAATTTATGTGCTTTCAAAATATCAGAAACATGGAAAATCTCTAGAAATAATTATGGTTCATAATTGGAGTTGAACACTGACCTAGTTTATTGTGAGCAATGTTTTCTGTATGTTTGAAAGAGCCATAGAAATTACCATGGTATGTAATAAATGGGGCACATCACACAAAGAAAACTTGATAAAAGAATCACCAAAAAAAGGAATGATTAATTTTTATTAAAAATGATCCTTAATTTTTTATTTTTTCTACAGCAGACTTTGTACATAATTCCAAATGATTAATCTTTTCCACATACAATAGATCTGAAGCAGACGACTTTTAAAACATGTAGGCAAATTCTTCATGATAAAAGTATAATTATCAAATAGAGTTGCAATCATTGAAGCAAAAGTTGTCTGCTGCAGGTCTGAAAGTGGGAAAAGGTAAATACATAATAATGAAAGTTTACTTGCACTTTTTACAATTCCCAGAAAAATTATAATAATGAGAGAATAAACAACAAATTATACATACATAATAAAATTCAAATAAAAAAATCAAACAAAATCTTTCTCTATGACAAACTTCTCTGAATCCAAGCGGCAGAGAAGTAAGCAATGATTTGAGCCCAGTCATCCTTGGTTAGATTCCTGCTTGAAGCAGCAATAGTGGAGTGCCTTTGGGCAATGGCACTTTTGATAGCCTAGTACTGGACTCTGCTTGATGCACTACTGCATAGTGGAATGCCTTTGGGCAATGGCACTTTTGATAGCCTAGTACTGGACCCTGCTTGAAGCAGCCATAGTGGAGTGCATTTGGGCAATGGCACTTTTGATAGCCTAATACTGGACCCTGCTTGAAGCAGCCATAGTGGAGTGCCTTTGGGCAATGACACTTTTGATAGCCTAGTACTTGACTCTGCTTGAAGCAGCCATAGTGGAGTGCCTTTGGGCAATGGCACTTTTGATAGCCTAGTACTTGACTCTGCTTGAAGCAGCCATAGTGGAATGCCTTTGGGCAATGGCACTTTTGATAGCCTAGTACTTGACTCTGCTTGAAGCAGCCATAGTGGAATGCCTTTGGGCAATGGCACTTTTGATAGCCTAGTACTTGACTCTGCTTGAAGCAGCCATAGTGGAATGCCTTTGGGCAATGGCACTTTTGATAGCCTTGTACTGGACCCTGCTTGAAGCAGCCATAGTGGAGTGCATTTGGGCAATGGCACTTTTGATAGCCTAATACTCGACCCTGCTTGAAGCAGCCATAGTGGAGTGCCTTTGGGCAATGGCACTTTTCATAGCCTAGTACTGGACCCTGCTTGAAGCAGCCATAGTGGAGTGCCTTTGGGCAATGACACTTTTGATAGCCTAGTACTTGACTCTGCTTGAAGCAGCCATAGTGGAATGCCTTTGGGCAATGGCACTTTTGATAGCCTAGTACTGGACCCTGCTTGAAGCAGCCATAGTGGAGTGCCTTTGGGCAATGACACTTTTCATAGCCTAGTACAGGACCCTGGATAAATGTACTATTGCTGTGATCAATATAATCCCGATTAAACAAAGGTTACAAACTAATTATCTTATCCTGATGTATTTTTGTCCCGACTTATTTACAGTTGTCATTGTATTAACTACGTCATTTTACACAATGATTTTCAACAAAACCTGAACTATCTCTTCACACATACAATAAAGTTGCAGCAGACAACTTTGAAAACATCTAGGCAAAATTTCAGAAAATCTCATAGTTACAATTATTGAATTTAGTTGAATTACATTTTGGCATATGAAGGAATTGCGTGTAAGTTTTAAAGTCAGTCTGCAAATTGAAAAAGGATTATTAAACAATTTTAAGTAATACAGTCTCTTTCCCTAATTTAAAATGTTTTGATTTGTTTGCATTTAAAATATCTCTGCATAAAAGAAATTTATGAAAATAGGAAGTTTACAATTAATAATGAATTGAAAACTCTGGCTTGTTATTAGTGATTTCTTTCTAATCTTACAATGGTCTTCAAAAGTTATTTGGAGCACAGACATCTGTATGACAGGGCTACTGACAAGATTGGCTACAGATGGTACCTCTATTATTATTACAACTACATGTATATAACAAATACAAATGTGTCAACATCGTTTATTGCCCTATACTTGAACATGTACTGTCTAGAATTGCATGAAGCAACACAAAATGGCACATATAAATCCCTTTGTCTATTTCACACATTTGCAACAGATAACTTTCGAAAACAGTGTCAAAAAAGAAGAAATTGCTCCTAGCAAGCAATTTGCCCTTTTGCCACAATATTTTCAGTTCTAATCAATAATTGGATTTTCATTCACAGTAGTTTCCCATATTTTGCCCTGATGTTATACTTATTCATCTGCTACAAAATTGTTGTTATGTTGGAAAGGTTTTCTAGTGAAATAACCAAAGCCTGATCAGATTGCACTGATGCAAAGGCTGATCGGGATGTACAGATGTTGCATATATTTTCCCGTTGCTCTGCCTAAATGTTACAACAACAAAAGACATTACAAAGTGCTAACATTAAAAGATGAATTGTTTATCTAATCCTACAAAACATGAAAGTATATTTATCTTAATAATAAGCAGCAGTTAAAAGTAAGATTATATATCCTTTCCCACATATGACAAATGTGCAGCAGATGACTTTGGAAACATCTTGTCGGAAACACATAGAAAATCACTAAAACTGAGAATCAAATTATTAACCTTTTCCCACATAACCACAAATCAACGGCTGACTGCTTTGTAAACATATTACCACAAATATGGAAACTATCTATAAATAAAATAACAATCATTGAATAAAGTTGAAAACATTGTAGCAAAAGGGAGAACTTTCGATATTATTTTCAAAAGTCTTCTGCTGCATTTCCTCAGAAAGCGTCTGTATGTGGGAAAGAGTTAAATATAGTTGAAAACATTGTGGAAAACAGGAGAAATTACTCATCATAAGTAATTTCTCATTTTGTCACAATGTTTTCAAACAATGTCTGCAGCAGATGTGTCAAAATGGGGAAGTGTTTCATCCTAGCCTCATGAAGAAACTCTTTAAATCTCAGCAACAAATGGCTTTAGAAATTGTAGATATTGTACCCTCTAGGTCTACAATTGTTATTGTTTTATACAATATTTTCTTAGGGGGGTTAAACTTGGTCTGTGTTAAGAAGCAGGGTTAGCATGTTGCATAAAAAAATCAGCAAAGTACAAAAAAAGAAACGTGAAGCTATGCAACTCAGAACATGAGCATAATCTCCAGGAACACAAACATGATAGTACAAAATAGGAATTCAATTGATAATAAAATAAATGTATCAAAGCTGTGACAAACAATAGCTGTCACTAAGCTGTGACTTATAATAACAGTTGTTCCTAAAAGTTGAAAATAGATTAAAAAGTTTGACCTTGATGCCAGACTTGGAGGAATGTGTTCACCATTTTTTAAAACTAGCTGCAGGTGGGAAAGTGTTAGCCAATCCCTGATACGGACGACATCCGATGCCTCTGTTCATTTTGTATTCACAATTTGTTTAAACGTCAACTGTCGAAAGAAATGGAAGACCCTGGGTTTGAATCCCACAATGAAAAGATTCTTCCCTTTGGATGTTTCAACACTGATTACTGGAAGCGTGATTAATATAAGCTTAAAGGCTGTTTTGCAATCTAAGTAAAATAAATAAGTTTAAACTAATGTTTTTAATCTCCGTTTTAAGTTCATACTAATAATTTTCCTGATATTTCAAAATCATCTTCCATTTTCTTTGGAAGCACAAAATAAAGCAGAAAACTATAACAGTCATATCACGTGGTAAAAGACTGGTCAAACTTGTTGTCTATTTCATTTAGGATCTCAACAAATTTAACTAACCACATAACCCCATTAATCTTACACATAGTTTGCCCCTTTCCCACTTTCAAATGTATCTGCAGCAGATGATTTTTGAAGACATTAAGGCAAAAGACGAATTTCTCCTTTTTCAATCTCTTTTAGTGATTAAACATTCATCTGGAGATTTTCCATAGATTGCCTTCATGTTTTCAAAGACGTTTGTTGCACATTTGTCGGACCTGTATGTGGGAAAGGTGTCCCAATAATATCACACATTGAGCTGTCACAAATGAAGGTTGTGTGCCAAATCTCGTCTCCCAAGTTTTATACTCTTTGTTATACTCGCAACACTATGAAAGGTGTCCCAATAATATCACACATTGAGCCGTCACAAATGAAGGTTGTGTGCCAAATCTCGTCTCCCAAGTTTTATACTCTTGGTTATACTCGCAACACTATGAAAGGTGTCCCAATAATATCACACATTGAGCTGTCACAAATGAAGGTTGTGTGCCAAATCTCGTCTCCAAGTTTTATACTCTTGGTTATACTCGCAACATTATAAGTAGCATTCTGTTAACTCTTTCCCTCATTAGACAATTCTGCAGCAGACGACTTTGAACATATTTTGTCAAAAAATAGAAAATCTCTATAATTGAATGGATAAAAGTGGAAAATATTGTGGCAAAAGGAGAAATTGCTTGTTTTGAGCAATTTCTTCTTTTGTCACTATGTTTTCAAAAAGCTGTCTGCTGCAGAGGCGTCTATATGAGGGAAAGGGTCAATAACAATCATAAGGCATTTGTGAACGTCTTATATCAAGATCATCCATGTTGCCTGATCTGTTTCTACATAGTTCGCCAATTTGTCCAGCAAGGAAGCACAGACAGGAATTTTCCAATAATTACGCTACAGTTTGTTTTTGCAGAGTGCTACTCATAAAGTGTTTAAAGAACCAGATCTGTCACATGACATGGTACAATGGGATACCAAATAAAAAAGAAATAAAATACCTTTTTATACAAAATAAAAAAAAAAAAAATACAGATTAAACTAAACCCTCTGGTAGCAGAACGACTACAGATTTAGTGCATGAGGGAAAGCATTAACCTTCTGTAGCCCAACATAAGTTCTGAAGTACATATAGTTATAAAAAAGATATGGTGAAACAAAGACCTATTGGCTATATATTCTTATATAGTCAAGAGTAAAAAGTTATGAACTTAAAATAATAGTATGGCTTATACATAGAATCAATACTCTCTTCTGAAAAAGCTGTTTTGTGAGCTTTCATCTTAATAATTCCAGTTCCCTATGCAGACTCATTTTAGCTCAACTCTAGCAGAAATCTTTTGAAAACATTCTGGAAAAGAAGACATTGCTCATGACGACTATGTTTTGCTTTTGCCACAAGTTTATCTATTCTATTAAGAAATTAAACTTTTGTTTTTGGACATTTTCCATAATTTACTTAAGTGTTTTCAAAGTTGTCTGCTACAACTTTGTTGTATGTTGGAATGGGTTAAAACAATGACGATCAGTACCTGTCTCAATCACATTCATATAAAACATTAACCCATTCCAACATAATATTAATCTGCAGTAGAGGACCATGAAAACATCTAGACTAACATATGGTAAATATCTCTAAATGAAACTATAACAGTTGAATAGAATAGAACAAATCAGGGTAAAAGGAGGATGTGCTTATTTTAATGTGTTCAAAAGTCGGTTTCTACAGATGTGTCAAAATGAGTCTGTAAAAGGCAATGTAAAGGTATTCTTCTGCGACAACTTCTTATTTGTAGAGTTTTTGACTCCATCTTGGCATCCATCTTGGAGCCTTCATTCGTACTGAGTCACCCGTGGTGATCATGAAAATACACCATCAGGTCAGCCGGTTTCAGGTGTGCATGGGAATGACCTTCACCCAGTCTATGAAAACATCTAGACAAAAGTATGGAAATTATCTTTGAGGGAACGTTTAATTCAGTGTTAAAAGCATTATGGCTAAAGAAGAAATGAGCTAATTTTGAGTAATTTCTCCTTTTGCTGAAACGTTTTATGAGGTGTTACTGGAACTTCGCTTAGTTTGACATTTCACAGTGATAGAGGAGAATCAGTAGTGGAAGAGAAACTTTTCACCCTGGAGAAAACCAAAGGGGGGTAACTCTTGTTGATTTCAAAGTCTGTCACGGCTTCCGTCCCTGCGGTTCTGGGAAAAAAAATAGAAATATATAAAGAATATATTAGAGATGATTTGTTTTGTCATCTTCAATTAACCCTTTCCCTCATATAGACGCTTTCTGTTGCCTCTGCAGCAGACGGCTTTTTGAAAACGAGCAATTTCTCCTTTTGCCACAATGTTTTCCACTTTTAGTCATAGGTTATCCATTCAATTATAGAAATTTTCTATTTTTTTGACAAAATACGTTCAAAGTCGTCTGCTGCAGAATTGTCGTATGAGGGAAAGGGTTCAACTCACTTTACATAATTTCTTCTGTATTCTACAATTATACTTTCCTTTGAAGAGCCATTTTTTTATAAATGTCGCTGAAATGTTTTTAAAGTCATCTGCTGCATATTTGTTGCATGTGGGAAAGGGTAAATAAATATCATAGTCATCAATCTTTATTCAACACTATTTCCTGCTCAATAAGAAACTTGTCTTATAAACCTTATGAGCAACTTTTCCTTTTGACAAAATGTTTTTAACTCTGTTCAATAACAAGAGGACCAAGATGGCCCTAAATCACCCATGTTATAGTATAGTAGCAAATGCTACAGCTTAAAAAATTAGATCAAGTCTCCCTAAAATATAATACATACTTGTGTTGCCTCTCTACATTATAATACATACTTGTGTTGTTTCTCTACAATATAATACATACTTGTGTAGTCTTTCTACAATATACTACATACTTGTGTAGTCTTTCTACAATATACTACATACTTGTGTTGTCTCTCTACAATATACTACATACTTGTGTTGTTTCTCTACAATATAATACATACTTGTGTAGTCTTTCTACAATATACTACATACTTGTGTTGTTGCTCTACAATATACTACATACTTGTGTTGTCTTTCTACAATATACTACATACTTGTGTTGTTTCTCTACAATATACTACATACTTGTGTTGTTTCTCTACAATATACTACATACTTGTGTTGTTTCTCTAGAATAAATTACATACATGTGCTGTTTCTCTACAATATATTACATACATGTGTTGTCTCTCTACAATATAATACATACTTGTGTTGTCTCTCTACAATATAATACATACTTGTGTTGTCTCTCTACAATATAATACATACTTGTGTTGTTTCTGGACGCTGTAACTAATCCATGTCAGTTTGCCACCTTTCCTCTTACCGGCATTGCTTATCTCTAATTCCTAAAAAAAAAAAATACACATAATCATACGTCTCACTTTGTACATCATTGCAGGTGAAAAGACAAATAGAAAATGTGTATGGAAATTCTGTGTGTCAAGATTAAAACCAAGAAATATCATATGTATAGTGCATAAGTATAATAATGACATTCTTTTCATTTGGCAATTTTGGAGATAGCCATCCATTTTGTCAAATATAAACCTGGCCGTTACACCTAGTATGTCTAGTATATACTATCCTTTATTCATTTTGATTGTGTTTCTGCAAGAAATCACCAGTTTAAAACCAGCAATATCTGGCACCACAGATTTAACTTTTTCCCACATACAACAAAACAACTCTGCAGCAGATAACTTCAAAAAAATCTAGTTAAAAGTATGGGAAATCTCTATAAATAATAGAATGACTATT
This sequence comes from Serripes groenlandicus, assembly GCA_031761405.1. NCBI lineage: Eukaryota > Metazoa > Mollusca > Bivalvia > Cardiida > Cardiidae > Serripes > Serripes groenlandicus. The sequence goes on along the minus strand of JASEVX010000043.1, from coordinate 1,220,711 downwards.
GAATAAGGTTGAAAACATTGTGGCAAAAAGAGAAATCTCAAAATTCGTCTGCACACTGCTTAACATTCAGATCTCAATGCCCCTTGGAGATTTGTGATCTTGATATAGTTATGCTACAAACATTAAATCAATATTAGTGATCTTGATATAGTTATGCTACAAACATTAAATCAATATTAGTGATCTTGATATAGTTATGCTACAAACATTAAATCAATATTAGTGATCTTGATATAGTTATGCTACAAACATTAAATCAATATTAGTGATCTTGATATAGTTATGCTACAAACATTAAATCAATAGTAATCAAGAAATATAGGAATCAGGGGTCGTGATTAACACTTTACCACATAACAACAAATCTGTAGCAGACGACTTTGAAATAATCAAGGTCAAAATATATAAAATCTTTATAAAAGAAAGTATGTTTTTATCGTATGTAGTTGAAATAATTGTGGCAAAAGGAGAAATTGCTCATAATGAGAAATTTCGCCTTTTGCCACAATGATTTCAAAAGTATTCTGCTACAGTGGCATCAGAAAGCGTCTATATGTGGGAAAGGGTTAACAATACTGATTTTCTAATATAACAGAAATAATGTTGAAAACAATTTAAAACCACACTAAATAATAAACTAGATTTTAACATCCTCAGAATGTAATATTAGATAATGTACACTACAGGTTCAGTTTTTAACACTACACATACAGACACATTTTTACACCTATGCAGCAGACAACATTTGAAAACATTGTTGCAAAGGGAGAAATTACAGATAATGAGCAGTTGCTTTTATTTCTTATTCAATAAATTATTGATAAATCATTTATAAAGATTTCCATGATTTTCTGTAGATGTTTTCGAATTTATCTAATACAGATTTATTGTCCGTGGGAAAGGGAAAGTCAAAAATACGTACAATATGAAAAGTCATCGCTGTTTTATTGTTGTTCATCTTGTTCTTATTCCGCTTGTACCGGAAAACCGAGCTGTTGGTATCTGCGGGGTTATTCCTCTTTAGTACACCAGTCACCTGAATACAAAATATTCCCTTTACCACATACAGACGCTTTCTGATGCCTCTGCAGCAGATATCTTTTGAAAACAATGTGGCAAAATGATCAGTAATTTCTCCTTTCGCCAATCTTTTCAACTCTATCTAATAACTATTTAAAGTTTCATTAATAGAGATTTTCTATATTTCGTGTAGATCATTTCAAAGTTGTCTTGCCGCAGATTTGTTGTATGTGGGAAAGGTTCAAGTGTCTCTCTGAGAAAGTCAAGTTGACACAAAAACTACTCAATTCATCTATGCAGGAAAATACTAACCTAATCACAAAAACCTCATCTCTTGCTGATATGAATGTTAATCCTTTCCCACAAACAACAAATCTGTTGCAGATGAATTTGAAAAATTTGGTTAAATGCAAGGATTGATTGATTGGGGTTTAACGCCGTTTTTAACAATTTCTCAGTTATATCACGGCGGCCAGTTCACCTACTCATGCATTCCCTGGTTTTCTCACACCAGTACTCCACACAACAATCTTCCAAAGCAACTGGCTGCTTTTCCACATAGACTTAGCCCATTGGTGGAAGAGGAATGACGCATGTCGCATTGACTTTTATCAATCCATGGAAAGAAAGTTGGCCAAGCTGAGATTCGAACTCACAACCCCTGGATTGACAGCCCGCGTTGCTACCGACTGAGCTACCGGGGCTCAGCTAAAACTAAGGAAGCTCTCTATAAATGATTTTGCCACATCAGCAGCACACCTTGAAAACATCTTGACAAAAATATGGAAAGTCTCTTTAAATATAATCTATTAAGTTAAATTATTGAAAGAAAGTTGAAAACATTATGGCAAAAGCTTATAATCATTTGTAGTAATTTCTTTTTTTGCCACAATGTTTTCAAAAATAATCTGCTGCAGGTGTTAAAAAGTGCCTGCATGTTGTTTAAAAATCAAATTTGTTAATTTATGGTATAGAAAGTACAGTTGTTTAAATGTGTGTTCTAATACCTTTCACTGATGTTTAAGGGAGATTTCATTATGTAAAGCTTATGCTGAGGGGGAAATAGCTGCCTTATTCTTAAAGGTCATTAGTTTGAACTTGGGCCTGGAGTTCAGGAGGAGATGTTGTTTACAGAAAACTGCTGGGACAACAGTCATTAAACAATCCTAAAAGCACACCATGAGAAATTCATGCTCAGGTGAGCTTAAATATCCAAGGAGATAACATTTTCAATGCTGAATTTTTAAAATGAACTTGTCCAGTTTTGCATTTGAAGAATTCATAGCCAATTATAGCAATATTCTGATAAAAATGTTGAGATAAGCAGTCAACAGTATAAATCCTGGTAAAGCTGGCCTGGCGCTATACTGAACAGAGTTCTAAAAAAGGGGTAGTTTTGCATGTTCTAAAATCCTTATTGGACCCCTCTAACCCCATGTTATGGATATTCAAAAGAATTGTCTCCACAGGGTTTGATTGGAGAGTAAGAAAGATATTGTGGGGAAAAGAGTTGTATACCCCTCCTTATCTTGACCTGTGGCTTCAACAACTCATCCCACTTACCCTGTCTCCAGCTATCCTTTAAACCCCCGCATTATTTCAAGTAAGTCTGTGTTACACTTACCCTGTCTCCAGCTATCCTGTAACCCCCGCATTATTTCAGGTAGGTCTGTGTTCTGATATCTACTTACCCTGTCTCCAGCTATCCTGTAAACCACCCACATTATTTCAGGTAGGTCTGTGTTCAGATATCTACTTACCCTGTCTCCAACTATCCTGTAAACCCCCAACATTATTTCAAGTAGGTCTGTGTTACACTTACCCTGTCTCCAGCTATCCTGAAACCCCCGCATTATTTCAGGTAGGTCTGTGTTACACTTACCCTGTCTCCAGCTATCCTGTAACCCCCCGCATTATTTCAGGTAGGTCTGTATTACACTTACCCTGTCTCCAGCTATCCTGTAACCCCCGCATTATTTCAGGTAGGTCTGTGTTACACTTACCCTGTCTCCAGCTATCCTGTAACCCCCCACATTATTTCAGGTAGGTCTGTGTTACACTTACCCTGTCTCCAGCTATCCTGTAACCCCCCGCATTATTTCAAGTAGGTCTCGTTACACTTACCCTGTCTCCAGCTATCCTGTAACTCCCCGCATTATTTCAAGTAGGTCTGTGTTACACTTACACTGACTCCAGCTATTCTGTAAACCCCCGCATTATTTCAAGTAGGTCTCGTTACACTTACCCTGTCTCCAGCTATCCTGTAACCCCCCGCATTATTGCAAGTAGGTCTGTGTTACACTTACACTGACTCCAGCTATTCTGTAAACCCCCCGCATTATTTCAAGTAGGTCTGTGTTAAACTTACCCTGTTTTCAGCTATCCTGTAATCCCCCGCATTATTTCTTTCAAGTAGGTCTGTGTTACACTTACCCTGTCTCCAGCTATCCTGTAAACCCCCGCATTATTTCAAGTAGGTCTGTGTTACACTTACCCTGTCTCCAGCTATCCTGTAAACCCCCCGCATTATTTCAAGTAGGTCTGTGTTAAACTTACCCTGTTTTCAGCTATCCTGTAAACCCCCGCATTATTTCAAGTAAGTCTGTGTTACACTTACCCTGTCTCCAGCTATCCTGTAACCCCCCGCATTATTTCAGGTAGGTATGTGTTACACTTACCCTGTCTCCAGCTATCCTGTAACCCCCGCATTATTTCAGGTAGTTATGTGTTACACGTACTCTGTCTCCACCTATCCTGTTAACTCCCCGCATTATTTCAGGTAGGTCTGTGTTACACTTACCCTGTAAACCCCCCACATTTTTTCAGGTAGGTCTGTGTTCTGATATCTACTTACCTTGTCTCCAGCTATCCTGTAAACCCCCCGCATTATTTCAGGTAGGTCTGTGTTCTGATATCTACTTACCCTGTCTCCAGCTATCCTGTAAACCCCCCGCATTATTTCAGGTAGGTCTGTGATCAGATATCTACTTACCCTGTTTTCAGCTATCCTGTAAACCCCCACATTATTTCAGGTAGGTCTGTGTTACACTTACCCTGTCTCCAGCTATCCTGTAAACCCCCCGCATTATTTCAGGTAGGTCTGTGTTCGGATTTCCAAGTCTAGAGAGGGTCTGAGATGGCTCATCTGCGCTAGTCATCATCAGTACTTTACCTGCAGTGAATAAAGGCAGATCTCAATGGCACCACGCAAAACAGATGTAGCAAGGTAGTTAGCTCAATTGAAATCCCGAGCAAAACAAAAATTGTAAAAGAATGCTTGAACCACATTGGTATATCTATTTTAAAATGTGTGGACAACATTGGGTGTTTATTTTGACTGAGCAACCTAGTTTTTGACCCAAACAACCCAAATTTCAAACATGCCCTATACTTGATGGAAATGAATGTGCTGATGAACTTTCATGAGGATCTGAAAACAAATAAGGCCCCAGCAAAGGGTCTGATTAAACTTGACCTGGTAACCTAGAGTTGTAGATTAACAGACACTTAGTTTATATAACAGACACTTTGTTTGTATGGTGTTGTAGATTAACAGACACTTAGTTTATATAACGGACACTATTTCACAGTAATACCCAGTGATAACTGTTGAAACAAAGTGTAAAACCGCTGAACAGAACATAGTCACTACACATTGTTTGGTGTTAATGGTCTTTAAGGCCCCTTTCAACGATTGTTCAGTTACCTGGGTAAGTTACAAGTATTACTGTTCCATTTATCCTAAAACCAGTCATAATGCTAACCCCACAATTCTAAGCGCCGAGGTGGAAAAGCCTTAAAAGACAGACTGAGGATGGAAAGTGATTTCTAAATGTCTCCCTGCCAAGTTGGCCATACCATAAGAGAGATATACAAATTGAATGCTGAACCTACCTTCAGAGAAGAATCGAATATATCTGAAGTATCCCACTTCATGCCATGGCTGATAGTGCTGCTCAAAACTCCTTTCACCTGGTCTGAAGTAGACAGTCTTGCTGATATAGCAACCTAGAAATGATTTATAACAAATAATCTTTTGAAACAATGAATGCTTTCACAATATAAACCACATATAACTCTTCTGCAGAAGATCACTTTTTGAAATTTGTTCAAAAAGAAAACACTGCTAAAAAACAATGTTTTCAACTCTATATCAAGATAAAACGTTCACTATTCAAGATGTTGAAGTTGCTCCCAATGTTTTCAACACCATTTCAAGATAACACTTTCACCAAGGTGTTGAAGTTTCTCCCGTTGTTTTAAGAGCAGAAAACACGGTCTTTCACTATTCAAGGAGTTGAAGTTTCTCCCAAAGTTTAGAGAGCAGACAACACTGTCTTTCACTATTCGAAATGTTGAAGTTTCTCCCGTTGTTTTGAGAGCAGACAACTCTTACAGTATCAGATCAGATCAACAGGTAACTTATCCCACATCTTGACACATTTGCAGCAGATGGCTTTGCAAAACCATTATGACAAAAGGTGAAATTAGTCAAAACGAGCAATGAAAAGGTGTTTTCCTATACATGACAAAATAATTAGCAGAATAATTATCTCGTTTCATGATGATATAATTATTGAATGAATTTGATATTTAACCCTTTCCCTCATGTAGACGCTTTCTGACGCCTCTGCAGCAGACGGCTTTTTGAAAACAGTGACAAAAGAAGAAATTGCACAAAACATGCAATTTCTCCTTTTGCCACAATGTTTTCCACTTTTTGTCATAGGTTATCCATTCAATAATGGAGATTTTCTATTTTTTGACAAAATACGTTTAAAGTCGTCTGCTGCAGAATTGCCGTATGAGGGAAAGGATTAATAATAATTTAAAAAGTTTCTTAATATACAATCAAGGAAACTTTTCTTTAATGCCTACATACTTCCTCACATTGACTATTGTTGCACAATATGGGGCTCCTGCAGTCAAAATCTGCTTGATAAAATGTTAAAATTTCAAAAACGTGCTGCACGTGTAATACTTGACAAGCCATTTGATGAACCATCAGAAGAACTTTTCAAACAATTATCCTGGATGAAATTTCAAGCAAGAATAGACTATAAACAAGAGGGCCAAGATGGCCCTAAATCTGAATAAAATATTTAACTGCAAATATCTGTGAAAATTTGATCAGGAGTTCAAATGAAACTGCAAGGAGTGGACACTCAGTAAAAGAAATAGTTTATCAGTAAAAGCCATTATTATCTTGAAATCTAACAAGAGCTTTCTCAATTTCTGATGCTGCAGCAACAAAGGTTCTACACAGAATGCAAGTATTTGAACAATTTTGAAAGAGGACCATCAAAGGAACACTCCTGTGAAGTAACATTGAAATTGGTCAAGTGGACAAATTGAACAAATTAAATGTAGAGGATCACTGAAGTAGGATTTATATTCAATTTCCTTAATATCAGACAAGAACTTAAAAAAATGGAATTTCCAAATTTTGTCATTTTGCCCCTTTTCTGATGCCTCCTGACTGCCATGTTTTTCAACCAAACAGTATGCCTTGAACGATGTTTGTAGAGGCTCACCTAAGGAACATTTCTACCAAACTATAATGGATTCAGACATGCAGATTCAAAGAAGAAGATTTTTAAAGCTGGGACATTTTGCACCCTTTCTGATGCTGCAGCAACCCTGACGGCCATGTTTTTCAACAGATCAGACATATTTGAACAATCTTGGTAGAGGGTGCCCCAAAGAACATTTGTGAAAAATTATTTTCAAATCGGGCTAATTCTTTTGGACGAGAAGATTTTTTAAGTTTTAACAATACACACATATAAGGAAATATTTGAACAATCTTGGTAAAGGGTGCCCCAATGAACATTTGTGCAAAATAATTTTCAAATCGGGCCAGTACTTTTGGACAAGAAGATTTTTAAAGTTTTAACAATGCACATATAAGGAAAACAGGCTCAACCCCCTGGCGGCCATTTTTTTCAACGGATCGGAAATATTTGAACAATCTTGATAAAGGGTTCCCAAAGGAACATTTGTGCAAAACAATTTTCAAATTGGGCTTATACTTTTGGACAAGAAGATTTTCAAAGTTTTAACAATGCACATATAAGGAAAACAAGCTTAGCCCCCTGGCAGCCATGTTTTTTCAACGGATCAGAAATATTTGAACAATCTTGGTAAAGGGTGCCCCAATGAACATGTGTGCAAAATAATTTTCAAATCGGGCCAGTACTGTTGGACAAGATGATTTTTAAAGTTTTAACAATGCACATATAAGGAAAACAGGCTCCACCCCCTGGCGGCCATGTTTTACAATGGATCATAATATTTGCACATTCTTGGTAAAGGGTGCCCAAAGAAACATTTGTGCAAAATAATTTTCAAATTGGGCTTATACTTTTGAACAAGAAGATTTTCAAAGTTTTAACAATGCACATATTAGGAGAACAAGCTCCGCCCCCTGGCGGCCATGTTTTTCAACCGATCAGAAATATTTGAACAATCTTGGAGTGCCCCAAGGAATATTTGTGGAAAATAATTGTCAAATCAGGCCAATTCTTTTGGACAAGAAGATTTTTAAAGTTTTAACAATGCATATATAAGGAAAACAAGATCCGCCCCCTGGCGGCCATGTTTTTCAACGGATCGGAAATATTTGAACAATCTTGGTAAAGGGTGCCCCAAGGAACATTTGTACAAAATAATTTTCAAATCGGGCCAGTACTTTTGGACAAGAAGATTTTTAAAATTTTAACAAATAAAAAACAGGCTCCACCCCCTGGCGGCCATGTTTTTCAACCGATCGGAAATATTTGAACAATCTTGGTAAAGGGTGCCCCAATGAACATTTGTGAAAAATAATATTCAAATCGAGCCAGTTCTTTTGGACAAGAAGATTTTTAAAGTTTTAACAATGGACGTATAAGGAAAAACAAGCTTCGCCCCCTCCCCTGGCGGCCATGTTTTTCAACGGATCAGAAATATTTGAACAATCTTGGTAAAGGGTGCCCCAATGAACATGTGTGCAAAATAATTTTCAAATCGGGCCAGTACTGTTGGACAAGATGATTTTTAAAGTTTTAACAATGCACATATAAGGAAAACAGGCTCCACCCCCTGGCGGCCATGTTTTACAACGGATCATAATATTTGCACATTCTTGGTAAAGGGTGCCCAAAGAAACATTTGTGCAAAATAATTTTCAAATTGGGCCAGTACTTTTGGACAAGAAGATTTTTAAAATTTTAACAATGCTCATATAAGGAAAACAGGCTCCACCCCCTGGCGGCCATGTTTTTTCAACGGATCGGAAATATTTGAACAATCTTGGTAAAGGGTGCCCCAATGAACATTTGTGGAAAATAATTTTCAAATCGGGCCAGTTCTTTTGGACAAGAAGATTTTTTAAGTTTTAACAATGCACATATAAGGAAAACAAGCTCCGCCCCCTGGCGGCCATGTTTTTCAACGGATCGGAAATATTTGAACAATCTTGGTAGAGGGTACCATAAGGAACATTTGTGCAAAATAATTTTCAAATCGGGCCAGTACTTTTGGACAAGAAGATTTTTTAAGATTTGGCATTTTTCCCCTTTTCTGTTGCCGCAGCAACCAAAGTTCTCGATGGAATTTAAATCTTTGAACAATTTTGAAAGAGGTTCACCAAACGAACATTCCTGTGAAGTTTGGTTGAAATTAGTCAAGTGGTTAAGGAGGAGATGATCTAAATGTCTAAATGTTAACGACGGACGACGCCGGACGGACAAAAAGTGATCAGAATAGCTCACCTTGAGCCAAAGGCTCTAGGTGATCTTAAAAGCAATTATCATCTACAAATCATTAAATGAACAATGTCCTGAATACCTCCGAGACAAATTCAAATACTCCCAAAATAAAAGTCTAAGATTCTTTGATAACAAGCTGTTACAGACACCAAAACCAAAACTAGAATTCTTCAGAAAATCCCTTACCTATTAGGACCAAAAATTTGGAATGATATTCCCTTTCAAATTAGAACTGCAAATTCATTAAATTCTTTTAAGAAATTATATTTAGCATGGACGTTTTCTTGTAATTCATGAAATTAAGCAATCTTTTATTTTATTACCAATTTGTATTTGCTTTTATTTTGAACTGTTTATATGTATAACGTTGTGTATATAATGTATTTCTAATTCTGAGGCCCGCATGGAAGATTGGGACAACCCAAATGTGTAGCCTCATAAAATAAAGTCGTTCTTATTATTATTATTATTTTTATTATAACATTGCAGTTACGTTTTCAAAAGTTGTCTGCAGCAGACACATCACAATGCATCTGCATAATTATGGAGAAAAGCGGTTAAAACGAGGACATACCAGTAAACTGTATATGAGGTCTCTCCACATACATAGACCTCCAGGTTCCGTACCTTTTCACCTTTCCAGTGCTGGTTCCCCAAATCCTGTAACAAGAGTAACAATCTGTGACACTGTGTGACACTTGGATTAAACAAGAAATGGGATGAAGTCACAATATCAGGTTTTTACCCTTTCCCATATACAATAAATCTGCAGCAGACGACTTTTAAAACGTTAAGCCCAAAATGTAGATAATCTCCATAAATAGGAGTTTAATTATTGAATCGAGTTGAAAACGTTGTGGCAAAAGGAGAAATTGCTTGCCATTTTGAGTAATTTTTACTTTTGACACAAGGTTTTCAATAGTCGTCTGCTGCAAAGACTTCAGAAAGCGTTTTGTATGTTGAAGGTCAGTCACTCCCAAATATCCCAGGCTTCCTCTCTGTACTGTTTCTAAGCTACCTCCCTAGAAATATGGTCAGAATTGGTCATGTGTAATGAAAGTAATTTGGGCGAAAGCTAACCAGATTTTAACGTCAATCGTTTGAATCCAATTAAGTTAAAATTTGATAACATCTCTGTGAATAAGGAATCATCTATTGAATTGGCATTGAACACATGATGATTCATCTTCCAATATATCAGTAAATGAAAGCTGGACCGAAAGAATTACAATAGAGAACTAGAAATATCACTGAAGGTCATGAATACCCCCAGCTGGTGCCTGACAATATACATATGTATGAGAAATTCAAGGGGCCGTAACTCATTTAACAAGGAATCTGTGGAACCAAAGGATGCTCCCCATAAGGGCTTTGTCAAGTGATAATAGGCATTGTCTGATAGAACTAGTGATCATACCTATTTACATAATACAGACTTCATTAAAAGAAAATAATAACAAGAGGACCAAGAGGGCCAGTATCGCTCCACGGCCATAAGGCAAAAATCAAATCACCAAACAGCCCTGCCCCCCTTGTGGCCATGTTTTTTACCAACCACCATGGCGTAAAGGAATCTTGTAGAGTGTCACCCAAGGAATGTTTCCGCAAAATTATTTGAAAATCGGTCTGACACTTTTGGAGAAGAGGATATTTTAAGTTTTCACTATAGCCATACATATAAGGCAAAATAGCCCCACCCCCTGGCGGTCATATTTTTCAACCAATCAACATGGCTTGAAGGAATCTGATAGAGGGTCAGCCTAGGAACATTTCTACAAAATTATTTGAATATCAGCCAGACACTTTCGAAGGAGAAGATTTTTTAAGTTTTCTCTTTAGCCTTATAAGGCAAAATAGCCCCGCCCTCTGGCGGCCATGTTTTTTTACCAATCAACATGGCTTGAAGGAATCTGATAAGAGGCTTCAAAGTAGGAATATTTCTACAAAATTATTTGAAAATCTGCTCAACACTTTCGGAGAAGAAGATTTTTTAAGTTCACTATGGTCATATAAGGCAAAATAGCCCCGCCCTGTGGCGGCCATGTTTTTCGACTTATCAACATGGCTTGAAGGAATCTGATAGAGGGTCACCCAATGAACATTTCTACAAAATTATTTGAAAATCGACTGAACACTTTCGGAGAAAAAGATTCTTTAAGTTTTGACTATAGCTATATAAGGCAAAATAGGCCCTCCCCCCTGGCGGCCATGTTTTTCAACCAATCAACATTTCTTGAAGGAATCTAATAAAGGGTCACCCAAGGAACATTTCTAAAAATTATTTGAAAATCAGCATGACACTTTCGGAGACTTTTGATTGCCATGAAAACCAGAATTATAAATGAAAGAATTTAAGAGAGGACATTGAGAGGATGCTTCCTATGAAGTTTCAACCAAATTGGCCAAGTGGTTAGGGAGAAGAAGACGTTTAAAGGAAAAAGTTAACGCACGCATGCACAACGGACAATTCGCCATTACATAAGCTCGACAGGCTTTCAGCCAGTGGAGATAAAAACAAGTGAGTTAATTTTTATTATTTATTATAGAGTTATGGTTCTTGTGTAATGAACTTCCTCTCTTTAATATCTATCTACATTTCAAGTTTCATCGAAATATCTTTCGTACTTTTGGAGTTATGGTCCTGAAATTGAAATATAAAGTCCAACAAGGGGAGATAACTTAAAAATTATTCACTATAAGTTATGGTTATTATGCACTCTCTCTTATTGATATGTATGTATATTTCAAGTTACATTGAAATAAATTCAGTACTTTTAGATTTATGCTCAATGCAAATAAAGTGTGACAGACAAAAAAGAAAATAATAAAAACAAGAGAGTCAATTTTTATTATTTATTATCGAGTTATGGTTTTTGTGTAATGCACTTCCTCTCTTTAATATCTATCTACATTTCAAGTTTCATCGAAATATCTTTCGTACTTTTGGAGTTATGGTCCTGAAATTGAAATATAAAGTCTAACAAGGGAGATAAACTATTCACTATAAAGTTATGGTTCTTGTATTATGCACTCTCTCTTATTAATTTGTATATTCATTTCAAGTTTCATTGAAATATATTAAGTACTTTTAGATTTATGCTCAATGCAAATAAAGTAAATAATAAAAACAAGGGAGTTAATATTTATTATAGAGTTATGGTTCTTGTGTAATGCACTTCCTCTCTTTAATATCTATCTACATTTCAAGTTTCATCGAAATATTTTTCATACTTTTGGAGTTATGGTCCTAAAATTGAAATATAAAGTCTAACAAGGGAGATAACTTGAAAATTAGTCACTATAAGTTATGGTTCTGGTGTAATGCACTTCCTTTCTTTAATATCTGTAATCTTTTCAAATTTCATCAAAATATCTTTAGTACTTTTTGAGTTATGGTCCTGACATGGAAATAATAAAGTCTTAACAAGGGAGATAATTTGAAAATTATTCAATATAAAGTTATGGTTCTTTTATTATGCACTCTCTTTTATTGATATGTATGTATATTTCAAGTTTCATTGAAATATATTCAGTACTTTTAGAATTATGCTCAATGCAAATAAAGTGTGATGGAAATTTTTTCTGGACGGACATCCGGACAGACATCTAGACCTACCGGTACTGATGAAGTGTATTTATGGGGTTATTTCCTTTGATGTTTTTTTGTTGGGGTTTTGTGGGGTTAACCCCACAAGCATGCAATTCATTCCGTAATAACTTCCCTTTTACGGAATGAATAACATTCATATGCAAATGAGATACCCGTTATAAAAAAAAAAAAAAAAATATTTATTTAAGTGTCTTTATAAGGATGTAAGGGCTTTAGGAGAACACCAATACACCACAACCCCACAAGTACTCGTCTGTATGTACGGACAGACAGACGTGATGGACGGACAAAGCAACAACTATATGCTCTCCCTCTGGGGAGCATAAAAATAATTCCAGTGCGACAATATGCACAATTAGGCTTGGTATCAATCATTCTTGTGTGAAGTTATATTGAATTCTGACCAAGGGTTGCTGACAAATAGTGTTCACAAGAAATGTCTACAGACCAACAAACCGACAAACAAGCGTGATTCCTATATAGCCCCCATATATATGTATCTGGGGGTATATAATTACAATAGAGAACTAGAAAGGTTGTTTTTATGAAAAAACATATGTCTCCCCATTGCAGTTTGTCAATGACTATTACAATATTGAACAAGGGGAGATAACTTTGCAACGAAGTAGCCCAAAGTTATAATTCTTGCAAGGTGCACAACTTCACATTGCCATCTGTCTATATTCCAAGTTTCAATAAATTCCTTTAAGTACTTTCTTAGTTCTGCTCTGGAGAAAGTTTACACTATTAAAATATTGAACAAGGGGGAGATAACTCATAATTCTTGCAAGGTGCACAACTTCACATTGCCATCTAACTATATTCCAAGTTTTAATAAATTCCTTCAAGTAGTTTCTGAGTTCTGCTCTGAACAAAGTTTACACTATTAAAATATTGAACAAGGGGGAGATAACTCATAATTATGACAAGGTGCACAACTGCACAACTTCACATTGCCATCTATCTATGTTCCAAGTTTCAATAAATTCCTTCAAGTAGTTTCTGAGTTCTGCTCTGGACAAAGTTTACACTATTAAAATATTGAACAAGGGCAGATAACTTTGCAACAAAGTGGCCCAGAGTTATAATTCTTGCAAGGTGCACAACTTCACATTGCCATCTATCTATGTTCCAAGTTTCAATCAATTACTTCAAGTAGTTTCCGAGTTCTGCTCTGGACAAACAAAAGTTAAGAAGAAGAAGAAGAATAATAATAAGAATAAGAACTAGAGATTGTAACTGTAGCAACAGTTACGAACGATTCCCTTGCCATTTTATTTAACAATGGGAGATAACAGAAACGAGTATTTGGTCATGCGCTAATACACTTGCAAAAGTAGTACTACTTGATTAGGAACACATGTACTAAGTTTCAAGTCTCTATCACTTGTCGTTTTTGAGTTATACAATTCCGAAAAATCGACCAATCAGAAACGAGTATTCGGTCATGCGCTAATACACTTGAGAAAGTAGAACTATTTGATTAGAAACACACGTACTAAGTTTCAAGTCACTATCACTTGTCGTTTTTGAGTTATACAAGTCCGAAAAATCGACCAATCAGAAGCGAGTAATCGGTCATGTGCAAATACACATGAGAAAGTAATATCACTTGAGTGGGAACACTTAATTGTACTAAGTTTCAAGTCTCTATCACTTGTGCTTTTTGAGTTATACATGTCCGAAAAATCGACCAATCAGAAACGAGTATTCGGTCATGCGCTAATTCACTTGAGAAAGTAGTACTACTTGATTAGAAACACATGTACTAAGTTTCAAGTCTCTATCACTAGTCGTTTGTGAGTTATACAAGTCCGAAAAATCGACCAATCAGAAGAGAGTATTCGGTCATGCTCAAATAAACATGAGAAAGTAGTATCACTTGATTGGGAACATTTGTACTAAATTTCAAGTCTCTATCACTTGTCGTTTTTGAGTTATACAAGCTCAAATCACCCAATTATTAAACAAGAGGCCCAAGAGGGCCAGTATCGCTCCACGGCCATAAGGCAAAAATAAAATCTCCAAACAGCCCTGCCCCGTGGTGGCTATTTTTTTTACCAACCACCATGGCTTAAAGGAATCTTGTAGAGTGTCACCAAAGGAATGTTTCTGCAAAATTATTTGAAAATATGCCTGACACTTTCGGAGGAGAAGATTTTTTAAGTTTTCACTATGGTCATATAAGTCAAAATAGCCCCGCCCTCTGGCGGCCATGTTTTTCGACCAATCAACATGGCTTGAAGGAATCTGATAGAGGGTCACCCAATGAACATTTCTACAAAATTATTTGAAAATCGGCTGAACACTTTCGGAGAAGAAGATGTTTTAAGTTTTCACTATAGCTATATAACGCAAAAAAGCCCCGCCCCCTGGCGGCCATGTTTTTCGCCCAATCAACATTTCTTGAAGGAATCTAATTAAGGTTCACACAAGGAACATTTCTACAAAATTATTTGAAAATCGGCCTGACACTTTTGGAGGAGAAGATTTTTTAAGTTTGCTCTTTAGCCATATAGGCAAAATAGCCCCGCCCTGTGACGGCCATGTTTTTTTACCAATCAACATGGCTTGAAGGAATCTGATAGAGGGTCACCCACGGAACATTTCTACATAATTATTTGAAAATCTGCTGAACACTTTTTGAGAAGAAGATTATTTAAGTTTTCACTATAGCTATATAAGGCAAAAAAGCCCCGCCCCCTGGCGGCCATGTTTTTCGCCCAATCAAAATTTCTTGAAGGAATCTAATTAAGGGTCACCCAAAGAACATTTCTACAAAATTATTTGAAAATCGGCCTGACACTTTCGGAGAAGAAGATTTTTTAAGTTCTCACTATTTTTTTCTTTCGGTTGCCATGGAAACCAGAATTTTAAATGGATCAAACAAATTTGAAGGAATTTAGTAGAGGACATTGAGAGGATGCTTCCCATGAAGTTTCAACCAAATTGGCCAAGTGGTTAGGGAGAAGAAGTCGTTTAAAGGAAAAAGTTAACGCACGCACGCACGCACGCACGCACGCACGCACGCACGCACGCACGCACGCACGACGGACAATTCGCCATGACATAAGCTCGACTGGCTTTCAGCCAGTGGAGCTAAAAAATGAAAAGGAGGAGATAACTTTGCAAAAAGTGGCCCAGAGTTATAATTCTTGCATGTTGTACAACTGCACAGTGCCATCTATCTATGTTCCAAGTTTCAATAATATCTGACCATTCGTTCACAAGATATAGCTCTGACAAAAATTGATTAAAATATTGAAAAAGGGGAGATAACTTTGCAAAAAAGTGGCTCAGAGTTATCATTCTTGAAAACTACACAAGTTCACATTGCCATCTATCTATGTTGCAAGTTTTGATCAATTCCATCAAGTAGTTTATGAGTATTGCTCTGGACAAAAATTTGGATAGCTGAAAGAGAATAATAATAATAACTAGAGATTGTAACTGTAGCAACAGTTACGAACGATTCCCTTGCCATTTTATTGAACAAGGGCAGATAACACAATGGCCCAGAGTATTCGGTAATGCGCTAATACACTTGCGAAAGTACTACTACTTGATTAGGGACACATGTACTAAGTTTCAAGTCTCTATCACTTGTCGTTTTTGAGTTATACAAGTCCGAAAAATCGACCAATCAGAAACGAGTATTCGGTCATGCGCTAATACACATGCAAAAGTAGTACTACTTGATAAGAAACACATGTACTAAGTTCCAAGTCTCTATCACTTGTCGTTTTTGAGTTATACAAGTCCGACAAATCGACCAATCAGAAACGAGTATTCGGTCATGCGCTAATACACATGCAAAAGTAGAACTACTTGATAAGAAACACATGTACTAAGTTTCAAGTCTCTATCACTTGTCGTTTTTGAGTTATACAAGTCAGAAAAATCGACCAATCAGAAACGAGTATTCGGTCATGCGCTAATACACTTGAGAAAGTAGTACTACTTGATTAGAATCACATGTACTAAGTTTCAAGTCTCTATCACTAGTCATTTTCGAGTTATACAAGTCAGAAAAATCGACCAATCAGAAACGAGTATTCTGTCAAGCTCAAATACACATGAGAAAGTAGGTCACTTGATTGGGAACATTTGTACTAAGTTTCAAGTCTCTAACTCTTTTCGTTATCGAGTTATACAAGTTCAAATCACCCAATTATTAAAAAAATGAAAAAGGGGAGATAACTTTGCAAAAAAGTGGCCCAGAGTTATAATTCTTGCATGTTGTACAACTGCACAGTGCCATCTATCTATGTTCCAAGTTTCAATAATATCTGACCATTCGTTCACAAGATATAGCTCTGACAAAAATTGATTAAAATATTGAAAAAGGGGAGATAACTTTGCAAAAAAGTGGCTCAGAGTTATCATTCTTGAAAACTACACAAGTTCACATTGCCACCTATCTATGTTGCAAGTTTCGATCAATTCCATCAAGTAGTTTATGAGTATTGCTCTGGACAAAAATTTGGATAGCTGAAAGAGAATAAACAATAATAATAATAACTAGAGATTGTAACTGTAGCAACAGTTACGAACGATTCCCTTGCCATTTTATTGAACAAGGGCAGATAACACAATGGCCCAGAGTATTGGGTAATGCGCTAATACACTTGCGAAAGTACTACTACTTGATTAGGGACACATGTACTAAGTTTCAAGTCTCTATCACTTGTCGTTTTTGAGTTATACAAGTCCGAAAAATCGACCAATCAGAAACGAGTATTCGGTCATGCGCTAATACACATGCAAAAATAGTACTACTTGATAAGAAACACATGTACTAAGTTTCAAGTCTCTATCACTTGTCGTTTTTGAGTTATACAAGTCCGAAAAATCGACCAATCAGAAACGAGTATTCGGTCATGCGCTAATACACATGCAAAAGTAGAACTACTTGATAAGAAACACATGTACTAAGTTTCAAGTCTCTATCACTTGTCGTTTTTGAGTTATACAAGTCAGAAAAATCGACCAATCAGAAACGTGTATTCGGTCATGCGCTAATACACATGCAAAAGTAGAACTACTTTATAAGAAACACATGTACTAAGTTTCAAGTCTCTATCACTTGTCGTTTTTGAGTTATACAAGTCCGAAAAATCGACCAATCAGAAACGAGTATTCGGTCAAGCTCAAATACACATGAGAAAGTAGGTCACTTGATTGGGAACATTTGTACTAAGTTTCAAGTCTCTATCTCTTTTCGTTATCGAGTTATACAAGTTCAAATCACCCAATTATTAAAAAAATGAAAAAGGGGAGATAACTTTGCAAAAAGGTGGCCCAGAGTTATAATTCTTGCATGTTGTACAACTGCACAGTGCCATCTATCTATGTTCCAAGTTTCAATAATATCTGACCATTCGTTCACAAGATATGGCTCTGACAAAAATCGATTAAAATATTGAAAAAGGGGGGGTAACTTTGCAAGAAAGTGGCTCAGAGTTATCATTCTTGAAAACTACACAAGTTCACATTGCCATCTATCTATGTTGCAAGTTTCGATCAATTCCATCAGGTAGTTAATGAGTATTGCTCTGGACAAAAATTTGGATAGGAGAAAGAAAATAATAATAATAAGAAGAATAATAAAAAACAATAGAAAAACAATACGATTCCCAACTCTGTTGGGGCTGTTGGGGAATCGTAATAAGAAGAAGAATAAAAAACAATAGAAAAACAATACGATTCCCAAACTAGTTTGGGGAATCGTAATAATAAGAACTAGAGATTGTAACTGTAGCAACAGTTACGAACGATTCCCTTGCCATTTTATTAAACAAGGGCAGATAATACAATGGCCCAGAGTATTCGGTAATGCGCTAATACACTTGAGAAAGTAGTACTACTTGATTAGAATCACATGTACTAAGTTTCAAGTCTCTATCACTAGTCATTTTCGAGTTATACAAGTCCGAAAAATCGACCAATCAGAAACGAGTATTCGGTCAAGCTCAAATACACATGAGAAAGTAGGTCACTTGATTGGGACATTTGTACTAAGTTTCAAGTCTCTAACTCTTTTCGTTATCGAGTTATACAAGTTCAAATCACCCAATTATTAAAACAAGAGGGCCATGATGGCCCTTGAATCGCTCACCTGATTTTTTTTTTTTTTCACTTTAGCTATATAAGCCTCGCCCCCTGGCAGCCATAGTTTCCGACCGATCAACTTGGCTTGAAGGAATCTGATAGAGGGTCACCCTAGGAACATTTCTACAAAATTATTTGAAAATCGGCCAGATACTTTTGGAGGAGAAGATTTTTTAAGTTTTCACTATAGCCATATAATGCAAAATAGCCCTGCCTACTGGCGGCCATGTTTTTTGACCAATCAACATGGCTTGAAGGAATCTGAAAGTGGGTCACCCAAGGAACATTTCTACAAAATTATTTGAAAATCGGGCCGACACTTTTGGAGAAGAAGATTTTTTAAGTTCGCACTATAGCCATATAAGGCAAAATAGCCCCGCCCCCCTGGTGGCCATGTTTTTTGACCAATCAACATGGCTTGAAGGAATCTGGTAGAGGGTCATCCAAGGAACATTTCTACAAAAATTATTTGAAAATCTGCCAACCAGTTTGGGAGAAGAAGAATTTTGAAGTTTTTTTCGTTTCGTTGCCATGGAAACAAGAATTCTGCATGGATCCCAAAAAATTTGAAGAAATTCTGGTGAGGTCATTAAGAGGATGCTTTCTGTGAAGTTTCATCCCAATTGACCCACTGGTTACTGAGGAGAAGATGTTGAAGATTTTTTAAGTTTATACTTTGGCCATATAAGGCAAAATAGCCCCCGCCCCCTGGCGGCCATGTTTTTCGACCAATCAACATTGCTTGAAGGAATCTGATAGAGGGTCACCCAAGGAACATTTCTACAAAATTATTTGAAAATCGGCCTGACACTTATGGAGGAGAAGATTTTTTAAGTTTTCATTATAGCCATAAAAGGCAAAATAGCCCCGCCCCCTGGCGGCCATGTTTTTTGACCAATCAACATGGCTTGAAGGAATCTGATAGAGGATCACCCAAGGAACATTTCTACAAAATTATTTGAAAATCGGCCTGACACTTTTGGAGGAGAAGATTTTTTAAGTTTGCACTATAGCCATATAAGGCAAAATAGCCCCGCCCCCCCTGGCGGCCATGTTTTTCGACCAATCAACATGGCTTGAAGGAATCTGATAGAGGGTCACCCAAGGGACATTTCTACAAAATTATTTGAAAATCAGCCTGACACTTTCGGAGGAGAAGATTTTTTAAGTTTTCACTATAGCCATATAAGGCAAAATAGCCCCGCCCTGGCGGCCATGTTTTTCGACCAATCAACATGGCTTGAAGGAATCTGATAGAGGGTCACCCAAGGAACATTTCTACAAAATTATTTGAAAATCGGCCTGACACTTTCGGAGGAGAAGATTTTTTAAGTTTTCACTATAGCCATATAAGGCAAAATAGCCCCGCCCTGGCGGCCATGTTTTTCGACCAATCAACATGGCTTGAAGGAATCTGATAGAGGGTCACCCAAGGAACATTTCTACAAAATTATTTGAAAATCGGCCTGACACTTTCGGAGGAGAAGATTTTTTAAGTTTTCACTATAGCCATATAAGGCAAAATAGCCCCGCCCCCCCTGGCGGCCATGTTTTTCGACGAATCAACATGGCTTGAAGGAATCTGATAGAGGGTCATCTAAGGAACATTTCTACAAAATTATTTGAAAATCTGCCAACCAGTTTGGGAGAAGAAGAATTTTGAAGTTTTTTCAGTTTCGTTGCCATGGAAACCAGAATTTTGCATGGATCCCAAAAATTTGAAGGAATTCTGGTGAGGTCATTGAGAGGATGCTTTCTGTGAAGTTTCATCCAAATTGACCCACTGGTTACTGAGGAGAAGAAGTTGACGCACGACGCACGACGTACGACGCACGACGGACGCCGGACAAAAGGCGATCACAATAACTCACCTTGAGCAAAGCTCAGGTGAGCTAAAAATGAAAAAGGGGAGATAACTTTGCAAAAAAGTGGCCCAGAGTTATAATTCTTGCATGTTGTACAACTGCACAGTGCCATCTATCTATGTTCCAAGTTTCAATAATATCTGACCATTCGTTCACAAGATATCGCTCTGACAAAAATTGATTAAAATATTGAAAAAGGGGAGATAACTTGCAAAAAAGTGACTCAGAGTTATCATTCTTGAAAACTACACAAGTTCACATTGCCATCTATCTATGTTGCAAGTTTCGATCAATTCCATCAAGTAGTTTATGAGTATTGCTCTGGACAAAATTTGGCAAAATTTTTGGATAGGAGAATAAAGAATAATAATAATAAAAAACAATAGAAAAACAATACGATTCCCAACTCTGTTGGGGAATCGTAATAAAAAACAATAGAAAAACAATACGATTCCCAACTTTGTTGGGGAATCGTAATAAAAAACAATAGAAAAACAATACGATTCCCAACTTTGTTGGGGAATCGTAATAATAAAAAGAAACAAGAGGGCCATGATGGCCCTGGATCGCTCACCTTAATTATACAATGTACTGCAATGCAAAACACATCAAGACAATTATTCTGAATGCAACCTCCACAGTGTTAACAATACTTTCCTTCATTTGGCCTAGTGATCTATATTTTTTACCTGATATGACCCATATTCCAACATGGACTAGATATCATCAAGACAACATTCTGACTAAGTTTCAACTTGCTCAAAGTAAAAATGCGGCCTCCGGAGTTTGAACAATATTTTCCTTTATTGACCTAGTTTCTGATCCAATATGACCCATATTTGAACTTGACCTAGATATAATTCAGACAAACATTCTGACCAAATTTCAAGCTGCTGAAGCAAACAATGCGGCATCCAAAGTGTTCACAAGATTTTCCTTCAATTTAATCTAGTGACCTAGTTTTTGATCCAGCATGACCCATATTCAAACTTGGCCTACATATCATCAAGAAAAACATTCTGATAAAGTTTTATCATGCTGAAATTAAAAATGCAGTATCCAGAGTGTTAACATGATTACCCTTCAATTTGGTCTAGTGACCTAGTTTTTAACCCGGCATGACCCATATCCGAACTTGGCCTAGATATCATTTATACAAACATTCTGACCAAATTTCAAATTGCTGAAGCAAAAAATGCAGCTTTTACAGAGTTAACAAGATTTTCCCTCAATTTGGCCTAGTGACCTAGTTTCTGATCCAATATGACCCATATTTGAACTTGAACTAGATATCTTTAAGACAAACATTCTGACAAAATTTCAAGCTGCTGAAGCAAAAAATGCGGCATCCAAAGTGTAAAAAAGATTTTCTTTCAATTTGGGCTAGTGACCTAGTTTTTGACCCGACATGACCCATATTCGAACTTGGCCTAGATATCATTCAGCTCAATATTCTGAACAAATTTCAAGCCGCTGAAGCAAAACATGCGGCTTCTACAGAGTTAACAAGATTTTCCCTCAATTTGGCCTGGTGACCTAGTTTCTGACCCAATATGACCCATATTTGAACTTGACCTAGATATATTTAAGACAAACATTCTGACCAAATTTCAAGCTGCTGCAGCAAAAAATGCGGCATCAAAAGTGTTAACAAGATTTTCTTTCAATTTGACCTAGTGACCTAGTTTTTGACCCGGCATAACCCATATTCGAACTTGACCTAGATATTTTTAAGACAAACATTTTGACAAAATTTCAAACTGCTGAAGCAAAAATTGCGGCCTCTGGAGTGTTAACAAGATTTTCCTTCAATTTGACCTAGTGACCTACTTTTTGACCCAACGTGACCCATGTTCGAACTTGACCTACATATCATCAAGACAAACATTCTGATAAAGTTTCAATATGCTCAAGTTGAAAATTTGGCCTCCAGAGTGTTAACAAGATTTTCCTTCAATTCGACCTAGTGACCTAGTTTTTGACCTCATATCGCCCAGTTTCGAACTTGTCCAAGATTTTATGGAGATGAACGTTCTGATAAACTTTCATGAAGATTGGATGCAAAATGTAGCCCGTAGAGTGTTAACAAGCTCAAATGTTGACGATGGACGACGGACGACGCACGACGGACGGACGCCGGACAAAATGTGATCACAATAGCTCACCTTGCACTTCGTGCATAGGTGAGCTAAAAACAATAGAAAAACAATACGATTTCCAACTCTGTTGGGGAATCGTAATAACTACAAATACAGCATGTCCCCCCTTTCGGAGAAGGGGAGACATAATTACAAAGACAGGTGACACAAATCTTAAATCCTCTAAAACTTTCACATCCAGTATTTTCAAAGCATATGACTAACAAGAGTACGGCAAAGCAAACACCAAGGCTTTTTTTATAAGTAGAAAAGGGGGCATTACTGAATAATCATTAAAGTCAGAGTCATGTGACTTGGTTTAGACATGCCTATTGTTTCTAGGAACATGTGTACCAAGTTTCATTTAAACAAGAGCACCGCGTACAGCACAGATGCTCGACTGATAGGGAGAAAACAGAAACAAAAAAATGAGCTAAACAAATAACCTTAACCGGACGACCACACCACCGCCGACGCCAGGGTCATGACAATAGCTCTCTTTTTTTTTTCAAAAGTCCAGCTAAAAAAGGGTTGAACCTTTTTTTATTTATGAGAAAAGCTAAACATTTTGTGATAACACAGATCCTGACAGATCCTGACGATGATGCCAAGGGTATAACAAAAGCCCTACTTTTTTACTTCTAAAAATAGACGAGCTAAAAATATACCATAATGGGCAAACAGTTATCTTAAAAGATCATTCACCTGCAACAAGCCAATCTCCACAGCTCCTTATCTCTGGCAAACACATAGAACCCACGACAGATCTGTCAATAAAAAATATACCAGAGTTGAAACAAGCCTTCAACAAACTCTCGGATCTAAAGTTTCTGAGAAACTTGCTATGTAAACACTTCAAACAAGAGGCCCAACAGGGCCAGTATTGCTCTGCTGTTATTAGGTAAAATAAGGATTAGACGATTTCTTGATATACATGTACACATAAGAAAAATGCATACATCCTTCCTCATCTTCACTAATGTTGTACAATTACCCCTTTCCCTCATACGGCAATTCTGCAGCAGACGACTTTGAACGTATTTTGTCAAAAAATAGAAAATCTCCATAATTGAATGGATAACCTATGACAAAAAGAGGAAAACATTGTGGCAAAAGGAGAATTTTGTGCAATTTCTTCTTTTGTCACTATGTTTTCAAAAAGCCGTCTGCTGCAGAGGCGTCAGAAAGCGTCTATATGAGGGAAAGGGTTAAGAGCAGAAAACACTGTCTTTCACTATTCATGGAGTTGAAGTTTCTCCCCTTTTTATAATTTTTTTATATTTATAGATTAAGATAGCCTTTTTATAAAATTCTTATATTTATAGATTAAGATAGCCTTTTTATAAATTCTTATATTTATAAATTCACATTTTCCCTTTCCCTCATATAGATGCTTTCTGATGCCTCTGCAGCAGACGGCTTTTTGAAAACATAGTGACAAAAGAAGAAATTGCTCAAAACGAGCAATTTCACCTTTTGACACAATGTTTTCCACTTTTAGTGTTGAAATCATATAGTGAAAGACCGTGTTTTCTGCTCTTAAAACAATGCTATCTTAATCTATAAATATATATGAATAATATATTTTGAGATTACATGTTCAACCTTTTTATAAAATCAGTCAATACAAATCTAAGATCAAGCTTTCCAAATAAGGAGATGTTTACTACAGCTTCAAGAAAGCGCGCGAAAAAAATCACGTGATATGTATGCCCTGCGAAAATATCACTTGGTGTTATTTCTTCGAGTAGAAAGCGACTCCATTGGATGAAGCTCTACTTTTAACTGTCTCGCGTGATTACAAATTAGCAAAGCAACAAATACATACTGATCACGAGGTCAACATACTAGCTACAGTATTTGAGTGAGTTATTTATAGAAAGGTCTACACATCCAAGTTTATCTTTCATTCTTTCTCATCATTCACATATGCATTGTTAGACTTACTTAGGAGCATTTCAGTGATTTTCTGTGCGCGACAGTCACGTATGCTCTCTGATTGATTACAAAATACTTGCGTGACTTATGAAATCTGTGCGTGAAAAACGCACAGATGAACGTGAATGGGAACACTGTTATTATTATCTCAATATTGCCAGATAATGCAAAACAGCATCGCCCCGAATCAACATGGCTTGAAGGATTCTGATAGAGGTCAGTCATCCAAGGACGTTTCTACAAAATTATTTAAAAATCTGTCAACCAGTTAAAATTAAAAAAAATAATTCTTTCAGTTGCCATGAAACAAGATTTTTACATGGATTCAAATAATTTGAAGGACTTTAGGAGAGGGCATTGAGAGGATGCTTCCTATGAAGTTTCATCCCAATTGCCCAGTGGTTACAGAGGAGATGTCGTTTAAGGTCAAATTTATTTACATGGCGTTTTACACAGCTTTCAACGGTATTTCAGTTTTACCACGCAATTTCCTGGGTAAATTACCAGTACTACTAGCAATATTTACCAGATACCAGCACATTAGTTGTAACGCTATTCCTGCAACCCTGAATGCCATGGAGTGAAGCCATTGCTACTATTTTTAGAATCTTTGGTATGACTGGACTGGGGATCGAATCCCTGTCTCCCACTGTAAAGACGGTCATCTGTTCACTACACCCTCGTACACAGTCACTAGTGTGTTTGTCTAATTGAGCCTGTCTGCAGGAAAACTAACCTTAACCCTTTCCCTCATATAGATGCTTTCTGACGCCTCTGCAGCAGACAGCTTTTTGAAAACATAGTGACAAAAGAAGAAATTGCTCAGAATGAGCAATTTCTCCTTTTTTCCACTTTTAGTCATAGGTTATCCATTTAATTATAGAGGTATTCAATTTTTGACAAAATATGTTTAAAGTTGTCTGCTGCAGAATTGTCGTATGAGGGAAAGGGTTAAGACAGTTGAACCCAGACAGTTACACCCAGACAGTTATACCCAGACAGTTATACCCAGACAGTTACACCCAGTGTAGATCAGATCAACCTGCATATCTAGATATACACAGTTAACCCTTTCTCACATACAACAAATCTGCAGCAGACGACTTTGAAATGATCAACTGCAAAGTATAGAAAATTTATACAAATGATAGTATGATTATTAAATAGAGTTGAAATCATTGTGGCAAATGGAGAAATTGCTAGTTTTGAGCAATTTCTCCTTTTGCCACAATTATTTCAAAAGTTGTCTGCTGCAGAGGCATCAGAAAGCGTCTGTAAGTGGGAAAGGGTTAACTAACTAGTCATAGAAACTTATAACTAATGCAGATCATTTTAATGCATCTGCAACAGAGGTTCTTAGAAAATATTCCATCAAAAGAAAATATTTCTCATTATGATTTCAACACTTTTCAATAAATTATGTTTTCAACACCTTTCAATAATTATTGAAATAAATGTTCATTTATAACAAATATCCAACAGAAAGATTCCATGCATCACAGATCAATAACTTGTTAACACAAATATATTTACATATCACATAATCAGTTACCTTGGCAACATTTTCCAGTGACCACATATCCAATTGTGATGTTACCACCCATTTCAGTATGAGGATCATGACTTCGGTTGGAAGAGCAGATATATGACACGCCTGAAATAACATGTGTTAAACTTTCCCTACATACACACACTTTCTGATGCCTGTGCAGCAGACGGCTTTTTGAAAACATAGTGACAAAAGAAGAAATTGTTCAAAACAAGAAATTTCTCCTTTGCCAAAATGTTTTCCACTTTTAGTGTTATCCATTCAATTATAGAGATTTTCTATTTTTTGACAAAATATGTTCAAAGTTGTCTGCTGCAGATTTGTTGTATGTGGGAAAGGGTTAAACCTTCCCTACATACACTCGCTTTCTGAAACCTGTGCAGCAGACAACTTTTTAAAAGGTTGTGGAAAAAGGAGAAATTGCTCATTATACTCATAATGAGCAATTACTCATTTTGTCAAATAGTTTTTCCCTCAGATCTAAAGAGTTGTCATACATTTTACAAATTGGTTTCATGTGAAAAAGGTACATTGTCAGTACAAACTTTTCTTACCCGCTTTCCCACCAAAAAACCAATTCTGCTGCAAACAACTTAAAACATATCTAAGCAAAATTGTAGATATTTCTTTAAAAGTCCTGATTTTCTCACACCAATACTCCACACAACAATCTTCCCAAAGAACTGGCTGCTTTTCCACATAGTCTTAGCCCATTGGTGGAAGACGAATGACGCATGTCACATTGACTTCTGTCAATCGTCGGAAAGAAAGTTGGCCGAGCCGGGATTCAAACTCACAACCCCTGGATTAAAATACTCATAATGAGCAATCTCTCCTATTGCCACAATATTTCTATGTGGTCTGTTGCAGATGTGTCTAAATAAGTGTATGTCGGAAATAATTAAAGAAAGGAAAACTTTTAGAAACATCTAAGGAAAGTGAATGTAAAACCTTCTTAACCCTTTCCCACATACAACAAATCTGGAGTAGACAACTTTGAAAACTTTTAATCAAACACGTGGAAACTCTATAAAAATAAGAACAACTAGAACTACCACTGAAGATGATAAATACCCCCTAAACAGCACCTTGACCTACACCATAACTTAATAAGTAAAAGGGCCATAACTCTGTAAAACAATAGCACCGCGTATGGCACAGACGCTCGACTGATAGGGAGAAAAAAGAAAGAAAAAAAAGCTGATCTGAACAAAAAACCTTAACCGGACGACCACGCAGCCGCCGCCAGACGAAGCCAGGGTCAAGACAATAGCTCAATTTTTTTCAAAAGTCGAGCTAATAACATGCAATTGTAACCCCTTTAGGATATGCACATCTCCTCTTGGTATAGAAGCTTCCTGTAAAATTTGATTGAATTCCACCGAGTGGTTTGTAAGAAATAGGCCGGACAAAATACGGCTTCCAACCGACAGATAGACAGCCCGACACAGAGACTCCTATATTCCCCCTCTTCTTCGAAGGGGGAATAATTATCACATGAAGTTGAACAATTATCAAATAAAGTTGTAAGTATTTTGACAAATGGAGAAATTGTTCACAATGAGCAATTTCCTCTATTGCCACAAAGTTGTCTGCTGCAGAGGCATGAGAAAGCATATAGATAGAGTTAACAATGTAGAATACAGAATTAACCCTTTCCCACATATAGACGCTTTCTGACAACTCTGCAACAGACAGCTTTTTGAAAACATAGTGACAAAAGAAGAAATTGCTCAAAACGAGCAATTTCTCCTTTTGCCACAATGTTTTCAACTTTAAGTCATAGGTTATCTATTCAATTATAGAGATAGACAGAAGATCAGCAAGCGATCTCTATGTGTTGCCTGCCAAAAGTCACTAAATGAAAGTGTGACAAACAGTCAGATAGACAGAAGATCCGCAAGAGATCTCTATGTGTTACCTGCCAAAAGTCACTAAATGAAAGTGTGACAAACAGTCAGATTGACAGAAGATCAGCAAGAGATCTCTATGTGTTACCTGCCAAAAGTCACTAAATGAAAGTGTGACAAACAGTCAGATTGACAGAAGAGCAGCAAGAGATCTCTATGTGTTACCTGCCAAAAGTCACTAAATGAAAGTGTGACAAACAGTCAGATAGACAGAAAATCCGCAAGAGATCTCTACCTGTTGCCTGCCAAAATTCAATAAATGAAAGTGTGACAAACAGTCAGATTGACAGAAGATCAGCAAGAGATCTCTATGTGTTGCCTGCCAAATATCAATAAATGAAATTGTGACAAACAGTCAGATTGACAGAAGATCAGCAAGAGATCTCTATGTGTTGCCTGCCAAAAGTCACTAAATGAAAGCGTGACAAACAGTCAGATAGACAGAAGATCAGCAAGAGATCTCTATGTGTTGCCTGCCAAAAGTCAATCAATGAAAGTGTGACAAACAGTCAGATAGACAGAAGATCAGCAAGAGATCTCTATGTGTTGCCTTCCAAAAGTCACTAAATGAAAGTGTGACAAACAGTCAGATAGACAGAAGATCCCCAAGAGATCTCTATGTGTTGCCTGCCAAAAGTCAATACATGAAAGTGTGACAAACAGTCAGATAGACAGAAGATCAGCAAGAGATCTCTATGTGTTGCCTGCCAAAAATCACTAAATGAAAGTGTGACAAACAGTCAGATAGACAGAAGATCGGCAAGAGATCTCTATGTGTTGCCTGCCAAAAGTCAATAAATGAAAGTATGACAAACAGTCAGAAGATCGGCAAGAGATCTCTATGTGTTACCTGCCAAAAGTCACTAAATGAAAGTGTGACAAACAGTCATATTGACAGAAGATCCGCAAGAGATCTCTATGTGTTGCCTGCCAAAAGTCACTAAATGAAAGTGTGACAAACAGTCAGATAGACAGAAGATCTGCAAGAGATCTCTATGTGTTACCTGCCAAAAGTCACTAAATGAAAGTGTGACAAACAGTCAGATTGACAGAAGATCTGCAAGAGATCTCTATGTGTTGCCTGCCAAAAGTCACTAAATGAAAGTGTGACAAACAGTCAGATTGACAGAAGATCCACAAGAGATCTCTATGTGTTGCCTGCCAAAAGTTACTAAATGAAAGTGTGACAAACAGTCCGATAGACAGAAGATCGGCAAGAGATCTCTATGTGTTGCCTGCCAAAAGTCACTCAATGAAAGTGTGACAAACAGTCAGATAGACAGAAGATCGGCAAGAGATCTGTATGTTACCTGCCAAAAGTAACTAAAAGAAAGTGTGACAAACAGTCAGATAGACAGAAGATCAGCAAGAGATCTCTATGTGTTGCCTGCCAAATGTAACTAAATGAAAGTGTGACAAACAGTCAGATTGACAGAAGATCAGAAAGAGATCTCTATGTGTTGCCTGCCAAAAGTCACTAAATGAAAGTGTGACAAACAGTCGGATTGACAGAAGATCGGCAAGAGATCTCTATGTGTTACCTGCCAAAAGTCACTAAATGAAAGTGTGATAAACAGTCAGATAGACAGAAGATCGGCAAGAGATATGTATGTGTTACCTGCCAAAAGTCACTAAATGAAAGTGTGATAAACAGTAAGATTGACAGAAGATCGGCAAGAGATCTCTATGTGTTGCCTGCCAAAAGTCACTAAATGAAAGCGTGACAAACAGTCAGATAGACAGAAGATCAGCAAGAGATCTCTATGTGTTGCCTGCCAAAAGTCAATAAATGAAAGCGTGACAAACAGTCAGATAGACAGAAGATCAGCAAGAGATCTCTATGTGTTGCCTTCCAAAAGTCACTAAATGAAAGTGTGACAAACAGTCAGATAGACAGAAGATCTGCAAGAGATCTCTATGTGTTGCCTGCCAAAAGTCAATAAATGAAAGTGTGACAAACAGTCAGATAGACAGAAGATCAGCAAGAGATCTCTACGTGTTGCCTGCCAAAAGTCACTAAATGAAAGTGTCACAAACAGTCAGATAGACAGAAGATCGGCAAGAGATCTCTATGTGTTGCCTGCCAAAAGTCAATAAATGAAAGTATGACAAACAGTCAGAAGATCGGCAAGAGATCTCTATGTGTTGCCTGCCAAATGTAACTAAATGAAAGTGTGACAAACAGTCAGATTGACAGAAGATCAGAAAGAGATCTCTATGTGTTGCCTGCCAAAAGTCACTAAATGAAAGTGTGACAAACAGTCGGATTTACAGAAGATCGGCAATTGATCTCTATGTGTTGCCTGCCCAAAGTCACTAAATGAAAGTGTGATAAACAGTCAGATAGACAGAAGATCAGCAAGAGATCTGTATGTGTTACCTGCCAAAAGTCACTAAATGAAAGTGTGACAAACAGACAGATAGACAAAAGATCGGCAAGAGATCTCTATGTGTTGCCTGCCAAAAGTCACTAAATGAAAGTGTGACAAACAGACAGATAGACAGAAGATCGGCAAGAGATCTCTATGTGTTACCTGCCAAATGTAACTAAATGAAAGTGTGACAAACAGTCAGATAGACAGAAGATCAGCAAGCGATCTCTATGTGTTGCCTGCCAAAAGTCACTAACTGAAAGTGTGACAAAATGAAAGTGTGACAAACAGACAGATTGACAGAAGATCGGCAAGAGATCTCTATGTGTTGCCTGCCAAAAGTCACTAACTGAAAGTGTGACAAAATGAAAGTGTGACAAACAGACAGATAGACAGAAGATCGGCAAGAGATCTCTATGTGTTGCCTGCCAAAAGTCAATAAATGAAAGTGTGACAAAATGAAAGTGTGACAAACAGACAGATAGACAGAAGATCGCCAAGAGATCTCTATGTGTTGCCTGCCAAAAGTCACTAAATGAAAGTGTGACAAAATGAAAGTGTGACAAACAGACAGATAGACAGAAGATCGCCAAGAGATCTCTATGTGTTACCATGCCAAGGAGGGCATCACAAAGAAAAGTTTGGAAAAGCATGAATTGATTGTTCTCAAAACTGAACATTTTGACTATGACATACCCTTTGTTGGTAATTCGGTTTACACCAGCCATTATCCTCGACTTGAAGATCCTGAAACTGAAACGCCAAATCCAAGTCCGGATCTATCAAATCCCCATCATAACTACAAAAGTAAAGTACATTGTATTCAGTTTAGTTTAAACCCTTTCCTACTCGTAGGTCTTAATAAGGAGGAGTAATATCTTTCTTTTGACCTGACTAAACCCTATGTTGTGGGTACTCAGTGAGACAATCTATTTGACTTGACTAGACCCTATGTTGAAGGTACTCAGTGAGACAATCTATTTGACTTGACTAAACCCATGTTGTGGGTACTCAGTGAGACAATCTATTTGACTTGACTGAACCGTATGTTGTGAGTACTCAGTTAGACGATTCCTTTGACCTGACTAGACCCTATGGTGTGGGTACTCAGTACTTGACTTAACCCTATGTTGTTGGTACTCAGTTAAACAATTCCTTTGACTTGACTAAACCCTATGTTGTGTGTAATCAGACGATTTCTTTGACTTGACTAAACCCTTTGTTGTTGGTACTCAGATGATTCCTTTGACTTGACTAAACCCTATGGTGTGGATACTCAGTGAGACAATCTATTTGACTTGACTAAACCCTATGTTGTGGGTACTCAGACGATTCCTTTGACCTGACTAAACCCTATGTTGTGGGTATTCAGTTAGACGGTTATTTTTGACTTGACTAAACCCTACGGTGTGGGTACTCAGTTAGTCGATTTTTTTTTTACTTGACTAAACCCTATGTTGTGGGTACTCAGACGATTGACTAAACCCTGTGTTGTGGGTACTCAGACGATTCCTTTGACTTGAATAAACCCTATGTTGTGGGTATTCAGTTAGACGATTCCTTTGACTTGACTAAACCCTATGTTGTGAGACTGAGTACTCAGTTAGATGATTCCTTTGACTTGATTTAAATCTATGTTGTGGGTATTCAGTTAGACGATTCCTTTGACCTGACTAAACCCTATATTGTGGGTACTCAGTTAGACGATTCCTTTGACTTGACTAAACCCTATGTTGTGAGTACTCAGTTAGATGATTCCTTTGACTTGATTTAAATCTATGTTGTGGGTATTCAGTTAGACGATTCCTTTGACTTGACTAAACCCTATGTTGTGGGTACTCAGACGATTCCTTTGACCTGACTAAACCCTATGTTGTGGATACTCAGTGAGACAATCTATTTGACTTGACTAAACCGTATGATGTGGGTATTCAGTTAGACGATTCCTTTGACTTGACTAAACCCTATGTTGTGGATACTCAGTGAGACAATCTATTTGACTTGACTAAACCGTATGATGTGGGTATTCAGTTAGACGATTCCTTTGACCTGACTAAACCCTATGTTGTGGATACTCAGTGAGACAATCTATTTGACTTGACTAAACCTTATGATGTGGGTATTCAGTTAGACGATTCCTTTGACTTGACAAAACCCTATGGTGTGGATACTCAGTTAGATTATTCCTTTGACTTGACTAAACCCTATGTTGTGGGTACTCAGTGAGACAATCTATTTGTCTTGACTAAACCCTATGTAGTGGGTACTCAGACGATTCCTTTGACTTGACTAAACCCTATGTTGTGGATACTCAGTGAGACTATCTATTTGACTTGACTAAACCTTATGATGTGGGTACTCAGACGATTCCTTTGACTTGACTAAACCCTATGTTGTGGATACTCAGTGAGACTATCTATTTGACTTGATTATACCCTATGATGTGGGTACTCTTTTAGATGTTTCTTTTGACTTGACTAGACCCTATGTTGTGGGTACTCAGACGATTCCCTTGACTTGACTAAACCCTATGTTGTGGGTACTGAGTTAGACGATTCCTTTGACCTGACTAAACCCTATGTTGTGGGTACTCAGACGATTCCTTTGACTTGACTAGACCCTATGATGTGGGTACTCAGTGAGACAATTCCTTTGACCTGACTAGACCCTATGATGTGGAAACTCAGTGAGACAATTCCTTTGACCTGACTAGACCCTATGATGTGGAAACTCAGTTAGACGATTCCTTTGACCTGACTAGACCCTATGATGTGGGTACTCAGACGATTCCTTTGACTTGACTAAACCCTATGTTGTGGGTACTCAGACGATTCCTTAGGCTTGACTTAACCCTATGATGTGGAAACTCAGTTAGACAATTCCTTTGACCTGACTAGACCCTATGATGTGGGTACTCAGACGATTCCTTTGACTTGACTAAACCCTATGTTGTGGGTACTCAGACGATTCCTTAGGCTTGACTTAACCCTATGATGTGGAAACTCAGTTAGACGATTCCTTTGACTTGACTAAACCCTATGTTGTGGGTACTCATGATTGTTTTGACTTTGCTAAACCCTATGTTGTGGGTACTCAGTTAGACGATTCCTTAGACTTGACTAAACCCTATGTTGTGGGTACTCAGTTAGATGATTCCTTTGACTTGAATAAACCCTATGTTGTGGGTACTAAGTTAAACGAATCCTTAGACTTGACTAAACCCTATGTTGTGGGTACTCAGTTAGACGATTCTTTTCACCTGACTTAACCCTGTGTTGTGGGTACTTGGTTAGACGATTCCTTTGACTTGAATAAACCCTATGTTGTGGGTACTGAGTTAGAAGATTCCTTTGACCTGACTAAACCCTATGTTGTGGGTACTCAGTTAGATGATTCCTTTGATTTGACTAAACCCTATGTTGTGAGTACTCAGTTAGATGATTCCTTTGACTTGATTTAAATCTATGTTGTGGGTATTCAGTTAGACGATTCCTTTGACTTGACTAAACCCTATGTTGTGGGTACTCAGACGATTCCTTTGACCTGACTAAACCCTATGTTGTGGATACTCAGTGAGACAATCTATTTGACTTGACTAAACCGTATGATGTGGGTATTCAGTTAGACGATTCCTTTGACTTGACTAAACCCTATGTTGTGGATACTCAGTGAGACAATCTATTTGACTTGACTAAACCGTATGATGTGGGTATTCAGTTAGACGATTCCTTTGACCTGACTAAACCCTATGTTGTGGATACTCAGTGAGACAATCTATTTGACTTGACTAAACCTTATGATGTGGGTATTCAGTTAGACGATTCCTTTGACTTGACAAAACCCTATGGTGTGGATACTCAGTTAGATTATTCCTTTGACTTGACTAAACCCTATGTTGTGGGTACTCAGTGAGACAATCTATTTGTCTTGACTAAACCCTATGTAGTGGGTACTCAGACAATTCCTTTGACTTGACTAAACCCTATGTTGTGGATACTCAGTGAGACTATCTATTTGACTTGACTAAACCTTATGATGTGGGTACTCAGACGATTCCTTTGACTTGACTAAACCCTATGTTGTGGATACTCAGTGAGACTATCTATTTGACTTGATTTGCCCTATGATGTGGGTACTCTTTTAGATGTTTCTTTTGACTTGACTAGACCCTATGTTGTGGGTACTCAGACGATTCCTTTGACTTGACTAAACCCTATGTTGTGGGTACTCAGTTAGACGATTCCTTTGATTTGACTAAACCCTATGTTGTGAGTACTCAGTTAGATGATTCCTTTGACTTGATTTAAATCTATGTTGTGGGTATTCAGTTAGACGATTCCTTTGACCTGACTAAACCCTATATTGTGGGTACTCAGTTAGACGATTCCTTTGACTTGACTAAACCCTATGTTGTGAGTACTCAGTTAGATGATTCCTTTGACTTGATTTAAATCTATGTTGTGGGTATTCAGTTAGACGATTCCTTTGACCTGACTAAACCCTATATTGTGGGTACTCAGTTAGACGATTCCTTTGACTTGACTAAACCCTATGTTGTGAGTACTCAGTTAGATGATTCCTTTGACTTGATTTAAATCTATGTTGTGGGTATTCAGTTAGACGATTCCTTTGACCTGACTAAACCCTATGTTGTGGATACTCAGTGAGACAATCTATTTGACTTGACTAAACCTTATGTTGAGGGTATTCAGTTAGACGATTCCTTTGACTTGAATAAACCCTATGGTGTGGATACTCAGTTAGATGATTCCTTTGACTTGACTAAACCCTATGTTGTGGGTACTCAGTGAGACAATCTATTTGTCTTGACTAAACCCTATGTAGTGGGTACTCAGACGATTCCTTTGACTTGACTAAACCCTATGGTGTGGATACTCAGTGATACTATCTATTTGACTTGATTATACCATATGATGTGGGTACTCTTTTAGATGTTTCTTTTGACTTGACTAGACCTTATGTTGTGGGTACTCAGTTAGACAATTCCTTTGACTTGACTAAACCCTATGTTGTGGGTACTGAGTTAGACAATTCCTTTCACTTGACTAGACCCTATGATGTGGGTACTCAGTGAGACAATTCCTTTCACTTGACTAGACCCTATGATGTGGGTACTCAGACGATTCCTTTGACTTGACTAAACCCTATGTTGTGGGTACTCAGACGATTCCTTAGGCTTGACTTAACCCTATGATGTGGAAACTCAGTTAGAAGATTCCTTTGACTTGATTAAACTAAACCCTATGTTGTGGGTACTCAGTGAGACAATCTATTTGTCTTGACTAAACCCTATGTAGTGGGTACTCAGACGATTCCTTTGACTTGACTAAACCCTATGGTGTGGATACTCAGTTAGATGATTCCTTTGACTTGATTTAAATCTATGTTGTGGGTATTCAGTTAGACGATTCCTTTGACCTGACTAAACCCTATGTTGTGGATACTCAGTGAGACAATCTATTTGACTTGACTAAACCTTATGTTGTGGGTACTGAGTTAGACGATTCCTTTGACCTGACTAAACCCTATGTTGTGGGTACTCAGACGATTCCTTTGACTTGACTAGACCCTATGATGTGGGTACTCAGTGAGACAATTCCTTTGACCTGACTAGACCCTATGATGTGGAAACTCAGTTAGACGATTCCTTTGACCTGACTAAACCCTATGTTGTGGGTACTCAGTGAGACAATTCCTTTGACCTGACTAGACCATATGATGTGGAAACTCAGTTAGACGATTCCTTTGACCTGACTAGACCCTATGATGTGGGTACTCAGACGATTCCTTTGACTTGACTAAACCCTATGTTGTGGGTACTCAGACGATTCCTTAGGCTTGACTTAACCCTATGATGTGGAAACTCAGTTAGACAATTCCTTTGACCTGACTAGACCCTATGATGTGGGTACTCAGACGATTCCTTTGACTTGACTAAACCATATGTTGTGGGTACTCAGACGATTCCTTAGGCTTGACTTAACCCTATGATGTGGAAACTCAGTTAGACGATTCCTTTGACTTGACTAAACCCTATGTTGTGGGTACTCATGATTGTTTTGACTTTGCTAAACCCTATGTTGTGGGTACTCAGTTAGATGATTCCTTTGACTTGGATAAACCCTATGTTGTGGGTACCAAGTTAAACGAATCCTTAGACTTGACTAAACCCTATGTTGTGGGTACTCAGTTAGACGATTCTTTTGACCTGACTTAACCCTGTGTTGTGGGTATTCAGTTAGACGATTCCTTTGACTTGATTAAACCCTATGCTGTGGGTACTGAGTTGGACGATTCCTTTGACTTGACTAAACCCTATGTTGTGGGTATTCAGTTAGACGATTCCTTTGACTTCATTAAACCCTATGCTGTGGGTACTGAGTTGGACGATTCCTTTGACTTGACTAAACCCTATGTTGTGGGTACTCAGACGATTCCTTTGACCTGACTAGACCCTATGGTGTGAGTACTCAGTTAGACAATCTATTTGACTTGACTAAACCCTATGTTGTGGGTACTCAGTGAGACAATCTATTTGACTTAACTTAACCCTTTGTTGTGGGTACTCAGTGAGTCAATTTATTTGACTTGACTAAACACTATGTTGTGGGTACTCAGTGAGACAATTCCCACAAGAGATTGAGGGTCGTAAAAGTTTTTGCAAAAAGAAACTATCACTGAAGGTGATGAATACCCCCAGCTGGTGCCTGACAATATACATATGTATGAGAAATTCAAGGGGCCACAAATCATTTAAAAATAATTCCAGTGCAACACGCTGACAATATGCACAACTAGGCTTGGTATCAATCATTCTTGTGAAGTTAAATTGAATTCTGACCAAGGGTTGCTGAGAAAGAGTGTTCACAAGAAATGTCCACAGACCAACGGACCGACAAACCATCAAACCGACCGACCTACAAGCGTGACTCCTTTATAGCCCCCATATACTATGTATCTGGGGGTATGATAAGACATCTTATCTAAGTCTGCCCCTTGCAGGCGTATTCTTACCTGAAGCAGCAGAAAACTTTTTCTACACCCTATGAAAAACTTCTTTGTCCAATGCAATCCTAAGACACAACAAAAGCTTATTAAGAACACTCGGTCATCAATGCTTCTCTATCTTATTTATCTATAAACAATTTTGTAGGAGACAATTTGATTGGCTGATGCAAAGGTCAATCTGAAACGACCTGTAATAGGCGAACATCAGATCTATACGAGCATTTGCTTCTACAGGGAAGTTAACCCTTTCCCTCATACGACAATTCTGCAGCAGACGACTTTGAACATATTTTGTCAAATAATAGGAAATCTCTGTAATTGAATGGATAACCTATGACTAAAAGTGGAAAACATTGAGGCAAAAGGAGAAATTGTATGTTTTGGGCAAATTCTTCTTTTGTCACTATGTTTTCAAATATCCGTAGAGGCATCAGAAAGCGTCTATATGAGGGAAAGGGTTAAGGTCTTGTTTTCATGAGTTTGGCTAAGGGGTTTAACATACCTGTCCACTGAACTTTCACTAGCCTGCCTCTCGCGGGGACTGTTTCCAATGAAGTCTAACCGAATCAAGTGTTCTATTTCGGGTACAAGCCTCATGGCATGTCTGTAAAACTGGATAGCTGGAAAACAGGAAACAACACTCAATAAATATTTATAGACATATTAGGTTTTAATTAATTTCTTAGTAATTACTGCTTTTATAAGGCTTTAAGACCTTTAACCCTTTCCTTCACACATCAATTCTGCAGCAGACAACTTTGAACATATTTTAACAATGGATAACCTATGACTAAAAGTGGGAAACAGTGTGGCAAAAGAAGAAATTGCTCATAATGCTGCAACTTCTTTAAAACTTAAATGAGCAATTCCTCCTTTTGCTGCAATGTTTTCAACTATTTTCAACAGTAATAGTTTGATTTCCAGAGATATTCCATATTTTTCGCCTAGATATTGAAAGTCGTCTGATGCAGAATTGTTGTATGTGAGAAAGGGTTTACAGACATTGCTGTTGGAAGCATAGGCAACTAGAACTGTAAGTGAACTCACAAAAAGATACCCCCGTAGTGCTTACAAGACATATGGACAGACAGACGGACGGATATATTTCCGACCGGGATAATCTTACTTCATGCACATCCTCAGATTGTGTACTGCAACTGTGTAAAGTTTCATCAGAATCGGTTCAGCCGTTAAGGAGGAGTTGCGCTTACAAGACATATGGACAGACAGACAGACAGACAGACAGACAGACAGACAGACGGACGGACAGGGTGATTCATATATACCCCCCCAAAACTTTGTTTGGCCCCCGGGTGTATAAAAAAGTTATCGTCTCATGATAAGAGTTTGTTTGTAAAATTAACCCTTTCCCTCCTTTAAAAAATTCAAGCAGAGTTAAACCCTTTCCCACCTATAGATGCATTTTGGATACAGGGGACAACTTTTATGATAAGAAATTTCTCCTTTTTCCACAATGTTTTCAAATCTATTCAATAATTATACATGTACTTTCATTCATAGAAATGTAGAGATCTATTTAATCTTGATGTTTGGATAGATTTGATGGTTGAATGGTATATTAAGCTGCTTTCAACATTATTTCAGCTCTAGATATCAGTGTAAATCACCATTGCTACAACTTTTAATTAGCCTGAATGCCGATACTGAACATTACATCAGTTGTAAAGTTATCCCTGCCCCAAGCTACAAGGAAGGAAGCCATTACTACTTCTTTAACCCTTTCCCTCATACGACAATTCTGCAGCAGACGACTGTGAACCTATTTTGTCAAACAAGAGGCCCATGAGGGCCTATGCTCTACTGGCATTGATCTGGCTTGTTTCAAAAGGAACCAATATGTCATCAATATTCAAATACCATCTAAGTTTGGTGAAGATCAGATAGTAAATGGAAGCTCTATTGTGTTCACAAGCTGTATTATAGCAATTTTGACAATTTCAAGGGCAATAATCCAGCCATGCATGGGTAGATCTGGCCGTTTTTTAGAAATGAACCAAACTCTCATGGATATCTAACTACTGTATAAGTTTGATTGAGATACAATCAAAAATAAGGACTGTATCATGTTAACAAGCCCTATTATAGCAATTTTGACAATTTCAAGGGCCATAATTCAGTCATGCATGGGGCGGATCTGGCTGGTTTTCGAAAGGAATCAAGCTCTCATGGATATCTAACTACTGTATAGGTTTGGTTGAGATACAATAAAATATAAAGACTGTATCGTGTTAACAAGCTCTATTATAGCAATTTTGACCCTTTCAAGGGCCATAATCCAGTCATGCATGGGCACATCTGGCTGGTTTTCGAAAGGAACTGAGCTCTCATGGATATCTAACTACTGTATAAGTTTGGTTGAGATACAATCAAAAGTGAAGACTGTATCGTGTTAACAAGCTCTTTTATAGCAATTTTGACAATTTCAAGGGCCATAATTCAGTCATGCATGGGGCGGATCTGGCTGGTTTTCGAAAGGAACCGAGCTCTCATGGATATCTAACTACTGTATAAGTTTGGTTGAGATACAATCAAAAGTGAAGACTGTATTGTGTTAACAAGAAATTGTTTACGGACGAATCGCCACGACATAAGCCCTTCTGGCCTTTGGCCAGTAGAGCTAAAAATAGAAAATCTCTATAATTGAATGGATAACCTATGACTAAAAGTGGAAAACTTTGTGATAAAAGGAGAAATTGCTCATTTTGAGCAATTTCTTCTTTTGCCACTATGTTTTCAAAAAGCCGTCTGCTGCAGAGGCGTCAGAAAGCGTTGAAGAGTTTGCCTCATACTCCCAGATGTCTGGATGGAAACAACCGCGTTACCTTGCATCAAAGATCCCTCTTGTTCCAGTCTGCTGCCTGTCATAAAAATCTGTTTAGCCTGGAAATAAAATTAGAATTCATGTACATGTTTTCTGGTTAACACTTTAAGTGACATTCCCATATATACAGCAAATATGCAGCAGACGACTTTGAAAGCATCTCAACAAAAATATAGAAAGACTATAAATGAAAGTTAAATAATTGAATCGAGTCGAGTCAAAAGGAAAAAGGATCATAATGAGTAACTACTTATTTTGCCACAATGTTTTCAATAGCCGTCTGCTGCTAAAGGCATCATATGTAGTATGTATCATGTAGAGGATGCGATTACTAGAACTGTTGGTAGGTTAATCCTGACATTAGCGTAGCAGCCATATTGCTATCTCCGGAAACCATCTTTGTTTTCAGCTAGGAATTGAACCATGGTCTCCTGCTCTAGAGACAGAAGCTCTATAAAGTACACCACAGTGGCATTGAAGACAAGTCTTTGGTTTTTGTGATGGTGATGAAAAATTGAAATATTTTATGATGGGCACAAAAAGTTGCACCCACCCAAAGGTTTTACTTCCAGATTATAAACCCTTTACCGCATACAGCAAATGACTCTGCAATCACCAGGGCAATAATAGGCAGAACCTAAACAAAAGAAGACAGTGAAAGACGGTGGTGCAGAAGTAGAGCGTCGACCAGTCACCTCTCGTACTAAAAGTCCCGGGTTCGAGTCCCGTTATGAGCGTGTTTTGACTTTGTGATTTTTCCACACAAACAGCGCGAGTACTGGTAAAGCCTCCTGGAAGCAGACATCGAGTGTGATTAATATATAAGCTGAATGCTTGTTTCGTAATCAATGTATAATAAATAAGTTTAAACTAACTAAACAAAAGACAGCATAATAAATGTAGTAGAATCTAGTTTAAAACATTGTGACAAAAGTAGAGATTGCTCATCATGAGCAATCTCTCCCTTTGCCACTAGTTTTCAATGTCATCTGATGCAGAGCCAGATGCGTCAAGATGCCAATATGTGTTTGCAGGTGGGAAAGGCTATGAGTTATCTGCATTTAACACATTTCATATAATTGTTTCACCACCAGGAAAATGGGAAATATTGCTTTAAAAATGATTTTGCTTTTGCCACAATGTTTTAAATTTTAGGTGCATAGGCACCATTAGGTCTTATCTTTGTATCATATGTACCTGTTCTTCCAAGTTAGCTCTGTCTGAAGCTGTTGAAGAATCTGTCCTAGTTCGCACATAAAGCTCCTCCCTCCACTGCTGTCTGAAGTTCACCAATTGGTCATCTAAGCTAGGTGGCTCCTCCTCTTCCTCCGCCTCCTCCTTACCAAGGTCCAGCCCCAATTCTTGACCGATGTCAATAACATCTTGATCTGTGTCCTATTTAAATAAATACAAAACACACAAGTCCAGACAAAGGCAATCTTGGTTTTCGAATGGAACCAAGCTCTCATGGATATCTAGCTACTGTTTAAGTTTGGTAAACATCGGATAATAAATGTTTTCATAGTCTGCTGCATAAATGTTGCATGTTTGAAAGGGATAAAAAATCAAGATGGTCTTGGACTATATCAATCACTGAGTGATAGTATAGTAGCAAACGTTTAACTGCTTATATCGAAATAAAACTGCAAGGAGTTGATACTATAAATCAAACATTTTATAAGATACGGACATTAAATTTTGAAATAAGGCATTAAATCTTTGAACAATTTGAAAAAGGACCACCAAAGGAACATTGCTGTGCTGTTTGGTTGATATCTGTCAAATAGTCTAGGACTTATCGTTTGAAGCAAAAAGTTCATGTTTCAACTTTTCTAGTGCTCCCTGGCAGCGATCTTGTTAACCAATCAATATGGCTTTATTTCAAAACTACAGTACATTTACTTTAGGAGAAGCAAAATGTGTAGAACGACCATACAGTAGAAGTCACATCATAATGTTTGAGAGGCCAGGTTGTACTGACAGTTCAGAGGTCCATGGTAAAATCCCAGGCAAGTTCTGGAAATTTCTGAGGTGCTTTTAATGTCTCCCACTCAACTAGAGATCGAGTACTGGTCCTTGCAAGAGAAAATGGCCTAACATGACTACATCCATGCTATACACTGATATTAACAAACTAAGGGGTCTATTTAGAATGTGCTGGGGTATCACACACAGTCTCGCTTGCATATAACTCTGGAAATTATCTGCACCTGTCAGAAACTTGTACTTGATCTAGTATTACACTTTCAAATGGGGCCTATAGAAGCTAAATAGCTGATGCTAAAACAGAGGCTGAGCTATAGGTTTCTGTACATGAATACAATTATTCATTGTATACTTTGATATAATTTTGTCCTTCTATTTTCCATTTAGAAAAAGGATCCTGGATGCAGTATCCGTTGATATTACACGTGTAACGGGAGCGGTTTCTTTAAGCCACCGTACATATACCTGCCTCTACCTTTTCTTATGACTCTTCTAGTTACTACATGTATGCCTGCCTTATTTACTTGTGGTATGCATGGTTCATGGGATTATTGTGATTCTTGTGTATCTTGTGTATACACAAGGAATTCTGTACTATATAAGGCCTGTCTCTTTCTGTTCTCGGCCCAGTTGTGACTAGCAGCAGACGATTTTGAACGTATTTTGTCAAAACGTAGAAAATCTCCATAATTGAATGGATAACCTATGACAAAAAGTGGAAAACATTGTGGCAAAAGGAGAAATTGCACGTTTTGTGCAATTTCTTCTTTTGTCACTATGTTTTCAAAACGCCGTCTGCTTTAACCCTTTCCCTCATACGACCATTCTGCAGCAGACGACTTTGAACATATTTTGTCAAAACATAGAAAATCTCCATAATTGAATGGATAACCTATGACAAAAAGTGGAAAACATTGTGGCAAAAGGAGAAATTGCACGTTTTGTGCAATTTCTTCTTTTGTCACTATGTTTTCAAAAAGCCGTCTGCTTCAGAGGCGTCAGAAAGCGTATATATGAGGGAAAGGGACAATCCAAAACGAGTGTTATTTTTCTAAATGGTAAAGTGTTTCAAACAAACAAAATGACATATTTTAAATTGCCAATATCAAATTATACAATAAAAATGTTATTGCATGATTAAATGGGAAACAATTGTGTTGGAGTTCTGCATTCGCAAGCTCGGGCAACTCAGCCGAAGGAACTCGTTCAACAAAATACTCTCCCATATAGATGCAATAACATATAATATTACGACTGTTCGGATCCTGCGATATGCAATATGTAACGTCGAGACTACATTTTGTTGTGAAATGGACACGAAGGCGAAGGAAGGAACTAAATTGTGTCAATATTTTAAGAAATGTATCAACTTCAGGGAAATAACATTCCACGACAATTCTTGAAATAGAAATAAGATTTACCATTCTCAAATAGGATTGCAGTCGAACACGCCTTAAATGAATAGTTCACGGAAGGTAAACAAAACTACGGAAGAAAATATAAGTGCTCGTCTAACTGCTGCCATTTTGTTGTTTATTTCGCAAAATGTGAATCTGGTACCCCGCTTTGAATTGACCTACTTGTCCATAAGAAAGGGTGATCGAGCTCTTAAGATTTCGACTGTTGGCAATTTTAAAATAATTGCAAATATAAATATTTGTATCGATTTCTGAGTTATCATATTTACGTTTGCAAGAGTCGCCAAGCAATTATGTAACAGTAAGTACAAAATTATTTCTGATCATGATGAAGCAACAAAAACTAATGGTACGCTTACTTATTGTAGCGAAACAGTGTTAGGATTAGAATTGCCAGACAGCCTCGATCATTCAGACGCTCTTTAAACAAATAGAAATTATTCGAACGTTGAACAACCAGTCAACATACAAATCCAGACATGGACGGAGGTAAACAACTTTTGATTTTTATTCAATTTATTCTCAATTAATTTCATAATAAACAAAAGTGACGTTTGAAAGACAATAAATTTGGCATGTCTTTTCGGCCTTTGTTTAGCAAATTGTGAATTTGTAATCGATTTTCACTGTTTGATGGTCTCGCTTCGTCCTGTCAAAAAACATGTTTACATTGGTAGCTATGGAAGGTGTAAATATTTTAACCGGTACAATCCGTAAAAGAATAAACTCTCAGACTGCTGTTGTTATAAACGAAAATTTGATGCAATTATTTTGGTCAGACCTTTCACAATCGCGCCAATTTACATGAAACGGTGCAAAGAACAATATTTTCATGATTGATAAGGAAAGAGATTCTA
This sequence comes from Serripes groenlandicus, assembly GCA_031761405.1. Classification (NCBI taxonomy): domain Eukaryota; kingdom Metazoa; phylum Mollusca; class Bivalvia; order Cardiida; family Cardiidae; genus Serripes; species Serripes groenlandicus. The sequence continues at coordinate 1,176,315 of JASEVX010000043.1, read as the reverse complement.
CCTAATTTGTAATTGATACCTGAGTCATGATTAGAATTAGGCCTTTAGGGTGATCTAAAAATTTATGGCTAAACCTGATACTTATAATAAGGAATCTGTCTCCACCATTTATGTTTCCAATGATTGACAAAAGTCATCATAAATTATGCCATTTGTCTTCAACTTATCCCCTTCTCGTAACAAAAGTGTTATTATTGAGAAAAGCTTAACAAAATGTGGCAAAAGATAAAATTGCTTATGATGATCAATTTCTACTTTTGTCACGATTTTTTAAGAAGTCATCTCATTTCTGCTGTAGACAGGTCTGCAAGTGGGAAAAGTTTATGAGCTGGATGAATAATGATCTTGAAAATTTACATGACTACAGTCCTGACAAAAGGCAATTGTCAAAGGACCATGCCTTAATTTGTCACTATGTTTTCAAAAAGCCGTCTGCTGCAGAGGCGTCAGAAAGCATCTATATGAGTAGAACGGTAAAGATGTTAGCTTCTTTCAAAACAGTAATCAATCTGTTATAGTAGTGTAACGAATATGCAAATTAGCATCACCGGTTCGAAGTGATGGTCTTAGGGTTAGATATATAAGGCAAGTGGACCCCTTCAGGGTTGAGTATACTTTTCGCTGAAGGGATCTTCTGCGTCTTTAGCCCGGCACGTTACATTGGTGGCAGCGGTGGGATGAAGACAACTGCCATATTGGAGTTGCCTTACCCATGGGTTTCCCAGGCCAAGACTCGGGACGAGTCTTCTCGGAGTGGGAAGTATTGTAACGAATATGCAAATTAGCATCACCGGTTCGAAGTGATGGTCTTAGGGTTAGATATATAAGGCAAGTGGACCCCTTCAGGGTTGAGTATACTTTTCGCTGAAGGGATCTTCTGCGTCTTAGCCCGGCACGTTACAGTAGTAAAAATAAATATTACATGTTTATGATGTTACACCACTTTGACACCACCCTTGCCTGACTTGCCATTTGTAACCCTTTCCAACATGCAACAAATCTGCAGCAGCAATTTCACCTTTGGCCACAATGTTTTCAAAAGTCGTCTTCTGCTACTGCGTCAAAATGCGTCTGCAGGTGGGAAAGGGTTAAAAAAAAACATTGTGCCAATGAGCAATTTATCTTTTTATCACAATGTTTTTAACTCGATTCAATTATTACGCTTTCATTTAAATAGAGATTTTCATAAGTTCGCCAAAGATATTTGTCGTAGTTGTCTGCTGTAGTTTTGTTATATGTAGGAAAGGTGTTAAAGTGACTGAAATCCAGATATCCAACTGTCGAAAAAAAAAAATTCCAATTTTAAGAAAATAAGTTTTATTTTTGTAGTTGGGGCATTATAAATAAAATATGATAACTGACATATTACAAACCCCTATAATCGGTGAGATTTTCTTGTTTTCGATACTTTTTCCATCGCAAATTCTACCCTGATTTGTTATATGTGGGAAAGGAGTTAATATCTCCAGTCACTTAATTCCAAGGCACATAATCTAGAATTTTTCAAGAAAAAGTTATTTGCAATACCAAACAACAGTTTTATACAACAAGCGAATGTTCCTATTGCATAAATTTGAAGGACATGTTTCTGTGATGTACGTACATGGTTTGTAAATTTGAATGATATGTTTCTTAGAATGGCCTGGTTTATAATTTTGAATGATATGTTTCTGTGATGTATGTGGTTTGTAAATTTGAATGATATGTTTCTGTGGCCTGGTTTGTAAATTTGAATGATATGTCCCTTTTGGCCAGAATTGTGAAGAGCCGTTTGTAATTGTGAATGGGTCCGTTAAACGGTACCAGCTAAAGAAGGAAAAAAATCGCTGTCTAGTTACACATTGCAGCTCACCAGCAGGTACATTGAAAAGGTGGAAATAGGAGACAACATTCAGGGCCTGCTCTGGGTTGAATTTTTCTTTCGCCACATTGAAATAAAGTTTGCCACTTTTAAATTTTAGAAGCCATTCATTTTCGCCACTCTTGACAAATATTTAAGCCATTTGTTCGTCACTTTTCTTTTATTTTAGGGATAAATGGAAAGGAGAAAAAATATTTATATGCAATCTCATCAATGGGTCCACTAATTGTTTGTACTCGCCCATAATTAAAATAGATTTTTCTCAATCAAAAATGACACACTTACATTGTCATTAAATCATGAAAGGCCTACATCGATCGTCAAAACCTGCTTCAAAAAGCGTGCCGTTATATTTAATGCATCTATAATTGCCAATTATTGCCAATTATCATATGTACAACCTTTAATGTATCAATATCACTTGGAGTTGTTGGTCAGTCGGATTAAAAGACTGAATTAACACTTCACAACAAAAAAACGGGTGTCGTAAAATTGTCGTAAAGTGGTCACTGGTTCCTGACATTGAATCAAATGGCGTTGCAATATCTTCATGGAATAATAGATTCATGGAAACAGTCACTGTATGTCATAAACTGATATCCAAAACAGGTAAATGTTGATGATAAAAACCTTAAGCCACTTACATTCGCCACTCATGAAATAACTTCGCCACTTTAAAATAATCTTCGTATTTGGAATGGTGAAAGGGGCGAACGACAGCGCAGGCCCTGAACATTAGTCTTTACTGGTTAATAAAGCCTGTCCATTTGGTCACACCTGCAGGCTCTTAAGCATTATGCAAATGCATTCATGAATGATTACTCCATTGGCTGATACCTGGATTGTTTATGCCCTTGCTTCTTATTTTGCCCTGATAGCGACGCGGGCTGTCAATCCAGGGGTTGTGAGTTTGAATCCCAGCTCGGCCAACATTTTTTCCGGCGTTTGACAAAAGTCACTGTGACATGCGTCATTCATCTTTCATCAAAGGGCTGTTTAACAGTCAATGTGAAAAAGTAGCCAGTTGCTTGGAAAGTATGTTGTGTGGTGTACTGGTGTTGGAAAACCAGGAAACGCATGAGGAGGTGAACTGGTCGTCGTGATATTCATGACTGAAAAATTGTTGAAAACGGCGTTTAACCCCAATCAATCAATCTAATTTTTTATACATGTATGAAAATGCGAAAATCCAGGATTATTCAGATATGACAGACAGAGGTTGATATTCAACCAGGTCCTTTTGGCTACTCTCTATGAGGAGGCTCTGTGTCCAGGGCAGATAAAAACTGCCCTTTTGACACTGTGGGAACTAATTTTAATTTTATTTTTGAACAGGTAAAGTAAAGCTAGATCTTAAAGCATGCAAGAATTGTGGCAGAACCTTTGTGCCAGAGTCACTGGTAAGATATATTTTACTCATTCCCACATACAGACAACTTTTAACACATCTTTAGCAGTAATTTACTTTTGGAAGCATTATGGGAATCTCCTTTAATTCACACAGTGTTTTCTACTGTTTAAATAAATTCAACTTTCAAATTGCATATTATCCATATTCTTCCAGAAATGTTCTCAAAGTCGTCTTCTACAGATTTGTTCTATGTAAGACAGGGTAAAATATGAATTAGAATACTGTTTTTATGCATGACCAGGAACGTAGATCTATAAGAGGGATAAGTAACTAAGTTCAATACTAAAATATCACCCGTCCCAACAGTTGTAGCAAGTAAAACTCAAAAACTATTGAAGATATGACAATAACAAATATATTTTCCGGAAGTTTAAACTTTCTTCTATTGAAATAAATAAAAATAGTTTAATACACTACATATTTTGATCCTTATGAATAAATAATGTCAGTCTATTAAGTGTTGGAACAAAATTGATAAAGTTCAGAAATCCCAATACCTGTGTCTTTTAAACCAGTCATTATTCAAAATACAATGAAATTCCAGTTGTTCAATGTATCTCTAACTTTAGCTTTCAGAATATATGTATGTTTTGTTTATGTCCCAAATGTGACTTCAATGATTTATTTGCTACAAAATGTGAAAACTTGGGACAATTTTATTTCTCCATGTGATATTTTAACCATTTCCCTCATATAGACGCTTTCGGACGTCTCTGCAGCAGACGGCTTTTTGAAAACATAATGACAAAACGTGCAATTTCTCCTTTTGCCACATTGTTTTCCACTTTTAGTATGAATATGTTATTCATTCAATTATGGAGATTTTCTATGTTTTGACAAAATATGTTCAAAGTCGTCTGCTGCAGAATTGTCGTATGAGGGAAAGGGTTTACCAGAAAACAGGTGGAGTTGCTTATCCCTCTGATCTACGTCCCTGGCATGACCAACTGAATTAGACCGGTGTAGCTATCCAATCATTCTGACAATCAACAATCATCATTCCTCTTCCACCTCGGGTATGGTTGGTCGCGGTTCGATCCCCAGCTGGCCAGGGTTGGCAAAAAGCCGGGTTTTACTCATATTTCCCAGCCCGGCGGCTAATACTGGGAAAACCCGTCTTTTACTGGGCAATATTGGGCATTACTGGACAATACAAATTTGACATACTGTAAACTAATTTGAAGCAACTTGCAGCGCTCACGTTAATGGACGTATTGGGCGTTTTTACGCCCGAAAATCGATCCCGTACGCCCAAAATTGACAAGGGAGACGTCCAAGTACGTCCAGGAATTAAGGGTATACGCCGACAATCAAAACACAGGACGTATATATGTCCACTAGAAATTGTGTGTAATTATCTAAAGACACTGTGTATTGTGTTTTATGAAGTGTCAATTATGGACAGTGGGAGTTATCAATTGGTAGATTTAAGCCAATCACGATCGAGAATGCGTACCCCACCCACCCCCAGATTTGACACTTGAAAACGACTTCACACCAGAGTCATTCTCAAAATTGGTCAAAATTGAAAAGGACAAAGACTAAAAACTAAATTTGTTTGCAATTAACTTTTATTGATAAAATATGAACTCGGAACATTTGTAGAATACATGAACATTAAAATGATATCTTAAAAAACTTAATTTAAGTGAATAACAAACAGTTATAGTTCATCGGGTTTTAAAAATATCCTTACCGTAACACTCTTTTATTAGTGCAGTAAAACTGTAACTTTTCTCCCAAATCCATATTTTCATGATTGATTAAGAGAAATAACTCAAAAAATTGTTTTGGGAAATAAAAATGGATTGAAATGTCATTTTAAAGGTTTAAATTTTAAAAAACCATAAACTCATGTACAATACTTTGAAAAATCGAGATGTTTTTATCCAAATTTAATTCAATAAAACTAAAACTCAATGTGTTATGTTACATGATTATGAAATGCAACTTGGGATGCATCTTATTTTATACTTATCTTTTATTTTAAGATCACAAGCTTGACAAAAAATAATAAAATATGCTGTGTTACAGAAAGGAAAGTGATGTTACAGGATGGAACTGCTTAGTTACTGGAAATAATTTCCCCCATAAAGATATAAATTAATTGTTACGCAATGTAGCAATTGAAAAATTTAGTATTTGAGAGTCTTTAAATGTCATGGAACAGCTGACAAAATCTTCTGTAATAACTGCTTGATATATCTATATACTCATAGGAAACAAGGTGTTACAGGAAGGAATTTCAGTTGTTATAGTAAAGAAAGTTATATTCTTCAACAAACAATTTGTCTATAGTTGTTTTTAACATAATCAATATTAATTGTCTGTGAAATATCTAAAAACAACAGACAATATATTCACTTAATATAACATCATAAAACTGCAAAAATAATGTTAACAACAACAAAGAACAAACAATTCTTCTTTTAATAATATCGAAAACAAATTATATTCCAATGATAATCTGACATTCTTTTCAAAATTGATCATCCTTTTACAACATACAACAGACTTACACTTTAAAACGGTTAAGCAAAACTATGGAAAATCTGCAAAACTGACAGTATAACTCTTGAATAAAGATGAACAAATGTGAGAAACGGAGATATTGCTTATCGCAAGCAATTTCTCCTTTGGCTACACTGTTTTTGAAAGTCCTCTGCTGCAGATGCGTCAGTTTGTGGGAAAGGGTTATTCAAACACTTTTCAGAGTTTAATTGCATAATCACTTTATGATAATTTTATTATTCATGCCCAACGTCTGTTTTATATTTCTGTTTTATATTTCTGCATGTACATGTACCTATATTTTCATCATCAGGACTTCCTTTACATTGAAATTTATTTTATTTGTTACTGCAATGGATGCCCAAATTTCTTTATCAACCTCAAAATAAGATCCAGAATTTTTTTTGGGTTGTGGAATAAATGCGTTCTTTCATACTCAACAATAACTTATTTCCCAATATATTCAGAGCTAGATCGAACCATTTTAGTATCTGTTATGCTTTCAACTTCTTCTACTCCTCCACTCTCAACTTCTTCTACTCCTCCACTCTCAACTTCCATATTCTCTATCCCTCTTCTCTCGACTTGCACATTCTCTTTCCCTCTATTCTCAACTTCCATATTCTCTGTCAACTTCCATATTCTATGCTCAACTTCTGCACTGTCTGTCCTTTTATTCTCAACTTCTATCTTCGATTTAATCACAATGTCTACATTCACTCTCCTTTCGTTTTCAACTTCTACCTTCTGTGTCCCTCTATGCTCAACTTCTACATTCTCACTATTTTTAACTTCTACATGCTCAGTCCCTCTATGCTCAACTTCTACATTCTCAGCCCCTCTATGCTCAACTTCTACACTCTCTCTGTGTTCAATTTCTACATTCTCAGCCCCACTATGCTCAACTTTTACATTCTCTGTCCCTCGGTGCTCAACTTCTACATTCCCTCTATGCTCAACCTCTAAATTCTCTTTCTCTCTATGCTCAACTTCTACATTCCCTCTATGCTCAACTTCTACATTCTCAGTCTCTCTATACTCAACTGCTACATTCTGTCTATGCTTAACTTCTACATTCTCAGTCTCTCTATACTCAACTTCTACATTCTCTCTATGCTCAACTTCTACATTCTCAGTCTCTCTATACTCAACTGCTACATTCCGTCTATGCTTAACTTCTACATTCTCAGTCTCTCTATACTCAACTTCTACATTCTCTCTATGCTCAACTTCTACATTCTCAGCCCCTCTATGCTCAACTTATACACTCTCTCTATGTTCAACTTCTACATTCTCAGTCCCTCTATGCTCAATTTCTACATTCTCAGTCCCTCTTTGCTCAACTTCTACATTCTCTGTCCCTCAGTGCTCAACTTCTACATTCCCTTTATGCTCAACCTCTAAATTCTCTTTCTCTCTATGCTCAACTTCTACATTCCCTCTATGCTCAACTTCTACATTCTGAGTCTCTCTATACTCAACTTCTACATTCTCTCTATGCTCAACTTCTAAATTCTCTTTCCCTCTATGCTCAACTTCTACAATCCCTCTATGCTCAACTTCTACATTCTGAGTCCCTCTATACTCAATTTCTACATTCTCTCTATGCTCAACTTCTACATTCTCAGTCTGTCTATACTCAACTTCTACATTCTCTCTATGCTCAACTTCTACATTCTCAGTCTCTCTATACTCAACTTATACATTCTCTCTATGCTTAACTTCTAAATTCTCTTTCCCTCTATACTCAATTTCTACATTCTCTCTATGCTCAACTTCTACATTCTCAGTCTGTCTATGCTCAATCTCTAAATTCTTTTTCCCTTATGTTTTATCTGTTTTATATCTTTGCTGTTCTTTGACCAAATAGTTGGATCTTTATCTGTTTTCTCTAAACTTTCGTTGTTGTTCAGCATTTGACATTGCCATTATGCCTGAAATGCAAGATATTTGTTGTTATATTACTATCATAATGATTTAATAGGTCTGTTCTGGGGGGGGGGGGGGGGGGGGGGGGGGGGGGGGGGGGTGTTGTGGTACGACTTACTATTTTAATTTGGTGAATTGGGGTGTTTTGTTTTCCTGGAACACCCCTTATGCAATTTTAGTAATACTATTATTATTATTGAATTTTCATTCCAGTAACATAACATTTCCTTCCCATAACAAAATTACATTTACAATTTGATTGAATTCTCACTCAATGTAATATCACACCGTTAGGGGAAATGGTCAAAATGGTCAAATACTGTTACTTGGAAATTTATTTAATAAAAAAAAGGACACATTTGACATTTTTGTTGATAAATGTTCCCCAATTTTCCTTCCAGTAATGAAGCGATTCCCTCCCGTAACCCAAAATATAGTGAAATGACAAATTTATTGTTATAGAATGTTTAATGTTACCACTTTCACTTCTGAAACATTTCCATTATACCATGGAAACTATTTAAAAGATAAGAAGAACCAAACTGTTTTAAACTGTAACAGTTTTTGAAAACTATTATTTTTATATTCCTTCCTATAACAAATTTATTCTTTCCTGTTACAGAAATATGCAGGAACAAAAGAGTACTGATTGTCACAAGCTTTACACACACACACACATGGTACCAAACAAGAACAAATGTATAATAAATCAATTAATAGCAGTAATAACGAAAACAATGAAAGATGACAATCAACCCATTCTTATTTATGTCATTTTTCTTCCTTCCTGTAACAATATTACTCTTTCCTGTAACATAAATATTAGATTATGAAATATTCAGAGGTAGGATATCTTTATATAACTACACATCACCTATAATTAACAGAACATTGTTTCAACAATTATGTATACATTATCTCCAAAATATATATAATAGTGAAATCTTAAAAATCTTTTAATACTCTTTATTTATTCTTTCCAATAACAAAATCGAACTTTCCCATAACATAAAATAGCGATACAGGAAAGAAAGTTACAGGAAGGAAGAACTCGAAGTCAATTCCAAATTAAAAAATGAATGGTCCCTGTAGAGGATTCCCAACATGCTGGAAAGTTTTAGAACTACCAAAGGTTTAAAACATCTTTATGTTTATGAAATCACTGAAATTTAAGTAGGACTTTGAAGCAGTTACAGTAAAGAACTCATTAGAATATATTTTACAGCAATACTCACTGTGAATGTCCGATATCTTTTCACTTCATCGCAGTGTTTACAAAGCAGCATTCATCAAATTCATGAACATCAGAGTGAGGTTTACAGGAAGTACCAACATCAGCAACCCAGGGGATCCTTCATTATTTACATGCTGTTTAAAGCGTTATGGGAAGGAACAATAAATGATGGACAGACCCAAATGAATATTTTTTTATATCATAATCAATCAATTCAATACTTTTTTGCTCTTATTATTTATTTTTAATGTTTGTTTCATCAAATGAATGAAATTTTATATTTGAAATCGTAAGATATATGGTATTATTTTACATTTAATTCTACCTCACAGGACTAAAGACAGAGTGTTTCTATACAATTGTCTCTATTTGAGATACATTTTTGCGAAGAATTTGCCACAATTATGAAATTATTTAATTTTCATCATACATAACTTGGTACAAACAATTAATCACAACCGTAATTTAAGGGCATAGTGGATTTTCCTAAACCGTATAAGCAAAAGACAGAAAAAGCGACGGATTTTGAGAATGACTCACCAATCAATTCTATTTTTCATTATAAACAGCGTAGGGGTAATTAATTTCAATAACCCATGTAAAAACATACTAGGATATGATAAAAGAATGTCCCTATATTAATTTAACTGTTTAAAGATTATTATTTTGTTTGCCTTAATCCATAGGAAACACTTTTTAATTGCCGATTTTTTAAAAACAAAGTTGACATGAAGATCTATCAAAATCACAGCCAGCTGTCAAAAAGGACTTGCCTATGAAATAAATTGCATATAAGCCCATTTTAGTTCATAATATTTTTAAAATATAAAAGAAACTGAAGTCTTGAGGTGAAAATACATATTGTAAATTTTGTAATGGGTTTTCGTGCATTTTGGAAATCGGAAATGTCATTCAAGAAAGTATTACTCACACTCATTCTTATTTGTTTTAAAGTTGACTATTATGAAAGTTTAGTGCCCTTAATGTGTGTTTGTAATATGTCTCACTGCAGAACACTTTATTTACTGGTGTATAAAATAAAATCAATAACTCATTAACAGAAATTCATTCCTTTTGCCATACTGAATTTGATTTAAGAACATAATTCATGTTTAATGTGAATGTAATGAATCATGGCCATGCCAATCTTTTGATGAATTTTATGCTGGATAGCTTTTTACACATGACTGGAAAAAAGCATTCTATATCACATAAAAACCTACTGGTTTAAAAGTGTTATGATAGAACCAACAATAACATTGTTGACAAAGGAGCAATATCCACTTTCTGTATTAATTAGCTTCTTTTCCAATAATGTATTTAAAAATAAAACAAAGGGAAACACAATAGAATGTGCAAGATGCGAAAAAAGCCAGCGCGTATCACCTGGGACTTCCAAGAATTAGAGCAGGACTTCCAAAATTCAGACCCAGGAAGTCAGGACTTCCTGTTTCAAAAAGTTAGTGCAAGCACTGAGCAAGATAAACCCTTAATAGACCTACCACCTGCTAGCTAAATTACTGTAATTATGTTCTTTTCAATGGATCCATTGATAATTGGTTTTACAGGGTAAGGTGTTAAGTTCAACAATGTTTGGCCCTAAGGGTGTTATAGTAATAACTTTAACCTAATATACCTTTATGTGAACGCTTTTTACATGAAAGTCAAATTTAAGGAAAATACACCTTAATGTGAACACATCTTACATGCCATGCTTATTAAAATTCATGTGCAATAAGTCAAATTTGTCAAATGCTTTGACAAATGAAAATACTATCAAAAATGTATCATCAGTTGTTTGGTGGATGAGCGTCGAACGTTCAAATGCAGTGGATCCATTACTCTGCCAGCTAGCCCGTAAACTTTTGAGCATGCCAGCCAGTTCAGCTGCCATAGAACGAATTTTTTCAAACTTTGGTTCCATTCAAACAAAGTTAAGAAACAGACTTGGTTTACAAAAATGTGCAAAACTAGTTTTTTGCTATCGAATGCTAAGAGGGAAAGAAGAGCTAGAGTGGTAATCTGCATGGACTAATGACACTGACAAACTGTGATTTTCAATATATACATACATGTTTTGTGTTTAGACTGTTTAGTTTGTAGTTGTAGTTGTAAATAAATGTAGAAAGTTCCATATACATTCACATTCATGGTCAAAAAATCATATTGCCCACTATTGCCCAATTTAAGTGGGTAATAAAAGTAAAGTCCAGCCCGGGAAAACCCGGGTTTTCCCACCTGGGTCTGGGTTTTCCCGGGCGGTCAATTCTTTGCCAACCCTGCAGCTGGCTCATACCAAAGACTTGTAGTAGTAATGGCTTTCCCTCTTTGGCACCCACGGTTGTGGAGTTCAAAAAATTATAGCTGACTGGCGGGTCTCTGGATAAATGGACTAGAAGTACGGGTAACTTACCCATAAATGTCGAGATTTAACAGAAAAATTGGTGAAAGCGGCATTGACCCTTTTCCCTCATCCGACAATTCTATTCAATTGGTAGCGTATCTGACTCGTGATCTGGAGGTCACAGGTTCGATACCCGGTTGCGGCGACATTCTTTCGGGCGATGTTTTCCATTGCCTCTCACCTCTGATCTATGTGAGAAAGTAGTCAGTGGCTTCGAAAGAATGTTGTGTAAGTACTGGTGTGGGAAACCCAGCAAAACATGGGTAGGTGCACTGACCGCCGTGATATGACCAAAGCTGTTGAAAGCGGCGTTAAACTCCAAACAAACCGACAATTCTGCAGCAGACGACTTTGTATATATTTTGTCAACAAATAGAAAATCTCTATTATTGAATGGATAACCTATGACTAAAAGTGGAAAACATTTTGGCAATAGGAAAAATTGCTTGTTTTGAGCAGTTTCTTCTTTTGGCACTATGTTTTTTAAAAAGTCGTCGTCTGCAGAGGCGTCAAAAAGTGTCTATATGAGGGCAAGGGTTAAACACCTTGCAGACAAACAAAACAAATCCACCAGTGAGCTTATAACTATATGTCTTTTTGAGAATATTTTCAGTTGCCTAGGAAGAGTTTGATGTGAGAAATAAAGAAAATATTTGCATTGATTTGACATAAAAAACATGTATAATTTATTATTTTCATAATGAAGAATGCTGACTTCATCATCTGTTTGTTATAATGAGATTTAAATATTATTTTGATTAAAAGGATAAGTACATGTAATCATATTATTTATGAACATAAAATACATTTTTTTTTTACTATCAGGCGAAACATCAAAAGGTATGCAAGAGCATAACGCAACAACGGAAACCCTTTGACATGGCCAAACAAAGGGTTACTGATGACCTGAGTCTCAGAGATATTAAAAAGGCACAGAAACAGGTACCAGTATTATAATTGTGAATGGACCCCTATTATCACACACACTCTGGTTCCCTGTTTGCTTATCATAACAATTTTCTAGATGTGACAGTTTTTATTCAAATGTGTTCAAAGTACCTTTAGATCGCTAAATGGCTCTGCTGGTATATTAGGAAAATGATTAAACCAACCAATATGTTTTGCATGTTTACTAATGATGCCAATGATGCCAATGCAGATTTTCCATATTTATGCCTAGATGTTTTCAAACTTGTGTGCCACTTTTTGTGGCGATTGGTTTGACAATCGCCACAATGCTAACAGAAACAACAACAACGAAAAATATTTACATAGTCGGTTTTGAACAATCGAATGATATTTTTTTCCTTACTGCAAACTAATTTACTCACATCCGTTATAGTTCCATCATTGATGCAGAGACGTGATTACTTTGGTACCGGATTGTTACTAATATTTGAGTTTTATCGAGACATTATCTACATAGAGTTAAAATATGTAAATATTATCTTCGTCATGATTTGGCAGATAATAAATATTATTGCGCGTTCTGCCTTGCAAATAACGGCAACTCTGATGATACTCAAATCTGGAAATTCCAAAAGGTTCTATAAATAGCTCGCGAGACCAAAAACCAGAAGAGCTTGTAAATCTCAATATTTTGTAGTTGTTTAAATATATGAAAGCGTCTAGATGATAAGACTGGTTTACAAAGGTTTAAAGGACACACAATGTCAGTGTGTAACAACCTCAGAGACATATAAATACACTGTGTTTATATGTCTCTGACAACCCTCAATCATGCAATGTGAAGGGACTAAATTGAACAGACCTGTTTAATATCAGACATCATTGAAACAAACACCAAACTAATGCATACTGTTTTCTCTCCTTTCTTGATAATTTAGTCATTTCTAAAGTGTAAAATATATTTTATCTTAATATGGCCTAACGACCTGGTGATAAACATGTGATTACCCGAACAATTTAGATTACAAATAGCCATTCTAATGAGCTAAAACGGTAGTCTATCGAATACCAACTAGATTTTTCATAACTTTGGAATGGCCTAATTTTGAACACATCATGACCAATTTCAGAACGTAACTAAATAATCACCAAGACAATATTCTGGCAAACTAACATTATTCTACTGTCAAAAGATGCAGGGTTGATACATTCTCAAATATACCCGCACTAGAGTCATCGCAAGCCCTACACCGATATACTGCTTGTTACTTTGCAGGATTTTCCATACGATCGCCACTACAGTGCCATTGGCGCTTTGATTTGTAAATGGGAAATGCTTAACACGTAATAATGGCAATATTGAGGTTTTTGCAAACAATAGAGATTCAGGTGAGTCAGTTAATAATAAGCTGCCTCACCTGAGACTAGCATTGTTTGTCTATGAGTTATCAAAATATTCCAACACTTTTATATCATGAAAAATGGAAGCCCCCTGACTTGAAGATTGAAGAGATTACTTGAGGACATTTGGTGCTCAGAGAGTTTAACCCTTTCCCTAATACGACAAATCCGCAGCAGACGACTTTGAACATAGTTTTTCAAAATATGGAAAATTTATATCATAAATGACGTCGCCAGCATGAAATAACATCATTTTATATTTTTGATATATAACTAGTGTAATATTTTTGATATATAACTAGTGTAATAACAATTAACGTGACGTCATAACGTAACGTTTAGCGTTGTAATTACGCGCGCACATCAGTCTAGGCTGATTTGGGTTTATTCTACTCTAACATTAAAATCTCTGGTTTATATTTAACCCTTTCCCTCATATAGACACTTTCTGACGGCTTTTTGAAAACATAGTGACATAATAAGAAATTGCACAAAACGTGCAATTTCTCCTTTTGCCACAATGTTTTCCACTTTTTGTCATAGGTTATAAATCCATTCAATTATGGAGATTTTCTATGTTTTGTCAAAATACGTTCAAAGTCGTCTGCTGCAGAATTGTCGTATGAGGGAAAGGGTTAAGCGTTTCCCACTTTCTATATGTAACAAGATATGAGTTCCATATGAAGCAGAGGACATTTGAAAACAGTGTGGCAAGAGGAGAAATTGCATGAGCTTGAGGAATTTCTAATTTTGCTTTAATCTTTTTAGCTCTTTTCAATAATTAAGCTTTCTTTAATTTTTATAGATATTTATGTCTCCCTCATTACACGGGGTGACATATTGTTTTTGCCCGTTCCGTCCGTCTTTCCGTCCTTCCCTCTGTCTTGTTTCTGCTCAATAACTGAAGAACGCTTGGGCGTAGGAACTTCATACCTGGTATGCAGGTTGGTCATGACCAGTAGCTGACCCCTATTGATTTTGATAACAGAAGGTCAAAGGTCAAGGTCATGGTGACCTTGTGAGGTAAAAAATGGTTTCCGCTCAATAACTGAAGAACGCTTTCGCTGAGGAACTCCATACTTGGTATGCAGGTTGGCCATGCATAGTAGAAGACCCCTATTGATTTTGAGGTCAGTAAGTCTAAAATCAAGGTCACAGTGACCATGAGCTTGAAAGGTCACAGTGACAATGAGCTGATAAATAGTTTTTTCTTTGGCCCAGGAACTTCATACTTGATGTGCAGGTTGGTCACCACCAGCAAATGACCCCTATTAATTTTAAGGTCACTAGGTCAAAGGTCAAGGTCACAGTGGTCAAGGTCACATCCGTCACACTTGTTTCTGCTCAATAACTGAAGAACGCTTGGGCATAGGATCTTCATTCTTGGTATGCAGGTTGGTCATGACCAGTAGATGACTCCTATTGATTTTGATGTCAGAAGGTCAAAGGTCAAGGTCATGGTGACCTTGTGAGGTAAAAAATGGTTTCCGCTCAATAACTGAAGAACGCTTGGGCCGAGGAACTCCATACTTGGTATGCAGGTTGGCCATGCCCAGTAGAAGACCCTATTCATTTTGAGGTCAAAGTCAAGGTCACAGTGACCTTGAGCTGAAAGGTCACAGTGACAATGAGCTGAAACATTGTTTTTGCTTAATAACTGTAGAATGCTTTGGCCATGGAAGTTAATACTTGGTGTGCAGGTTGGTCACCACCAGTAGATGACCCCTATTGATTTTGAGGTCACTAGCTTAAAGGTCAAGGTCATGGTAACCTTCAACTGAAAAATGGTTTTCCTCTCAATAACTAAAGAATGCTTATGTTGAGGAATTTCATACCTGGTGTGCAGGTTGGTCCTAACAAGTAAATGCATGACCTTTATTGAATTTGTTTAATTTTGAGGTCACAAGGTCAAATGTCTCAATAACTCAAGAACGCTTATACCCAGGAACTTCATACTTGGTGTGCAGCTTGGTCCTAACCTGTAGATGACCCCTATTGCGGTGACCTTTGGCTGAAAAATAGTTTCCGCTCAATAACTGAAGATTGCTTGGGCCCAGGAACTTCATACTTGGTGTGCAGGTTGGTCACCAGCAGCAAATGACCCCTATTGATTTTGAGGTCACTAGGTTAAAGACCAAGGTCATGGTAACCCTCAGCTGAAAAATGGTTTCCGCTCAATAACTGAGGATTGTCACTGTTGCTTCATCTTGAGTCCAAAACTAAAAAATTCATCTCCATCATTTCTTTTCCTCCCCTACGACCACAGAAATGGGGAGACAAGCGCTTTTTCAAAAAAGCAATCTCTAGTTTCTATATGTTTGCATGGATGTTTTCAAAGTTGTCTGCTGAAAATTTGTAATATGACAAATTTTTAAAGACATTTTAAGGAATGATTCTTTTCCCCTTTCATGCATACTACAAAATCTGACTAGCGGCCAACATTGAAAACATAAAGGCGAAAAATGGAAATTTTCTTCAAATGAATATATGATAATAAATAAGAGTTGAAAACAGTGTGACACAATAAGAAATTGCAATTCTTGAAACATTTATTAGCAATTTTTCTTTGCCTGAAAGTTTTCAAAAATGGTCTGATGCAGATGTGTTCTTTTGTGTTTAATTAACCCTTTCTGACGCCTCTGCAGCAGACAGCATTTTGAAAACCTAGTGACAAAAGAAGAAACTGCTGAAAACAAGTAATTTCTCCTTTTCCAAAAAGTTTGACACTTTAAGTCATAGGTTATCCATTCAATTATAGAGATTTTCTATTTTTTGACAAAATATGTTCAAAATCATCTGCTGCAGAATTGTTGTATGAGGGAAAGGGATAAGAAGACTTTTTCATGACGGTCCAAACACACATAATGACATATACTTATTATAATGTATACTTATTATATAATTATCTTATCTTTTCAAGGTTGTAAAACCACCCAAGTCCCACTGGAAAGCTAAACATCAAGAATTCATCAGCAATGTCCGGGCCGCCAGAGGGGCACAGGTTGCTATTGATAGAGGAGATCCCTTACCACCCCCGCCACCACCATCTCTCAACCCAGGTGGGTTTTTGGCCGGATTGCTTAAGCAATTCCGGTCTATAGATTGGCGATGTCCGTCTGTCCGTCTGTCTGTCTGTCTGTCTGTCCGTCAACATTTTGGTTAAAGTTTTAGGTTAGGCAAAATGGTTAAAGTTTCTGGTTAAGCAAAATCTCAGCACAAGAAAGGGTTGCAAACTTGAAACTTTGCCTGAAGGTAACCAGTAACAAGTTCTATTGATTTCTATTGTTACTTTGACCTTGACCTTAGTTTGTCGATTTTCAAGGTCAAATTGCCGACAATCCGGCCTTACCGTCTTCAGCGGTTTCTTGTATTACTGTTGTTTTTCTTCGGAGCAATGTCAGCCAGTTTGGCTTATCAGCTCCATCTTCATTTTTCTTTGATTGTCTGTTTTAACCCTTTCCCACATACAGCAAATATGCAGCATACAACTTTGAAAACATCTAAGCAAAAACCTTTATAAATGAAAGTATAATTACTGAAAAAGTTGAAAACACTGGCAAAAGAAGAAATTGTTTGTTTTGAGCTATTTCTTCTTTTGTCACAATGTTTTCAACAAGTCATCTGCTCTGAGGCGTTAGATCATATCTACAAGTGCGAAAGTGTTAACAGTTCCATTACTATCTGACTTTAGTTTATTTAGTAAACTGTTTAACCCTTTCCCACATACAGCAAATCAGCAGCAGATGACATTAATAACATCTTCGCAAAAATATGAAAAGTTTCTGTAAATGAAAGTTTAATTTGTTGAATAGAGTTGAAAACACTGTGGAAATAGGAGAAATCCTTTTATCGATGTGTTCACTAGTCGTTTGTTTCAGAGGCATCAGAAAGCCTTTATTTATGTGGGAACAGGTTAAGGTATTACTTGTAAAATGTGTTAAGATGTTATTAACACTTTGTCACTAAAATGCAGATGCATTTGGATGGATCTGCAGCAGATATCTTTAGAAAATATTCTTGCAAAATACTGTCATGAAATGTATATTTCTTTATTATACCCCCAGATACGTAGTAGTAGGAGTCACGCTTGTCGGTCGGTTTGTCGGTAGGTCGGTTTGATGGTTTGTCGGTCCGTTGGTCTGGACATTTCTTGTGAACACTATTTCTCAGTAACCCTTGGTCAGAATTCAATATAACTTCACAAGAATGATTGATACCAAGCCTAGTTGTTCATATTGTCGGCGTGTTGCACTGGAATTATTTTTAAATGAGTTATGGCCGCTTGAATTTCTCATACATAGTTGATCTGTAGCCATTTCTTGTGAACACTATTTCTCAGCAACCCTTGGTCAGAATTCAATATTACTTCACAAGAATGATTGATACCAAGCCTAGTTGTGCATATTGTCGGCGTGTTGCACTGGAATTATTTTTAAATGAGTTATGGCCCCTTGAATTTCTCATACATAGTTGATCTGTAGCCATTTCTTGTGAACACTTTCTCAGCAACCCTTGGTCAGAATTCAATATTACTTCACAAGAATGATTGATACCAAGCCTAGTTGTGCATATTGTCGGCGTGTTGCACTGGAATTATTTTTAAATGAGTTATGGACCCTTGAATTTCTCATACATATGTATATTGTCAGGCACCAGCTGGGGGTATTCATCACCTTCAGTGATATTTCTAGTTTTTGCATGTTTTTAACAAAGTCGTCTGCTGCAGATTTGTTGTTTGTGGGAAGGGGTTAATAAGAGTTTGTCCTGTATCAGCCTCCCTAACTCTGATTTAGGTAACATTTGCATCTGATGATTTTGTAACTCATTGAAAAAACAAGAGGGCCATGATGGCCCTGGATCGCTCACCTTAATTATACAATGTACTGCAATGCAAAACACATCAAGACAATTATTCTGAATGCAACCTCCACAGTGTTAACAAGATTTTCCTTCATTTGGCCTAGTGATCTATATTTTTTTACCTGATATGACCCATATTCCAACATGGACTAGATATCATCAAGACAACCTTGTGACAAATTTTCAACTTTCTCAAAGTAAAAATGCGGCCTCTTGAGTTTGAACAATATTTTCCTTTATTGACCTTGATTCTGACCCAATATGACCCATATTCGAACTTGACCTAGATATAATTCAGACAAACATTAACAAGATTTTCCTTCAATTTGGCCTAGTGACCTAGTTTATGACCCTACATGATCCATATTCGAACTTGGCTTAGATATCATTTAGATAAATATTCTCATTAAATGTCAAGCTGCTGTAGCAAAAAATGTGTCTTCTACAGAGTTAACAAGATGTTTCTTCAATTTGGCCTAGTGACCTAGTTTCTGACCCATATTCAAACTTGACCTAGATATCTTTAAGACAAACATTCTGACAAAATTTCAAACTTCTGAAGCAAAGAATGCGACCTCTAGAGTGTTAACAAGATTTTCCTTCAATTTGACCTAGTGACCTATTTTATGACCCAACATGACCCTTGATCGAACTTGACTTACATATCATCAAGAAAAACATCCTGATAAAAGTTTCATCATGCTCAAGTGAAAAATGCAGTATGAAGAGTGTTAACAAGATTACCCTTCAATTTGGCCTAGTGACCTAGTTTTAACCCGGCATGACCCACATTCGAACTTGGCCTAGATATCATTTAGACAAACATTCTGACCAAATTTCAAGCTGCTGAAGCTAAAAATGCGGCATCCAAGGTGTTAACAAGATTTTCCTTCAATTTGGCCTATAACCTAGTTTTTGACCCTGCATGACCCATATTCGAACTTGGCCTAGATATCATTTAGCTCAACATTCTGACCAAATTTCAAGCTGCTGAAGCAAAACATGCGGCTTCTACATAGTTAACAAGATTTTGCCTCAATTTGGCCTAGTGACCTAGTTTCTGACCCATATTTGAACTTGACCTAGATATTTTTAAGACAAACATTCTGACAAAATTTCAAACTGCTGAAGCAAACATTGCGGCCTCTGGAGTGTTAACAAGATTTTCCTTCAATTTGACCTAGTGACCTACTTTTTGACCCGACTTGACCCATGTTCGAACTTGGCCTACATATCATCAAGACAAACATTCTGATAAAGTTTCAACATGCTCAAGTTGAAGATGTGGCCTCCAGAGTGTTAACAAGATTTCGCTTCAATTTGACCTAGTGACCTCGTTTTTGACCTCATATGGCCCAGTTTCGAACTTGTTCAAGATTTGATAGAGATGAATGTTCTGATACACTTTCATGAAGATTGGATGCAAAATGTAGCCTGTAGAGTGTTAACAAGCTGAAATGTTGACGATGCACGACAGACGACGCACGACGGACGGACGACGGACAAAATGTGATCACACAATAGCTCACCTTGCACTTCGTGCATAGGTGAGCTAAAAATTGAAATGGCTCAAAACAAGTTGTTCCTACTTTTCCAAAAGTGTTTGTATCTAACTTGTTGTTTTTTCGAGAAACATAATATTATATCCTTTAATTCTCAGAAGAGTTTAATCGTTTCCCACTTACAACAAATCTGCAGCAGATGACTTTTAAAACATCTAGGCAAGAAAGCGGAACATCTCTATGCATTAACCCTTTCCCTCATACAGACTTTTTCTGACGCCTCTGCAGCAGACAACTCTTTGTAAACATTGTGACAAAAGAGCAATTTCTCCTTTTGCCACAATATGTTCCACTCTATTCAATATTAAAACTTTCCCCACATGCGCATTTTGAGACTTTTTCAGCAGCAAACCAATGACCAATTTCGTCTTTTACCACAATATATTTCAACTAAATTCAGAAATCATTAATTCATATTCAAAGAATTTACATATGTTTCCTGCAGATTTGTTGTATGTGGGAAAGTGGGGTTCAGGGTGAAATAAAGATTAAACCTTTTCCCTCATATAGACGCTTTTTGACGCCTCTGCAGCAGAGGGCTTTTTGAAAACATAGTGACAATTGAAGAAATTGCTCAAAACAAGCAATTTCTTCTTTTGCCACAATGTTTTCCACTTTTAGACATAGGTTATCCATTCAATTATGGAGATTTTCTATTTTTTGACAAAATTTGTTCAAAGTCGTCTGCTGCAGAATTGTCGTATGAGGGAAAGGGTTAAAATCGCCGTCTTCATTATATAATCGCCATTTGTCGACAATGGAGACCTACAGTGCAAGCCCTGGAAAGGGTTAAGAGCAATGAATATGAACTGTATATAGAGTGTATGAATATACATTATTTCCAGACTATATAGCATGCCCGCATTGTGCTAGACGTTTTAGTGAGAAAGCAGCTGAACGACACATATCATTTTGTAAAGAACAACAGTTAAGGACAGGAGGGAACAAACGACAGCCAACGGAAGCGGAGAAGAAGAGGGCAGCAGCAAAAAGTGTAAGATAAAGAAGATATTTGTTTGTTTAAAGTGGTGATTAAAATGTGATATCATACCAACATCATATGAATAGTTTATTTATGTAATGCTGAATCAAAATGAACAGATTTTCAATATTGCTTTTAATTGTTTCTCATACGCAAACTTTAAGGGACATTATCAAAAATGCTTTATGTTTGCATGGTCAAAGCTCTGCATAAGGAGCATTTTTCATGTTCTGAAATCCTTATTTGACACTAAAAGCCTATGTTGTGGGTGCTCAAAAGAATTGTCTCAGTGAGACCATTCTTTTGAGTACCCACAACATTGGGTTTGGTTGAGTTTTAAGAGAGATATTGTGTGGAAAGACCAGTTATCTCCCCCTTATCTAGTCCTCTGCATGGTTTAGTGTTAGATACAGCAGATTAATTAAGATGCACTCTGAGAAAAAGCAACTGTAAGGCTTTGTGACCAGTGTAGATCCAGATCAGACAGCAAATCCTCACAATCTGAACTGGCTCTGCACTGTTCACCAATTAATCTTAGAAAGTATCAAGAAATTCTGTGAAGCAGTATCCTTGTGGTTCCTAAGCATGATTGTGCAAGCTTGTCTTTTACAACATTTGTATCACTTATTTTAATATTGGTTTTCCTCGAATGATCTCTGTTATATGTTTCCATTATATTTGACAGATAAGCAGTAAATTGTGAAATTTCTGGTATCTTGGCATTCCATTGGAGACACACTTATTCCAGTTCTAGAATGTCATTCAGAGGCTTTGACAACACCATTCCTGTTTTGGAATACCATTGTAGACTTTGACAACAATATGCCATTGGGGATTTGACAACAATATTCCTGTTTTGGAAAGCCATTGGGGGCTTTGGCAACACTATTCCTGTTTTAGAATGCCATTGGGGGAGGGCTTCGGCATCACTATGCCATTGGGGGAGGGTTTCAACAACACTATGCCATTGGGTGATTTTACAACCATATTCCTGTTTTGGAATGATATACGGGTGGGGGGGGGGGGGGGGGGGGGGGTGAGGGATTTGGCACCAATATGCCATTGGGAGATTTGACACAAATGTTCCTGTTTTGGAATGCCATTGGGATATTTAGCAACACTATTCCTGTTTTGGAATGGCATTGTGGGCTTTGGCAACAATATACCATTTGGGGATGTGGGCAACAATATTCCTGTTTTGGTATGCCATTGGGGGCTTTAGCAACAATATGCCATTGGGGGATTTTTGCAACAATATTCCTATTTTGGAATGCCATTGGTTGATTTGGCAACACTATTCCTGTTTTGGAATGTCATTGGGGGGGGGGGGGGGGGGGGGGGGGGGGAAGAGATTGACAGGCAACAATATTCCTGTTTTGGAATGCCTTTGGGGGCTTTGGCAACACTATTCCTGTTTTGGAATGTCATTGGGGGGGGGGGGGGGAAACTGGCAACAATATTCCTGTTTTTGAATGCCTTTGGAGGCTTTGGCAACAATATTCCTGTAGTGCAGTTGATCCATATTCTGTACTTTAACCTTGAAAAAAGCTTCTTCTTATAACGCCTGTTCGTCTTTGAAATATTGTCTTTCAATTATTTGTTGGTTCACGCAAAATTTAACCCTTTCCCTCATACGAAAATTCTGCAGCAGACGACTTTGAACATATTTTGTCAAATAATGGAAAATCTCTATAATTAAATGGATAACCCATGACTAAAAGTGGAAAACATTGTGACAAAAGGAGAAATTGCACGTTTTGTGCAATTTCTTCAATTTTTTCTATGTTTTCAAAAAGCCGTCTGCTGCAGAGGCGTCAGAAAGCGTCTATATGAGAGAAAGGGTTAAAGCAAACAGCTGGCAGGGCTGTTTTGACTAGTACCAGTAGAGTAATTTGGGCCGACTTGTTTCTTACAAATCTCACTTTAATATGTTACAGTATCAAGCACCCAGACCAGTGGGACGAGGTGCTTCTCCAGGCATGGGTGGCGGTTACGCTGACAGCCCCCCATCTTCAGGCAGGGGAGGTTACTCCAATAGCCCAGCTGCTAGAGGAACAAGACCAGCTCCAGGTAATTTCTATCTGTAAATCATCCTTCAGCCATTTAAAAAAAGGCGTGTGTATGAGCCTGTCTATTGGAAAATGTGCTAATTGGCTTTTATTGAACAGTGTAGCTCCAGATCAGCCTGTGAATCTGCAAAATCTGATCAAGATCTTGTCTGTTCATATATTACTTACTCAAGAATGTAACAACTGATAAGATAGAGCATGGAGATGGCCTGGTGATCTGAAATTCCAGCTGGGACCTTTTCCCATGGTGTTCTAAAATCATTATATGACCCTAAAACCATATGTTGTGGGTACTCGGCTTATATTATTATATTATCCACAAATAGCTCGAGATAAGAAAAAACATTCCATATCCTAAATCATTATTATGACCCTCAAACCCTATGTTGTGGGTACTCAAAAGAATTGTATCACTGATACCACTCTTCATAGTTCCCACAACATAGCCCAAGATAAGAAAAGCATTCCATATCCCAAAATCATTATTATGACCCTCAAACCCTATGTTGTGGATACTGAAAGGAGTTGTAGTTGAGTACCCACTTCACAGGGTTAAGTCAAGTCATTAGAGAAATATTGTTGGGAAAAGACCAGTTTACTCCTCCTTATCTAGTCTTCTTCCAAAACAGTAATGGAATCAAGGATTTTACATAATGTCTTTTATAAGGTACATCACTTGAATAGCATTTTGAGTTTTGTTCTTCTATTTCATAAACCCTTTTTGAGGTTTAGTTTTCAATAGATTTACTGAATTAATGAAATGATTTAACCCTTTCCTTCATATAGACGCTTTCTGCCTTTTTGAAAACATAGTGACTTAAGAAGAAATTGCTCAAAATGAGCAATTTCTCCGTTGGTCACAATGTTTTCCACTTTTAGTCATAGGTTATCCATTCAATTATAGAGATTTTCTATTTGTTGACAAAGTATGTTCAAAGTCGTCTGCTGCAGAAATGATAATATAAAGAATAGGACTGAGAGAATTTATTATTTTTGAAATAACTCAAATAATATAGTTGTATAGGAAATGAAATAGACAAAATTATGAGGTTAAAAGTTCTTACCCTAGGAAGCATGATATCTTTACTTTCGACCCTTTTTCAGATACAGATTTGTAGACTTCTTTGCAAAAATATGGGAAATCTTTAAATGAAACGATATTTTTTTTGAGCAACTTTTTTTTTTTTGCCAAATTATTTTCAAAATGCATCTGTTGCAGAAGCGACAAAATGTCTCATATAGACACTTTCCGATGCAACAGCTTTTTGAAAACATGGCGACAAAAAAATTTGATCAAAACGAGCTATTTCTCCTTTTGACACAATGTTTTCCACTTTTGGTCATAGGTTATCCATTCCTTTTGTCACCATGGTTTTCGACTTTCTTTAAATATTGTACTTTCATTTAACCTTTTCCCTCATATTGACGCTTTCTGACGCCTCTGCAGCAGACAGCTTTTTGAAAACATAGTGACGAGCAATTTCTCTTTTTGCCAAAATGTTTACCACTTTTCATCATAGATTATCCATTTAATTATAGAGATTTTGTTTTTGTTGACATAATATGTTCAAAGTCGTCTGCTGCAGAATTGTTGTATAAATGTGGGGAAGGGTTAATAGATGTCTGTGTACCTGTTTCAGAGATGAAGGGAGCAAATAAATCACAAAGTAAAAATTCTAAAACAAAGCAAGAACCTCAAAAATCGGGTTCCTGTACCGTATTGTGACAAGGTATTTTATTAGCAAACTGACTGCTGCCAAAATAGGGTTTTATGTGGTTTTCTAGCTTTTACATCTATATCCCTTATGTTTATCAGGGCCCAATCAAACAAAAAAGGTCCTCAGCCCCTTGCCTGATAGACACCAATCTGACACATTTGCAGGAGAGGACATTGTTGCACAATATTTCAAAATCATAAACTTTTGATAATTTTTTTTATTCAAAAATATTTTAAAGGGGACTATACTAAAATTCTAATGACAGATAAAAAGTGAATTGTTTGCCTAAACATTGTAGGAAATGAGAATATTTTCAATTTCAACAATGCTTTTAAAATCAGCTGTTTAAATGAAATGTCCATAATCCACATACACCAAATCTTCAGCTTACTACTTTGAAAACAACTCAACATAAATTTATAGAAAATCTCCAAAAATTAACATATTATAATTAGTGAATAGTCATAATGAGCAATTACTCCTTTTGTGACAATGTTTACTTCTGCAATTGCGCCATAATGCGTCTGTCAGTTAGAAAGGGTTAATTAATATTCTCTGGTATTGATATGGACAGGCCTGCTTTAATTTACCCCATAAAATACTATTCAACTGCCTGCTCTTAAATGCAAAGCCTGTTTCATAAAAAGGACTTTGAAAGTGATTATGAATGAAGCTTTTGTTTCTAATAGATGTTGGTTTTTGTTCCATTGAGATAAAATCATTCTCAGTGAAAAAAAAAAGAGCAATTTTTGTATGCCTCTTGGTGTCGCATAGCAAAATTGGGTCATGTGACTTTGATCTTGACCTTTAACCCCATTTAAAGATAGGTCATTCCCAGCCTTGTCCTAGCCATATCTCCTACACCATTTTACTTAGAGTTACCAAATATGGTATCGAGGGCTTGGTGTGAAACGGTTGTAACTAAAAACCTATTTTGAAAACCCTAGTTTAGGGGCCATTTTGTAAACAATTCAAATTTAGGTGCCATTGCTCAGAACAAGCAATGGCACCTTAATTTCCATTGTTTACCAAGAAAAATTATTTAACGCTTATAAAGACTTTATGGCGAAGTGATTAACCTTGGTAAAAAAATACAAATTTTAGTTACAACCACTTCATGCCAAGCCCTCGGTATGCACATACATCTTGGGAAGACGTGGGTAGTGTATTAAAATTGTGTCACTGTGACCTTGTACTCTGACCTTACTTAAAGATATCTCCTATGTTATCACACCTGGAGTCACCAAATTTGGTATAAAGATGCATCTTGGGGGGGAAAAAGTGTCATTCTACTAAACTTGGGTAACTCAAGCTTTGAACCTATTTAAAGAAAAATATCGTCATAAACATATCTCCTAGTTTATCACACCTGGAGTTACCAAATTATGTCTTAAGATGCATCTTGGGCAGTGAATATGTATATTACCATAACTGGGTCACAATGACATTGACCTTGACCTATGTACCAATTTAAAGAGCATGCCAGACCATATCTCACCTTGAGATACCAAATTTAGTTGGAAGATGCATACTTAATACTGTATGGGTCAGTGACCTGGGCCTTGACCTCTGACCCAATGTAAAGAAATAAAACTTATCAAGGCCATATTTCCTATAGATGCTGTTATACCTTCTGACCTTGAAACTCCTATTGCTTGTCTACAATTATTCATCAATGAGTTTTTCAAGGTGTAATCCATTATAATTTCTTGATAAACTGCTGATTAGAATTGTACTATCTTCATAGTTATCTTAAATAATTTGCAGTTACGATCAGAATTAATGTCAAATATGTGCTCAATGTCAGTGATTGTGATTGGCCTTTGTCTGTTGTCCGTTGTCTTTAACATCTGGTTTTCATGGCATTCCTTCGCCACTGAAAGAAAAAAACTTCTCTCAAACAAATAATTTTGTTGTAATGTTCCTTGGGTGGCCCTCTGTCAGAGTCCTTCAAGCCATGTTGATTGGTCTAAATAAGAAGTCGCCAAGGGGTGGGCTGTTTTCTCTTTATTGCCTAAAGAAAAACTCTTCTTCTTCGAAAGTATCTTGCCGATTTCCAAATAATTTTGATGAAATGTTCCTTTTGTGACCTTCTAACTAATTAATGCCCTAAAGCCATGTTGATTGGCTGAAAAACATGGTCATCATGGCCGGGGCTCTCTGCATTTTATGGCTACGGTAACTAGTAACTAGATAAATCCTCGTCTCCGAAAGTATCTGGCCAATTTCCAAATAATTTGAAGAAATATATTCCTTGGGTGACCCTCTAAGAGATGTAACTTAAAGCAATGTTGATTGGTGAAAAAACAAAGTGTTATCGTGGTTGGTATGACATATCACATTTCATTATTCAGGTGAGCATTCCAGGGCTATCATGGCTCTCTTGTTTAAATAAATGACAATTAAGATCAAATTGCAAATATGTTGGGATCTTCATAGTATTTTTAGCTCACGGTGAGTTATTGTGATCGCCTTTTGTCCGTCGTCTGTCGTTCGTCGTTCGTCGTCAACATTTGATTGTTACTACACTAGAGGCAACATTGAAGGAAACTTTATCAGAAAGTTTGTCTTGATGATATCTAGGCCAAGTTCAAATATGGGTCATGTTCGGTCAAAAACTAGGTCACTAGGCCAAATTTAAGGAAAATCTTGTTTACACTCTAGAAGCCACATTTCTGGCTTGAGCATGTTGCAACTTTGTCAGAATATTTGTCTAAGTAATAGCTAGGCCAAGTTTGAATATGAGTCATGTCAGGTCAAAAACTAGGTCACTAGATCAAATTTAATGGAAATCTTGTTAACACTCTGGAAGCCACATGTTTGGCTTGAGCATGAGAGTTATGTCTTAAATAGCCCATTCTCAGGTGAGGGATTCCAGGGCCTCATGGCCCTCTTGTTTAAATAACTGGATATTTTGATTAAATACTCAATAAGTTTGGATATTCATAGTTATTTAAATGAATGGCAATTACATGTACAATCAAATGGCAAATATGTTTTAGGTCATAAATCATTCATCATATACGTCCAGGATGCATTTATGATTTGAATTGTTAGATCTGAATCAGACTTTGCCAGGGAGCAAGCTGATCATGTGGGTCACCAAGACCTGAAGGTTAGATTTTGTGTGATACGACCAACTTTAGCAATATAAATCACATGTCATGACCTTGATTCTGTATCATTATGTCGGCCTGGATGCATTTGTCTTACATTTAATGCTAGTTCTTTTACCATCATGATTGCTGTGGATTTATTGCTTCATAAAAAGAATTGAATGAATTATGCCTTAAGGATCCTTTTTTGTATGATTGTCCGAATTAACCCTTTCCCTCATACGACAATTCTGCAGCAGACGACTTTCAACATGGATTATCAAAAAATAGAAAATTTCTATAATTGAATGGATAACCTATGACTAAAAGTGGAAAACATTGTGGCAAAAGGAGAAATTGCACGTTTTGTGCAATTTCTTCTTTTGTCACTATGTTTTCAAAAAGCCGTCTGCTGCAGAGGCATCAGAAAAGGTCTGGATGAGGGAATGTGAGGGTTAAAACCTTTTTACCCATTACACAGGTTGAATTATTTTCACTTCCAGCACCGTACTAACAAAACCTACATCATGACAAGACAACAGATAGATCCTTATATTTCCTGTGACCCCTATTTTGACCTTGACATTGGTGTCTGTTTATTCCTTCAATTGATTTCTGAGATCTTACTAACAATTAACATGCATTCAAGATTTAATTATCCTCGCAATCTTTACACCCTTTCCCTCATGTAGATGCATTCTGGCACATCAGCAGCAGACGACTTTTGAAATAATTGTGGTAAAAGTGGAGATTGCTTATTATGAATAAATTCTCCATTAAGTAACAATGTTTTCAACCTTATTCCATATAATTAAACTTTTCATTTATTCAGATTTTTCAAGTTTTTGCCACAAATTTCTCAAATCTTCAATAATTAGATTTCATTTATAGAGATTTTTCATGTCTTTGCCTGTATGCTTTTAAAGTTGTCTGCTACAGGTTTGCTGTATGTGGGAAAAGGTTAATATAATTGAACTAATATTTAATCCTTTTTATAACATGGATAACATTGTAGACAAATAAAATTATTTCTTTTAACCCCTTCCCACATACAACAATTCTGCAGCAGACGACTTTGAAAACATAGTGACAAAAACCTGAAAACGACCCATAAAAGAAAGCTCAATTGTGAAATAAAACTGAAACCATTGTGGCCAAAGGAGAAATTGCTCATCATGAGCTTCAGGCGACAATGTTTTCAAAAGTCGTGTGCTGCTATTGCGTCAAAATGCGTCTGCAGGTGGGAAAGGGTTAAGTGGTCCAATGGTCTAGTGGTTACCATGCTGGAGAGTCAATCCAGGGGTCCAGGGTTCAAATCCTGGTCTGGGTTCTGAAAATTACTGGGATACTTTTTAGGGGCTCCAAATATTCAAGTACTGGTCTTTTCCGGAATAAAAGGCCTCGCATGTATCCCTGCTATACAATGAGTACATTACTCAACCAAGCAGTCTTTTCTGAGAGATTTAGGGTATCGGACCCGGACTCCCCTGTATCTAAATCTGTGTCTTAAATTAATCTGCACCTGTCAGATTATTCTTTCAAATGGGCTTAAAAGCTTATGCTCAATCAGAGCATGTGGTCGGTACAATTACATTACATTTTCTTTCAATGCTCGTTCTTCCATGTTAAAAAGAAGCATAAAGTGACGTATTGGAATGCAACACATGCGTTCCTATTGAACATTTTTGTTTTTCTTGAGAAGAATCTTAAAACTGTCAAAGGTTCTTTTACGATCTAAAGATTGATGTCACTTTTATTCTTTACTCGGTACAGACAACATTTTATGAACATTGGGGGGAACAAGAGGAAGTGCTCAAAAAAGTAATTAATCCTTTTCCCAGATTTTTTGGCTCACCAGAGCACAAAGTGCTCAAGATGAGTTATTGTGATCGCCTTTTGTCATCGTCTGTTCGAAACTGGGTCATGTCAGGTCAGAAACTAGGTCACTAGGCCGAATTTAATGAAAATCTTGTTAACACTCTGGAAGCCGTATTTTTGGAGTCAGCATGTTGAAACTTTGTCACAATGTTTGTCTTAGTGATATCTAGGCCAAGTTCGAATATAGGTCATGTCGGGTCAAAAACTAGGTCACTAGGCCAAATTGAAGTAAAATCTTGTTAACACTCTGAAGCCACATTTTAAACTTGAGCATGTTGAAACTTTGTCAGAAGGTTTGTCTTGATGATATCTAGGCCAAGTTCGAATATAGGTCATGTCGGGGTCAACAAACTAGGTCACTAGGCCAAATTGAAGTAAAATCTTGTTAACACTCTGGAAGCCACATTTTAAACTGAGCATATTGAAACTTAGTCAGAAAGTTTGTTTTGATGATATCTAGGCCAAATTCGAATATGGGTCATGTCAAGTCAAAAACTAGGTCACTAGGTCAAATTTAATGAAAATCTTGTTAACATTCTTGAAGCCGCATTTTTGTTTTGAGCATGTTGAAACTTTGTCAGGAATGTTTGTCTTGATGATATCTAGGCCAACTTCGAATATAGGTCATGTCGGGTCAAAACTAGGTCACTAGACCAAATTGAAGGAAAATATTGTTAACAATCTTGAAGCCACATTTTAAACTTGAGCATGTTGAAACTTTGTCAGAAGGTTTGTCTTGATGATATCTAGGCCAAGTTCGAATATGGTCATGTTGGGTCATAAGAAACTAGGTCACTAGGCTAAATTTAATGAAAATCTTGTTAACACTGTTGAAGCCGCATTTTTTGATGATATCTAGGCCAAATTCGAATATAGGTCATGTCGGGTCAAAAACTAGGTCACTAGGCCAAATTTAATGAAAATCTTGTTAACACTGTTGAAGCCGCATTTTTTGATGATATCTAGGCCAAGTTCGAATATAGGTCATGTCGGGTCAAAAACTATAGGTCACTAGGCCAAATTGAAGGAAAATATTGTTAACACTCTTGAAGCCACATTTTAAACTTGAGCATGTTAAAACTTTGTCAGAATATTTGTTTGAGTGATATCTAGGCCAAGTTCGAATATGGGTCTGTTTAAAAACTAGGTCACTTCTAAGGCCAAATTTAAGGAAAATCTTGTTAACACTCTGGAAGCTACATTTTTGGCTTGAGCATGCCGAAACTATGTTGGAAAATTTGCCTTAGTGATATCTAGGTCAAGTTCGAATATGGGTCATGTCGGGTCAAAAACTAGGTCACAAGGCCAAATTTAATGAAAATCTTGTTGACATGAGCAGCTTGAAATTTTGTCAGAAAGTATGTCTTGATGATATTGCCATTGGCACTGAAAGAGATAAGTCTTAAATAGCCCATTCTCAGGTGAGCGATTCCAGGGCCTCATGGCCCTCTTGTTTTAAAGTTGAGGACGGTACATAATTATCCAGTTGACCATGTGTATAAAGACCAACCATGGGACCACAACAAACTGGTCTTTGTTCACAGGTGGTCTTTATATGCAGGGTCATTTATTCATAAAACTGAGTACAGTCAAAACAAGTGCTAAAGACCTCCTTGGCATAGCGATACCCTGTCTATAGGAACCACACTTTTAGTTTTCCCAATTACTCATTTTCTGCATTAATGACCCTGCAAGTAAAGACCATTATTGAACAAAGACCATATAGTTGTGTTCCAATGGGTGGTCTTTATACACTGTTCTAGGGAAACTATAAGTGTTGTTGCTATAGACAGGGAATTGCTATTCCACGTTGGTCTTTAACAGAGGTTTAACGGTATATCATAATAGTATATATCTTTGCAAATAGGTCGGGATTATTATCAAGTAAATATGGGATTCTGATTTTAGCATTTCATCAACAAACATGTCAATCTAAGTGTATTTTTATTGTTGATAGTTAGTGAAAGTTCTACTGAGATTTTGTTACACACATGGTCATCCCATCCTTAAGAGTTTTTGCAAAAAAGAGCAGGACTAATTTTGTGTCTTATGGCCCGGTGACACATATTGGGATAACTTCTTCATTGCCTCTCAGTCTCTCTGTCTATCACATTAACACTTACTGACTTAAAGGTGGCGACACATGTTTCTTTGTTACTTGATGTGATTCAATTAGAATAGAATATCATATTGATTACTTATCCCAATATATAATTCATCCGACACCACACTATATCATAATTGCATTTGATGTATATATTATAGGATAGCAACATACCTAACTCTTTCCCTCATATAGACTCTTTCTGATTCCTCTGCAGTAGACGGATTTTTGTTAACATGAGTGACAAAAGAAGAAAATGTTCAAAACAAGCAATTTCTCCTTTTGCCTCAATATTTTCCACTTTTAGTCATAGGTTCTCCATTCAATTAAAGAGATATTCTATTATTTGACAAAATATGTTACCCCTTCCCTGCTACAACACATCTGCAGCATACAGCTTTGAAAATAGCTAGGAAGAAATTCCTAAAAAAGGAAAGTACATGTATAATTATTGAAAAAAAGTTAAAAACTTTGTGTCAATGGAGAAATTGCTTATTATGAGCTATTCCTCCTTTTACGATGTTGTTTTCAAATGTGCATGAAAACGCATCTATATGTAGAAAAGGGTTAGCTGTTTAACTGATGGAAGGTTTCAATGTTATCAGCACTGGTGTGCAAGGGTTGTAACTGTATGTACTTTAAGAATCGGTTACAACTGTTTCGCGCTGAGCCAACAAATTATTGTCTTCTGCTGTGGGAAAACAAATTTTTTGATACAAAATAACATTGTGGGAAAAGGAGTAATTACTCAATAATTATAATCAAGTTCTCCTCTTCAAAAGTTGTCAGTATCAATGTAAGATAATTTATCAGCCGTCCATGTTAAAAGCTACAAGTTGGCTTTCATGAATAGGGCCTAATGATGATATGCACTCTTCTTATTTTACTTGCATAATGCTTTTATACAGCTTCTGTCAACTTGGGTCATTTCTGATTTGACTGAGATGATGGCCAAGATGATCTGAACATACACTGTCCCATGGAGAGTCTCTGATACTATCATGGATAGTGTAATGGAAATGTGAATATTATGTATAATGTATAATACTGAGCACTGAATTCCTGATAATGTATAATACTGAGCACAAAACATCTGATTACTTTGTAATGTATAATACTGAGCACTAAATTCCTGATATTGTATAATTCATAATACTGAGCACTAATTCCTGCTACTATATAATGTATAATACTGAACACAAAACACCTGCTACTGTATAATGTATAATATTGAGCACTAAATTCCTGATGTTGATCATGTAACGTCATCCTTTACCCTTTCCCACATACAGACACTTCTGTAGCAGACAAAATTTGAAAAACAATTTGGCAAACAGAAAATGACTCATAATATATTTTTCCCTTAATGTTTTCAATTTTTAGCTCTACTGGCCAAAGGCCAGAAGGGCTTATGTCGTGGCGATTTGTCCGTCGTCCGTGCGTGCGTCCGTGCGTCCGTCCGTCCGTAAACAATTTCTTGTTAACACGATACAGTCTTCACTTTTGATTGTATCTCAACCACACTTATACAGTAGTTAGCTATCCATGAGAGCTCGGTTCCTTTCGAAAACCAGCCAGATCCGCCCATGCATGACTGGATTATGGCCCTTGAAATGGTCAAAATTGCTATAAAAGAGCTTGTTAACACGATACAGTCTTCACTTTTGATTGTATTTCAACCAAACTTATACAGTTGTTAGATATCCATGAGAGCTCGGTTCCTTTCATAAACAAGCCGGATCCGCCCATGCAAGACTGGATTATGGCCCTTGAAATTGTTCAAATTGCTATTATTGAGCATGTGAACACAATAGAGGCTCTATTTACTATCTGATCTTCACCAAACTTAGATAGTAGTTAAATATTGATGAGAGCTTGGTTCCTTTTGAAAACCAGCCAGATCCGCCAAGACTGGATTATGGCACATGAAATTGTAAAAATTGCTATAATACAGCTTGTGAACACAAAAGAGCCTCCATTTACTATCTGATCTTCACCATACATACATGCTCTGGATTGAAAATGACCAAAGAACCATACCAGTAGAGCATAGGCCCTCATGGGCCTCTTGTTTGATAATTATATATACTTTCATTAATAGAATTTTTTGATATTTTTTGGATTAACCCTTTCCCTCATATAGACGCTTTCTGACGCCTCTGCAGCTGACGGCTTTTTGAAAACATAGTTACAAAAGAAGAAATTGCTCAAAACACTTTTAGTCATAGGTTATCCATTCAATTATAGAGATTTCCAATTTTTTTTCAAAATATGTTCAAAGTCGTCTGCTGCAGAATTGTCGTATGAGGGAAAGGGTTAAAGTGTTCAAAGTGATCTGCTGCTTATTTGATATATGCCGGAAAAGTTTTGCCAGTGATGAAATTATGAAAACAATTTGTTGATCAAGTTAGTTTACACATGGTGTTCAGTCTGTTCTACCATTTGTTCAACTGTCTTTTAACCCTTTACGACCCGGCCGGGTAGCTCAATTGGTAGCGTATCTGACTTGTGATCTGGAGGTCACGGGTTCGATACCTGGTTGTGGCGACATTCTTTCGGGCGATGTTTTCCATTGCCTCTCACCTCTGATCTATGTGAGAAAGTAGTCAGTGGCTTCGAAAGAATGTTGTGTAAGTACTGGTGTGGGAAAGCCGGGAAAACATGGGTAGGTGCACTGACCGCCGTGATATGACCAAAGCTGTTGAAAGCGGCGTTAAACTCCAAACAAACAAACAAACAAATTTAACCCTTTACTGATGGAATCAATTTTTGAAACTTCGGTAGCAGAATACATGGGAAAACATTTTTTCCCTCAGACGTTTTCTAAACAGTAGACTAAGAAATTTATATATTTGATAAATGTTAAAATATGAATAGCAGGATGAAGGCTGGATTAAAGAAATAACACTGTATTAAGCAGTTTCATGTTTAATTATATTTAAATAATTTATTCTCTATTTAACAGAGGCTAGCAGGGGACCAGGTAGTGGTGGCATGATTGGTGGTGTCAGTTCAAGAGGCCGGGCACCAGTAGGTGGTGCTACCAGGGGGAAACCAGCCCCAGCAAGTCAGGTAGGGTCACTCATGATTCTTCATCCAAACTCCTGATTTTCAGATCCCACTTTATTTCTCGAGCTAGTTGTTGGATGCAGACCTCAGGATCAAGAGGTTTAAATCCTATCCAGATCATAAAAAAGCTTCTCTACACCTAGGTTTGTGATGGGTACCAGTGAGGGAAATAATTATAGAGTTTATTTATCATTATAACCTTTTAATTCTGTCTGCACAAGACAGCAATTTCTTTGTGTAATGGTAACTAAATTATATATTATATATCTGAACAGTGAAAATGTAGGTCATTTCTTGTTACCGTTGTTATATCTTAACCCTTTCCCTCATACACCTATCTGCAGCATACTACTTTGAACATATTTTGTCAACAAATAGAAAATCTCTGTAATTAAATGGATAATCTATGACTAAAAGTGGAAAACATTGTGGCAAAAGGAGAAATTGCTCATTTTGAGCAATTTCTTCTTTTGTCACTATGTTTTCAAAAAGCTGTCTGCTGCAGAGGCGTCGGAAAGCGTCTATATGAGGAAATGGGTTAAATTAATAAAAGTAGCTGGGTTTATTGTTTCATGACACAAGTGTGTATTGTGACAAAATATATGTGACATCTTTTCATATCATCGGGCAACTCATAGCTTCCCATTGGAATTATTTCATGATATTAGATAATGATTTCTTGCATCCCTATATATTTATAAAATATATCTTTGTGGTATTTTGTAATATAAACCAATATGCCCTGGCTGCAAATTGCAACGCCGACTAAATGGACTTCTCAGTCAGTGGTCATTATGAGCAATTTCTCCTTATGCCACAATGTTTTTAAAAGTCATCTACTGCAGTTGCTTCAAAACGCATCTGTTTGTAGAAAAGTGTCAATTACATAATGTAAGAATAATGTACTTTTTGGAATATTGAAGTAAGTGTTACAAAGAAATATGTGTTTGCACCTTTGACTTCTGTAGGACACATTTGGAATGAGGTAACACAGGTTGTGTAATGTATGTTGATCTTCCATGAACTTGGGAAAGGTAAATTGATTGTGTACACACATAAGCCCAATGTTGGCTTTGCCTGAATAATACATGCTTCTGAACTATAAAGCTTTTTAGCTCACCTGAGCTTTGCTCAAGGTGAGTTATTGTGATCGCCTTTTGTCCGTCGTGCGTCGTCCGTCGTGCATCAACTTCTTCTCCTCAGTAACCAGTGGGTCAATTGGGATGAAACTTCACAGAAAGCATCCTCTCGATGTCCTCACCAGAATTCCTTCAAATTTTTGGGATCCATGCAGAATTCCGGTTTCCATGGCAACGAAACCTTCAAGCCATGTTGATTGATCGAAAAACATGGCCGCCAGGGGGGGTCGGGCTATTTTGCCTTATATGGCTATAGTGCAAACTTAAAAAATCTTCTCCTCCAAAAGTGTCACGCCGATTTTCAAATGATTTTGTAGAAATGTTCCTTGGGTGATCCTCTATCAGAATCCTTTAAGCCATGTTGATTGGTCAAAAACTATGGCCGCCAGGGGGCGGGGCTATTTTGCCTGTTGTGGCTATAGTGAAAACTTAAAAAATCTTCTTCTCCGAAAGTGTTCAGCCGATTTTCAAATAATTTTGTAGAAATGTTCATTGGGTGACCCTCTATCAGATTCCTTCAAGCCATGTTGATTGGTCGAAAAATATGGCCGCCAGAGGGCGGGGCTATTTTGCCTTATATTACCATAGTGAAAACTTAAAAAATCTTCTTCTCCGAAAGTGTCAGGCCGATTTTCAAATAATTTTGTAGAAATGTTCCTTGGATGACCCACTTTCAGATTCCTTCAAGCCATGTTGATTGTTCAAAAAACATGGCCTCCAGTGGGCAGGGCTATTTTGCATTATATGGCTATAGTGAAAACTTAAAAAATCTTCTCCTCCAAAAGTGTCTGGCCGATTTTCAAATAATTTTGTAGAAATGTTCCTAGGGTGACCCTCTATCAGATTCCTTCGAACCAAGTTGATTGGTCGGAAACTGGCTGCCAGGGGGCGGGGCTTATATAGCTAAAGTGAAAAAAAAAAAATCAGGTGAGCGATTTCAGGGCCATCATGGCCCTCTTGTTGTATGATAATTCTGGCCAGCTTTTATATGTGCACTCAACAAAAACAATACAAAAAAGCAACTGGCTTTTCAGCAAGTTTGTAAGCTTAATTGTTGGATAACATTGTATCAGACATAAAAAGTCAATTGGTTAGAATTGGAATATGATACTGTGTGTCCTTTGTTATATTCCTGATTGCAGCATTAATGGGGATTGTCATTTGGAAAAGCTCATTTTGTAATCACCCCGTAATCATGTTATGCCATGACATCTGGAAAACTGTTGAATTTACCCTTACCCTCATACAACCATTCTGTAGCAGACAACTTTGATAACATCTAGACTAGAGTATAAAATATCTCTACAAATGAAAGTAGTATTACTGAAAGAAGTTTAAAACAATGTGACAAAAGGAGAAATTGCTCGTTAGGAGCAATTTCTTCTTTTGTCACTATGTTTTCAAAAAGCCGTCTGTTGCAGAGGCATCAGAAAGCGTCTATATGATGGAAAGGGTTAAACAACAAGGTTTTTGCTTAATAATGAACGCTTCTTTTTACACTGATCAACACAAATGGTTGGTTTTCTTGTAGTTTCACTCAAATACCAAATTGCACAAAACATTTCTCATTTTCAACAACACCCAATATTTGCCTACAATTAGCTCATGTGTGTTCAAAAGGATAATAAAACTCTTGCTTTCATTCTTGTTGTAATATGACATGTTTAACTAATATTTCATACTGATTTGATATTCTTGACTGATGTATCATGCTACTAATATTTCATATTGATTTAATGTTTTTGACTGAATTATAACATGCAAGTAATATTTCATACTGATTAATTACTTTGACATATTATTGTATCATAATTAAATGTGGCCATTGGATTGACAATGTTAGTCTGTCTTGCATGCAATTCGACCATTCGGCTAGACTGCGATTTCTTGTTGCAAACTTAACATAATTTTTTTCTTTCTAACTTGATGTGAATTAATCAGATATAGCTTGTACATTGTATACATATAACAGCATTGTATTGGGGCCAACACTAAGAAGTAAATAAATATTTCTATTTTATACCTGCACAATTAACTGCACATGTTGACGTCTTTTGACTCATCTATAGCAGAAAACTTTTTAAGTAATTGTGACAAAAGGAGGGATTGCCACAATGTTTTCAACTCTATCCAATGATAAAACATTCATTGTAAGATTTCTGCTTCAGATTAATTGTATGCTGAAAAGCTGGGTCAATCTCATTATTGTCAGTTCAAATTTCCGCTCTCTTACAATAATATCAGACTGGACTATATGCTGGTCATCAGATCAACAACAACAGTACTGTTGCATGTAACCTGCACGTTGTGGGGTCGGGCCCCGCCCTCAGGACAGGTAGGGATGGTCAAGTACATGAGGAGGCCAATAGGGAGGCCAGAGAAAGACACCCTAGACCTGTAGATATGACCACGTATAGGGCAAGGTAGAAAGGAGACCTCTTATGTTCCCTGTTAAATATGTTCTCACTTCCTCTTAACCCTTTTCCCCAATATAGACGCTTTTTGACGCCTCTGCAGCAGACAGCTTTTGAAAACATAGTGACAAAAGAAGAAATTGCTCAGAACGAGCAATTTCTCCTTTTGCCACAATGTTTTCCAATTTTAGTTATCCATTCAATTATAGAGATTTTCTATTTTTAGCTCAACTATTCGAAGAATATGAGAGCTATACTACTCACCCTGGCGTCGGCGTCCACGTCACACTTTGGTTAAGGTTTTGCATGCAAGTACTTAAATACTACATGTATTGCATTGAAACTTTCTACAACCCTACTAAACTATCACACCTATGTAGATTATCAAGTTTAGATAACTCTATCCTGCTTTTTATGCAAGTTATGGCCCTTTTTTA
This sequence comes from Serripes groenlandicus, assembly GCA_031761405.1. NCBI lineage: Eukaryota > Metazoa > Mollusca > Bivalvia > Cardiida > Cardiidae > Serripes > Serripes groenlandicus. The sequence goes on along the minus strand of JASEVX010000043.1, from coordinate 1,137,328 downwards.
CTTAGAAATTCTGGTAAAAGTTTTGCGTGCAACTAAATTAAGAGTCCATATCTCAGTATTTACATGATGCATTGCATTGAAACTTTATACAGCCCTTCCCAACCAGCACACCTATGTAAATAATTAAGTACAATAACTCTATCCAGCATTTTATGCAAGTTATGGCCCTTTTTGGACTTAGAAATTCTGGATTAAGTTTTGCAACTACATTTAGAGTGTAATCTCATTAACAACTTGAAGCATTATATTGAAACTTGATACAACCTTTCCCAATTTCACAACTATAAACACAACCAATTAAGATAACTCTATCCTGCATGCAACTACATTAGAGTCCATTATCTCAGTAACTTAAATAAGCGGTGGAATAGTCGAGCGCACTGTCCTCCAACAGCTCTTGTTTGACAAATATGTTTAAAGTCGTCTGCTGCAGAATTGTCGTATGAGGGAAAAGGTTAGACCTCTCCCACTTGCAGCTGAACTTTGACACTTTTTTTACAGACAACTATTTAAAACATTGCAGCAAAAGGAGAAATTGTTCATCACAAGCAATTTCTCCTTTTGCCCTAATATTTTCAACTGCATTCAATAATTATACATTCATTATCAGAGATTTTCCATAGTATTGCCTTCAGATGTTTAAAGTCATCTGCTGCATATTTTTTGTATTTGGAAAAGGTTTAATAATTATGTTCATTTTTGAGCCATCCCTAATGAGGTGATGGTTTGTTTTTGGGTCATTGTTATTACTTTATATTTTATCATTTTGTTGTGTTTAACCCTCTCCCTCATAAGACAATTCTGCAGCTGACGACTTTGAACATATTTTGTCAAAAAATAGAAAATCTCTATAATTGAATGGATAACCTATGACTAAAAGTGGAAAAATTTGTGACAAAAGGAGAAACTGCTTGTTTTGAGCAATTTCTTCTTTTGTCACTATGTTTTCAAAAAGCCGTCTGCTGCCGAGGCATCAGAAAGCATCTATATAAGGGAAAAGGTAAAAATGCTTAAGGTTTCTTGTTGAAATGTTTCAGTTTAAAAAAAAAAATAAGCATATTATTCTCCCTTTCACTTTTCATTGCATTTTCATCATTAAAAAAATGTATATAATTAAAATTTGCTCGAAATTGCTTGACAGTGATTTTTTATCTAAATTAGTTTATTTCAGTTTTGACTATATTTTCAATTGAAAAACGAATTCAATTTGTTGATCACATGATATGCAAGAAGTGCCATTCAGTTGTTTCGAGAGAGATTTAAATCCACACTGTTACCTATACATTTTCAAAGAGATTTAAATCCACACTGTTACCTATACGTTTTCAAAGTCAACTGCTGCAGAATCCTTGTTAGAGGGAATGGGTTAAAACCAAGTTTGCGTATTATACTTTCAGATTAAATGAAGTGGTAAAATGTTCTACCAATCTGCAGCAAGAGAGAACTTTTGAAAACATTGCAACAAATGATGAAATTGCTTGTGATGTATAAATTCTCTCTTTGCCACAGAGTTCCAAGCTTTTTTCAATTATATAATGATCAAATCAGAGATTTTCAATATTCTTGCTTAGTCGCTTTCAAACTTGTATGTTACAGATGTGTTGTTTGAGGGAAATATTTATTCTTTATTTCTTCGACATTATAGATTAAATACAACATTTGATTGGTCTACAATCTAGATCATTTTTTTAACATCTAGGTCAAAACTGAGGTTAAGACAGCTGTCGCCGAGGCTATTTTGCCTTATATGGCTATAGTGAAAACTTAAAAAATCTTCTCCGAAAGTGTCAGGCCGATTGTCAAATAATTTTGTAGAAATATTCCTAGGGTGACCCTCTATCAGATTCCTTCAAGCCAAGTTGATTGGTCGGAAACTATGGCCGCCAGGGGGTGGGGCTTATATAGCTAAAGAAAAAAAAATCAGGTGAGCGATCCAGGGCCATCATGGCCCTCTTGTTTCCATTGCTGTAGCATAGGGTTGGGTTAAGTAGTAAGAGAGAGAGAGAGATTGTCGGGAAGAGACCTGTCTACTTCCACTCATCTAGACATCTTAACCCTTTCCCTCATACAGACGCTTTCTGATGCCTCTGTAGCAGACGGCTTTTTAAAAACATAGTGACAAAAGAAGAAATTGCTCAAAACGAGCAATTTCTCCTTTTGCCACAATGTTTTCCACTTTTACTCATAGGTTAGCCATTCAATTATAGAGATTTTCTATTTTATGACAAAAAATATGTTCAAAGTTGTATGCTGCAAAATTTTCGTATCTAAATAAAAGGTGTACAACAATAATTCAGCTTGTTCATTTTTGGTTGAGTTGCGCGCATGCGCAAACGAGACCATTGTTACATGTTGAACTTTGAAGTCACGTGATGTAAATGCCCCAGAACACATACAAAAATGGAGCAAACAAATCAGACTGAATTACAAATGCAAACATAATTGCAAAAGTTAAAAAAGTAAAATAAATTCACTTAAATAAAATTACAAAGTCTCTTAATGTGTAAATATCATATTTAAGAGTACACAATTATTTAGATATCACTACGCCAATATAGCACTTCACCGCACAATTACCCTTTGTAAATTGTAATCCTTTCTTCACTCTCGGCAGAGATGTAAACATCCACTCGCCCGCTAGCATAAACGAGTGGAATAAAGGATCTGGCTAGTACGAAATTCTAGGCGCTAGTCCATACATATTCGTTCAGGTCCATATTCATAATGATAGTATGCATTGCTTAGCCTTTTCTTTCTCTTTCTCTCAGTCAATCTATTCCTTCGACAAAGTTGCGTATAGAACATGTGCTCGTTTCTAGTAACGAAGCCCATCAATGTCGTTTTAGTTATGCATTCGTTTTCAATAGGTAATTTTCCTTTCACATATATACCACAAGCAGGTTTCCGCAAAAACATGAGTATAATCGACAATAAGTCGACGATTAACGATGACTTTTGCATTTTGGATAGGTGCTTTCGACAAGGTCCGCGTCTAAATTCCCGACTTCTAAGAAAGAGATTTCATCAAATCATTTGAGCGCTTTACGATTGCGAGTCAATGTTCTAAACACTTGTTTATAAAGCGTTTAGAATACTTTGATTATAATAGGCAGAACGAATAAGGAACGAATAAATCTTGCAAGAAATCGATCCTTTCTTTCGGCCAAAATCAGGTAAATGACCCGCGGATATTGGTTGTTACAACATAACTGATTCATCCTTTTATTCTAAATTTGTATTACACAGTTCAACATTTGTTTTGACAGTTTGTTCGTTATGATTTTGACGCGATTATTTCTTTCATAGAGTTGATTACTTAAGGAATGGAGAGCTTTTTTTTTCGTTTTCATGGGGGTATGAACAAAAAAACCTGATCACTCTCTATGAAATCGCGAAGCGGTTTCATAGAATGTGTGATCATGTTTTTAGCTCACCTGAGCTTTGCTCAAGGTGAGTTATTGTGATCGCCTTTTGTCCGGCGTCCGTCGTACGTCGTGCGTCAACTTCTTCTCCTCAGTAACCAGTGGGTCAATTTGGATGAAACTTCACAGAAAGCATCCTCTCAATGACCTCACCAGAATTCCTTCAAATTTTTGGGATCCATGCAAAATTCTGGTTTCCATGGCAACGAAACTGAAAAAACTTCAAAATTCTTCTTCTCCCAAACTGGTTGGCAGATTTTCAAATAATTTTGTAGAAATGTTCCTTAGATGACCCTCTATCAGATTCCTTCAAGCCATGTTGATTGGTCGAAAAACATGGCCGCCAGGGGGGGCGGGGCTATTTTGCCTTATATGGCTATAGTGAAAACTTAAAAAATCTTCTCCTCCGAAAGTGTCAGGCCGATTTTCAAATAATTTTGTAGAAATGTTCCTTGGGTGACCCTCTATCAGATTCCTTCAAGCCATGTTGATTGGTCGAAAAACATGGCCGCCAGGGTGGGGCTATTTTGCCTTATATGGCTATAGTGCAAACTTAAAAAATCTTCTCCTCCAAAAGTGTCAGGCCGATTTTCAAATAATTTTTTAGAAATGTTACTTGGGTGACCCTCTATCAGATTCCTTTAAGCCATGTTGATTGGTCAAAAAACATGGCCGCCAGGGGGCGGGGCTATTTTGCCTTTTATGGCTATAGTGAACACTTAAAAAATCTTCTCCTCCATAAGTGTCGGGCCGATTTTTAAATAATTTTGTAGAAATGTTCCTTGGGTGACCCTCTATCAGATTCCTGCAAGCCATGTTGATTGGTCGAAAAACTTGGCTGCCAGGGGGCGGGGCTATTTTGCCTTATATGGCCAAAGTGAAAACTTAAAACATCTTCTCCTCCGAAAGTGTGTGGCTGATTTTCAAATAATTTTGTAAAAACGTTCCTTGGATGACCCTCTATCAGATTCCTTCAAGCCATGTTGATTGGTCGAAAAACATGGCCGCCAGGGGGGCGGGGCTATTTTGCCTTATATGGCTATAGTGAAAACTTAAAAAATCTTCTTCTCCGAAAGTGTCAGACCGATTTTCAAATAATTTTGTAGAAATGTTCCTTGAATGACCCACTTTCAGATTCCTTCAAGCCATGTTGATTGGTAAAAAAACATGGCCGCCAGTGGGCAGGGCTATTTTGCCTTATATGGCTATAGTGAAAACTTAAAACATCTTCTCCTCCAAAAGTGTCTGGCCGATTTTCAAATAATTTTGTAGAAATGTTCCTAGGGTGACCCTCTATCAGATTCCTTCAATCCAAGTTGATTGGTCGGAAACTATGGCTGCCAGGGGGCAGGGCTTATATAGCTAAAGTGAAAAAAAAATATTAGGTGAGCGATTCCAGGGCCATCATGGCCCTCTTGTTTTGTTCATACCCCCATGAAAACGAAAAAACCCGCTCCATTCCTTATAATTTAGCATTAATATGGCTATTTCAGTGAGTAATAAATAGAGGATATTTGTTTGTTTTGAGTGGATATGGAATATATCTTATCGAGACGTGATACAATTGAATATTTTCACGAGCGCGTAGCGCAAGTGAAAATGTTTAAATTGTATCACTTCGAGTTGAAATATATTCCATATACACTCAAAACAAACAAATTTTCTTTTTATTTAATGACAAATTGATGAAAAACAAATAATATACCCATTATGTATTTCTTTATATATAACTTGTGTAGTATAACATGACCGAATACTAGGAAAATGACGTCACGTCAGCGGTTTGACGTCATAATGTTAGTCCCTTTGACGTCATTTATTCATATTCCACAGTGTGGAATAAGGATTTTATTTCACTGATAGAACACAGTATTTCATCACTTAGCATTAAATAAAACATTTTATCACATAACTTGCACTCCAGGAGTGACATAAAGCAGTGACATAAATATCATATGTAACTAGTTACATAAATAGCCGACTCACAGCGCGTACGTGACGTCACTCCAGTGTGACGTCACTTTAAATGACAGCATATTGTTTACAATTGTTCTGAATTTCAACATTTATTAAAAATATTGTTTAAAGAGAATAAATCTCGATAAATGAAATGTTATAAGTGCCTTGTTGCTAATTTTGTTTTTATGAAACTCGTCGACTGAAACGAATATGACGCTCGGCAACTTTATTTTCCATAATACAGCACGTACAGCACGTCGCCAATGTTATTTTTTTTTTGTTCATGAGGTTATGAACAAAATATTTCAGCCAATCACAGACGAGCAAAAGTGATGAACACAAAAAAAACTAAAATATTAACAGATGACTGAGTTGGTGATGGAAAGAACATTAAAAAGTTAAGTTAAGCTAAAACATGCACAGGCAAGCGAGTGTTTCATTAGGATAAGTGCAACACTCAATTCCCAATCCTGCTCGCCCTTTAAGAAATCACAACCCACCCCACAATATAAAAACTCTGCAGCAGACGAATTAAAAAAAAAATCTGAGCAAAGATACAGAAAATCACATTAATTCAAAGTGTAATCATTGAATATAGTTCAAAACATTGTTGCAAAAGGAGAAATTTCTTCTTCTGCATCAATGTTTTCAAAAGTCGTCGGCTGCAAATACGTATGCAAGTGGGAAAGCTTTAAATAAGAAACACTTTTTCAAATTATAGTCAGTTGGCTAATCTAGTATATAATGTCCGTCTTAAATAATAATGACAAAACTTTCAAAGAACAAGAAAAAGATTTTTTACAATTTAATTGAAAATATATTTAATCAAGGTCGGGAAAGTATAGTTGTCCCTTTCCGTGTTTTTTTTTATGAGAGTTCAAATCACAGGAAAAACGTATGGGACAGAGTTGACAAATATCACATTGCATCAATTTCAGATTTAGGGTTTGTTTCTGTCAAATTGCTGAAGAAGACAACACTGAAACACACATTTTGATCAAAAGTTTATTTAAAAAAATGGATTTTTATGCCCCCCCCGGAATCTCCGATTCGGGGGGCATATAGTTTTTGGCCTGTCTGTCTGTCTGCACGTTGGTCTGCACGTCTGTCTGTCTGTCTGCACAAAAAAAACTTTAACCTTGACCACTACTTTTGAACCATAACAGGTACGGCTACCATATTTCACCTGTGTATTCCTTGTGACATGACCTTTCTGTCAGTACCAAACTTTTTGACCTTGCGACCTTGACCTTTGACCTAAATGTAGTTTTTGGCCTGTCTGCACGAATTTTTTTTTAACCTTGACCACTACTTTTGAACCATAACAGGTACGGCTACCATATTTCACATGTGTATTTCTTGTGACATTACCTTTCTGTCAGTACCAAAATGTTTGACCTTGCGACCTTGACCTTTGACCTAGATGTTGCCATTCTCGAAAAAGACTTTAACCTTGGCCATTACTTTTGAACAATAACAGATACGGCTACCATATTTCACATGTGTATTCCTTGTGACATGACCTTTCTGTCAGTACCAACATGTTTGACCTTGCGACCTTGACCTTTGACCTAGATGTTACCATTCTCAATTTTTTTTTTAACCTTCCCCACTACTTTTGAACCATAACAGGTACGGCTACCATATTTCACATGTGTATTCCTTGTGACATGACCTTTCTGTCAGTACCAAACTTTTTGACCTTGCGACCTTGACCTTTGACCTAAATGTAGTTTTTGGCCTGTCTGCACGATTTTTTTTTTAACCTTGACCACTTCTTTTGAACCATAACAGGTACGGCTACCATATTTCACATGTGTATTTCTTGTGACATTACCTTTCTGTCAGTACCAAAATGTTTAACCTTGCGACCTTGACCTTTGACCTAGATGTTGCCATTCTCGAAAAAAACTTTAACCTTGGCCATTACTTTTGAACAATAACAGATACGGCTACCATATTTCACATGTGTATTCCTTGTGACATGACCTTTCTGTCAGTACCAACATGTTTGACCTTGCGACCTTGACCTTTGACCTAGATGTTACCATTCTCAATTTTTTTTTTAACCTTCCCCACTTCTTTTGAACCATAACAGGTAAGGCTACCATATTTCACATGTGTATACCTTGTGACATGACCTTTCTGTCAGTACCAAATTTTTTCACCTTGCGACCTTGACCTTTGACCTAGATGTTGCCATTCTCGAAAAAAACGTTAACCTTGACCACTACTTTTAAACCATAACAGGTACGGCTACCATATTTCACATGTGTATTCCTTGTGACATGACCTTTCTGTCAGTACCAACATGTTTGACCTTGCGACCTTGACCTTTGACCTAGATGTTACCATTCTCAATTTTTTTTTTAACCTTCCCCACTTCTTTTGAACCATAACAGGTAAGGCTACCATATTTCACATGTGTATACCTTGTGACATGACCTTTCTGTCAGTACCAAAATTTTTCACCTTGACCTTTGACCTAGATGTTGCCATTCTCGAAAAAAACGTTAACCTTGACCACTACTTTTAAACCATAACAGGTACGGCTACCATATTTCACATGTGTATTCCTTGTGACATGACCTTTCTCTCAGTACCAACATTTTTGACCTGGCGACCTTGACCTTTGACCTAGATGTTGCCATTGGGGGGCATCAGTGTTTCACAAACACATCTTGTTTTTTATTTATGATAGACAACATTACAATGATTGTGTAGACAATACATCACACAATACAGTTTTCAATTTGTACATTCATTGCACAGACCAAATCTTAGCAAGTTTGGAATTATGGACCTCTCAGCGAATTTTTTCTCAACTCATTACTTCTTGGCAGGATTTTACTGCTAAAATTGATGAAATCTTATTTTTAAATATGACCTAAGAAAGCCTTCCCTCAACATTTTGAAAACACCCTCGGAAGTCACCAGAATGCACCATTTTGCATCCAGGATTTCATTTTTAGCTCGACTATTCGAAGAATATGAGGGCTATACTACTCACCCTGGCATCGGCGTCACTGTCGGCGTCACACTTTGGTTAAGGTTTTGCATGCAAGTACTTAAATACTACATTTATTGCATTGAAACTTTCTACAACCCTACTAAACTATCACACCTATGTAGAGTATCAAGTTAGATAACTCTATCCTGCATAAAATCCTGCATTTTATGCAAGTTATGGCCCTTTTTTTTTTACTTAGAAATTCTGGTTAAAGTTTTGCGTGCAACTAAATTAAGAGTCCATATCTCTGTATTTACCTGATGCATTGCATTGAAACTTTCTACAACCCTACCCAAGCATCACAGCTATGTAAATTATCAAGTTAGATAACTCTATCCTGCATTTTATGCAAGTTATGGCCATTTTTTTACTTAGAAATTCTGGTTAAAGTTTTGCGTGCAACTAAATTAAGAGTCCATATCTCTGTATTTACCTGATGCATTGCATTGGAACTTTCTACAACCCTACCCAACTATCACACCTGTGTAGATTATTAAGTTAGATAACTCTATTCTGCATTTTATGCAAATTATGGCCCTTTTTTTACTTAGAAATTCTGGTTAAAGTTTTGCGTGCAACTAAATTAAGAGTCCATATCTCTGTATTTACCTGATGCATTGCATTGAAACTTTCTACAACCCTACCCAACTATCACACCTGTGTAGATTATCAAGTTAGATAACTCTATCCTGCATTTTATGCAAGTTATGGCCCTTTTTTACTTAGAAATTCTAGTTAAAGTTTTGCGTGCAACTATATTAAGAGTCAATATCTCAGTATTTACTTGATGCATTGCATTGAAACTTTATACAACCCTACCAAAGCATCACACCTATGTAGATTATTAAGTTAGATAACTCTATCCTGCATTTTATGCAAGTTATGGCCCTTTATTTACTCAGAAATTCTGGTTAAAGTTTTACATTCAACTAAATTAAGAGTCCATATCTCAGTATTTACTTGATGCATTGCATTGAAACTTTATACAACCCTACCCAAGCATCCCACCTATGTAGATTATCAAGTTAGATACCTATCCTGCATTTTATGCAAGTTATGGCCCTTTTTTTACTTAGAAATTCTGGTTAAAGTTTTGCATGCAACTAAATTAAGAGTCCATATCTCTGTATTTACCTGATGCATTGCATTGAAACCCTTAGACCCAACTATCACACCTGTGTAGATTATCAAGTTAGATAACTCTATCCTGCATTTTATGCAAATTATGGCCTTTTTTTTTACTTAGAAATTCTAGTTATTCTAAGTATTGCATGCAACTAAATTAAGAGTCCATATCTCAGTATTTCCTAGATGCATTGCATTGAAACTTTATACAACTCTACCCAACTATCACACTTATGTAGATTATTAAGTATGATAACTCTATCCTGCATTTTATTCAAGTTATGGCCCTTTTTGGACTTATAAATTCTGGTTAAAGTTTTGCATGCAACTACATTAAGAGACAATATCTTAGTAACCACTTCATGCATTGCATTGAAACTTTATACAGCCCTTCCTAATCATCACACCTATGTAAACAATCAAATACAATAACTCTATCCAGCATTTGATGCAAGTTATGACCCTTTTTGGACTTGGAAATTATAGATTCTTGAAGCATTGTATTGAAACTTTATACAACCTTTCCCAATTTCACAACTATAAACACAACTAATTAAGATAACTCTATCCTGCATATGGTGCAAATTGTTGCTGTTTTTTTACTTAGAAATTATGGTTAATGGTTTGCGTGCAACTACATTAAGAGTCCATATCTTATTAACTACTTGATGCATTCCATTGCCTTCCTAACCATCACACCTATTAAAATAATCAAGTTAAATAACTCTATCCTGCATATAATGCAAATGATAACCCTTTAAGAAATTGTGGTTAATGTTTTGCATGTAACTATATTAGAGTCCATTATCTCAGTAACTTAAATAAGCGGTGGAATAGTCGAGCGCGCTGTCCTCCGACAGCTCTTGTTTTTTTAAACATCAAGTCAAGGGTAAAATATGATAACTTAAGTGAAAGTTTCAGGGGGACTGTTTGTCACCATTTATTTTTGCAATGTAACTATGTAAATGACTTAGAGGACTACATGTCTCTAAATGAATTTGACGGCGTGGATATGGGCATGTTGAAATTGTTTTCACTACTATACGCGGACGATATAGTTTTATTTGCATAAAGCGAGTGCAGTTTACAAAATGGTCTTGAAAGATTATCTCTCCTTACTCGATCGCTATTCAACCTTTAGTACTTTCAGTACTTTGATTCTTTATCTTGTTTAAATAAAATCATGTATTGATCATTGTATTTTCCATTGCTGTAGCATATAGGGTTTGGTTGAGTAGTATGAGAGAGAGATTGTCCGGAAAAGACCTGTTTACTCCCTCTCCTCTTAAAGACATCTTAATGATTATGGTCTTCTCCATTTCAGGGACGATATGCTAGATAGTCAGACAATTACTCCGAAACGAGTCTCATCCGGATACGGCAGACGGACCACAGAATCTGGTTACCATAGCAGCAGCTCTGACCTTGACACTCATGGCACAACGAGAACAAACTATCAGACTACTCCATCAAAGTTTTGTCACGAGTGTGGAGCAAAATATCCGATTCCCAGCGCTAAATTTTGTTGTGAGTGTGGTATACAGCGGATCACATGATAACCTTTTCCCACAACATACGTGTACAACAAATCTGGAGCAGATGATCGGAATCATTTAACCCTTTCCCATATATAGAGGCATTTCGAAACATCTGAGGAGAAATTGCTCATCATGAGCAATTTCTCCTTTTGCCATAATGTTTTCAACTCTATTCAACAGTTATACATTCATTTAAAAAGATTTTCAACATTTTTGCCTAGATGTTTTCAAAAGATTCTGCTGCAATTCTGTGATATGTGTGAAAGTGTTCGGAAAACATTTGGTAAATCTCTGTATCAACTAAATCTCTATTTTGACCATAGGGTTGTTTGTATCCCCATAACTACTTCATGCTGATTTTCTTTCTAATGGACTTTTTGCATTTGGAAGAGTCCACGGCCAAATCTAGGAAGATCTAGATAAAACAAAAGGGTTACATGCTTGTCATTGCAATTGTATTGAAACCAAATAACACTCAAACATGAAAAACTAACATTATTTTATTGTCACGACTGTTGCTCTGATGAAATAGTTCAAGACTTCACCCTTTCCCTCATACGACAATTCTGCAGCAGATGACTTTGAACATCTTTTGTCAAAAAAAAGAAAATCTCTATCATTGAAAGGATAACCTATGACTAAAAGTGGAAAACATAGTGGCAAAATAAGAAATTGCTCGTTTTGAGCAATTTCTTCTTTTGCTACTATGTTTTCAAAAAGCCTTCTGCTGCAGAGGCATCAGAAAGTGTCTATATGAGGGAAAGGGTAAACCTTTACACTGACCTTTGTATGGAGGACATTTGACAATATTGTGACAACAAGGGGAACTTACTCATAACGGCCAATTTGAAATTCTCATTCAAACACCTCGTGTTCCATTCTTAAAAACACGGCTATAATAATTTGTCAAGATTAAAAAAAAAAACATGTCTTTTGAGGTAGACAAAAAAGTTAATAGCAGGTCAACAAGATAAATTGATATCAGCCATAAGATTTGATCAAATCTTCACTGTCGCTAATGTACTACGATAGTCTTTTCTTAGGAAATACTTCAGATTGTTGCTCCCAGTCGCGGCAGGACGGTCATGGTGGAGTGCTCTTGGGCAAGGCACATTTCCTAGCCTAGTACTGGTTTGTTTACCCACAGATCATGAATAAGTGAACTGTCACCATGATATAACTGAATTAACATTGAAAGAGGTGTCAAATCCCAATAAAACAAATCAGATTGTTGCTATGGTAACCAACTTATGTTGGCATTACAAAACACTTCCATATTAGATAGGTTGTAGGTCTCTTAAGTTATATTATTTATGTCTGTATGGGATTATTTTTATATGTCTGTGTATGTTCAAGATTTCATTTTTATTTACATTTGCTTGTTTTGGTAAAGTATTGAATGAAAAGATGTATCCTTATATGTCATATCAGTTCCTGCCACATAAGTCAATGACAAACTAGCACTTAGGGAGCACTTGTCCTATTCTGGTATGTTTACTCTGTGATCCTGAAAAAGTGAACTGTCAACGTGTAACTGAAATAATGTTCAAAAATGGTATAAAGTTCCATTTTAAGAAAATATGGACACCATGCTCAAGGTGATTTATTTTGATAGGATATCACGCATGGTCAAGGTGATTTATTGTGATAGGATATCATGCATGTTCAAGGTGACTTACTGTGATAGGACACCATGCATGCTCTATGTGTTTTATTGTGATAGGACACTGCATGTTCAATGTGACTTATTGTGATAGGACACCATGCATGTTCAAGGTGACTTATTGTGATAGGACACCGTGCATGCTCAAGTTGATTTATTGTGATAGGACACCATGCATACTCTAGGTGATTTATTGTGATAGGACACCATGCATGTTCAAGGTGATTTATTGTGATAGGACACCATGCTCAAAGTGATTTATTGTGACGGCTTCTGTGAGAAAAGACTCACCCGTATACACTCCCTTTTGGAAATGTTCAAAGAAACTTATAGGGAGAAACTGATTTGACATCTACTGATTAAACTTTCTTGTTTTGAGTTATTATTTTATGCGGAGGGTGCACATTGTAGGGTAGATTACCAGTAGTGTTTTATGCTATTTGGCATACATGATTATATTATGCTCATTTTTATCCATTTTTGCCTCATTGTTGTCGCTCAATAATCGTCTTAGAAATCGTGTTATGAAATGTTTGATTTAACTCTCCCTCTCCCACATACAACACATCTGCAGCAGATGAATTTGGATTCATCTGGAGAAAAATATGGAAAATCTTTTTATATAACAGTTTAGTATTAGATTTCAGTTGAAAACATTGTTAAAAAAGGATTGATTGCTCATTATTATCAATTTCCCCTTTTCTCACAATGTTTTTAAAAGTCACCTGCTGCACGGGCATCATAAGCTTCTGAATCTGGGAAATGGCTTAGTTTCGAAACCATTTGTCACTTTCCTTGCTGGGACAGTTTTATAACAGACTGGTGTAACTTCATAATGGAATAAATGTTGTTTATGTGAGCTTATGATCTACCTGGAAAATATCTTTAACCCTTTCCCATTTACAACAAATTTGCAGGAGCTGACTTTAATATTATTTTGTGAAAAATATGAAAAATCCATAAAAATGAAATAACAATTATTGAATAAAGTTGAAAACATTGTGGCAAATGGAGAAATTGCTCTTTATGAGCAATTTCTCCTATTGCCACAATGTTTTCAAAAGCAGTCTGCTGAAGAGGTGCCAGAAAGCATCTGTATGTGGGAAAGAGTTAATGTATGTAAAATTATCTGCTTCTGTTGCATGCATAGATCTGGCTAGTTTTTACAATAATTCCGTCCAAATTAGCTTTAATTTATTCTTTATTATATATGTTTTGTGATAAACTTGTTCATGTGACAACCATTCCGTTTACTTTACAAGTATTTCAAATAATATATGTAATTGTAAATCATTTATGACACAAATTTTGATACTGCTTGTTTTGAGCAGTTTCGTTTTTTCCAACGAGTCTATAAAACCTGGCTCGTTTCAAGTCAAGTTGTTGGAGAATGTTATCCCTGGCCACGCCATACAGATTCAATGAAATAAGGCCCAAGTTGATAGGTTTCAAGTTAGTATTCACAAAACAGAAAGTTCAAGTTTATATGATGCTGTCCATGGGAAAAGGTACAAGCTGGCTTTTCCTAACAGTGTAGGTTCAGATCAGCCTGTACTTCTATCATTACAATAAGAATCAACAGAAGCTACTTACAAGCTTATGTTAGTGAGTGATATGTGAACAGTGTAGATCCAGATCAGCCTGTACTTCTACAATTACAATAATAATCAACAGAAGCTACTTACAAGCTTAATTTAGTAAGTGATATGTGAGCAGTGTAGATCCAGATCAGCCTGTACTTCTACAATTACAATAAGAATCAACAGAAGTTACTAGACAGCTTATATTTGTGAGTGATATGTGAACAGCATAGTTCCAGATCAGCCTGTGTATCCACAAACAGACTCATATAAGAAAGGTCATTTGTTTTGATCTGCTGCCAGGCAGGGTGATATAGAAATCTGTCATCTCGAGGGCTTGGCGTGAAACCGTTGTAACTAAAAACCTATTTCAAAAACCCTGGTTTAGGGGCAATTTTGACCCCTTTGTAAACAATGCAATTTTAGGTGAGGTAACAAAATACCAATTTTAGTTACAACCGTTTCACGCCAAGCTCTCGAATTCTGTCCATCATGCTTTCACCTACTAACTTGTCTCCATGGTGATTAGGGTGTACACCTTGGGAGCAGGAGACAAGAGTTCAATACCAGGACAGGTCATACCAAAGATTTAAGACTTGGTAGTAATGGCTTTCCTCATTGATGTTCAGGGCTGCGGGGATTAGGTTTATGACTGATGAATCGGTGTCAAGATAAACAATACTGGTAGTACTGGTAATTTTTCCAGGAAACAACGTGATATAACTGAAAAGGTGTTGAAAGCGGCAGAAGCACCACTTAATCACCATTTAATCAACATTCAATCATCATTCAATCACCATTCAAATCAACATTCAATCACCATTCAAAACCAACAAGTTTCTATAGATCTGTGTCAGGATAAAGAATACTGGTAGTACTGGTAGTACTGGTAATGTATCCAGGAAACACCATGATATAACTGAAATATTGTTGAAAGCGGCAAAAAACACCATTTAATCAACATTCAATCACCATTCAAAACCAACAAGTTTCTATACATCTGTGTCAGGATAAACAATACTGGTAGTACTGGTAATGTATCCAGGAAACGGCGTGATATAACTGTAAAGGTGTTGAAAGCATCAAGGTCAGGATAAATAATACCGGTAGTACTGGTAATGTAGCCAGGAAACACCATGATATAACTGAAATACTGTTGAAAGCGGCAAAAAACACCATTCAATCCCCATTCAAACAAATAGGTTTCTATACATCTGTGTCTGGATAAATAATACCATTAACCCTTTCCCTCATATAGATGCTTTCTGATGCCTCTGAAGCAGAGAGCTTTTTGAAAACATGGCAACAAAAGAAGAAATTGCTTAAAACGAGCCATTTCTCCTTTTGTCACCATGTTTTCAACTCTATTCAATTATTGAACTTTCATTTAAAGGAAGTTTCCAAAAAAATTGTTTTCTAAGTCGACTGCTGCAGATTTGGTGTAGGTAAGTTGGAAATGGTTACTGGTAATTTACCCAGGAAATGCAGTCATATCACAGAAATACTATTGAAGATTGAATTAACCATTTCCCTCATACGACAATTCTTCAGCAGACGACTTTGAACATATTTTGTCAAGAAATAGAAAACTTCTATAATTGAATGGATAAACTATGACTAAAAGTGGAAAACATTGTGACAAAAGGAGAAATTGCTCGTTTTCAAAAAGCCGTCTGCTGCAGAGGCCTCAGAAAGCACTTATATGAGGGAAAGGGTTAATTAAACACAATATTGTTACAAACTTGTAAGCAGGCGACAATTTTGTTGAACACTCTTTGCAAGGTGAGCTATTGTGATCACATTTTGTCCGTCGTGCGTCGTCCGTCGTGCGTCGTCAACATTTCAGCTTGTTAACACTCTACAGGCTACATTTTGCATCCAATCTTAATGAAAGTGTATCAGAACATTCATCTCCATCAAATCTTGGACAAGTTCGAAACTGGGCCATATGAGGTCAAAAACGAGGTCACTAGGTCAAATTGAAGCAAAATCTTGTTAACACTCTGGAGGCCACATTTTCACATTGAGCATGTTGAAACTTTATCAGAATGTTTGTCTTTATGATATGTAGGTCAAGTTCGAACATGGGTCATGTCGGGTCAAAAAGTAGGTCACTAGGTCAAATTGAAGGAAAATCTTGTTAACACTCCAGAGGCCACATTTTCAACTTGAGCATGTTGAAATATTGTCAGAATGTTTGTCTTAAAAATATCTAGGTCAAGTTTAAATATGGGTCATATTGGGTCAGAAACTAGGTCACTAGGCCAAATTGAAGGAAAATATTGTTAACTTGGTAGAAGCCGCATGTTTTGCTTAAGCAGCTTGAAATTTGGTCAGACTGTTTGTCTAAATGATATCTAGGCCAAGTTCGAATATGGGTCATGCCGGGTTAAAAACTAGGTCACTAGGCCAAATTGAAGGGTAATCTTGTTAACACTCTGGATACTGCATTTTTAACTTTAGCATGATGAAACTTTATTAGAATGTTTTTCTTGATGATATGTAAGTCAAGTTCGATCAAGGGTCATGTTGGGTCCAAAAATAGGTCACTAGGTCAAATTGAAGGAAAATCTTGTTAACACTCTAGAGGCCGCATTTTTGAAGAAGTTTGAAATTTTTCTAGAATGTTTGTCTTAAAGATATCTAGGTAAAGTTCGAATATGGGTCATATTGGGTCAGAAACTAGGTCACTAGGCCAAATTGAAGGAACATCTTGTTAACTCTGTAGAAGACGCATTTTTTGCTACAGCAGCTTGACATGTTATGAGAATGCTTATCTAAATGATATCTAAGCCAAGATCGAATATGGATCATGTAGGGTCAAAAACTAGGTCACTAGGCCAAATTGAAGGAAAATCTTGTTAACACTTTGGATGCCACAGTTTTTGCTACAGCAGCTTGAAATTTGGTCAGAATGTTTGTCTGAATTATATCTAGGTCAAGTTCAAATATGGGTCATATTGGGTCAGAAACAAGGTCAATAAAGGAAAATATTGTTCAAACTCCGGAGTCCGCATTTTTACTTTGAGCAAGTTGAAAATTTGTCAGAATGATGTGTTGATAATATCTAGTCCATGTTGGAATATGGGTCATTATATCAGGTATAAAAATATAGATCACTAGGCCAAATGAAGGAAAATCTTGTTAACACTGTGGAGGTTGCAATCAGAAAAATTGTTTTGATGTATTTTGCATTGTAGTACATTGTATAATTAAGGTGAGCGATCCAGGGCCATCATGGCCCTCTTGTTTTATTTGGACATGCTTCACATCGGTATGTGCCATTGTTTGTGCACGTTATTTCATTCCTATTATTCATGTATATCTATTGCAATGTGTGTTCACTATTATGGGATAGGGGTAGGTACTAGGTTTGATTTGAAACCTTGTTTAGGGATTTGGAGTCACATTGCCTCTCTGGGTTGCATCATTTGGAGTCACATATTCTGGGTTGCATCATTTAACACTTTCCCACAGGCAACAAATCTACAGCAGACTTCTTCAAAAACATTGATGCAAAATTATGGTGAAAAAAAACTATATAGAGAAATAATAATTATTGCACTGAGTTAAACATTATGAGGCCAAAATATTGGAAAACATTTATAAATAAAATCATAACATTGAATAGAGTTGAAAAGATTGCGGAAAAAGGAGAAATTGCTTGTTTTGATCAATTTCTCCTTTTTGCACAGTGTTTTTAAAACTCCTGTAGAAAAGGGTTACAATAACATTGTCATTATCTTTTGGGACTATGCTTTTAGTTGTTTTGTCATATGATGCATATAGATGTTTTATAACATATAGGCAGACTGATCAAATATGATGTCACTGTACACAGATGCCATGAGACCCCAAATCGCCAGGCCAGGATATATATTTTTATTGAAAAGAAGAAAGGAGTAACTTCTCTTTTCTCCTCAATGTTTTCAACTCCGTATCAAATGAAAATTTACATTTTTCCGGATGTATCTGTTTCTTCTTCATACATTGTGGAAGAAGCAGACCCTTTCCCTCATCCGACAATTTTGCAGCAGACGACTTTGAACATATTTTGACAAAAGATCTCTGTAATTGAATGGATTTATAACCTATGACTTAAAGTGGAAAACATTGTGGCAAAAGGAGAAATTGCTCGTTATAAGCGTCTAGCGTCTATATAAGGGAAAGGCTTAATGCATCATATAAAATTATGGAGGATTAACTTTTTCTCACATACAATAAATCTGAAGCAGATCACCTTGTTTGTAAACATCCTGGTAAAACTATATAAAATATCTATAATTGAAAAGATATATATTGAAGAGAGTTTGAAACATTGTTGCAATAGTGGAAATTGCTTATCATGAGCAATTTCTTCTTTTGCCACAATGTTTTCAATCGTTGTCTGCTGCAAATGTATTAAATCACTGTAAATGAAAGTATATATATATTGAAGATAGTTGAAAACATCGTGGCAAAATGAGACTTGCTTATCATTCTTCTTTTACAACAATATTTTCAAACTTGGTCTGCTGCAGAAAGGTTAAAATGTTTATATAAGGGGGAAAGGGTAAATACTCAAGAGCTATATAGGGCGTATTTCAAGTTTTTAATTACTTTATTTGACCTTAAATTTCAGTCATAAGGGAGATAATGTGGCTCAAATACATGGTTACCCCCCTTTTATCTAGCCATCTGAATGATACTGCAAACATTCCATTACCCATTTGAAATTCCATTGTGTAATCTCATTTTTTGTATTCTGCAATAAAAGTATACAGAGCTTTCACAAACAATTTTATTTTCTATTTGTTAGTTATATTAATTGATCCCATTTACAACTGTTGGAGCCTATGACTGCAGGTTTGGAGAGTCATCCCAGGGTGTGGGATTATCCCATTTACTACTGTTGGAGCCTATGACAGCAGGTTTGGAGAGTCATCCCAGGGTGCGGGATTATCCCAGTTACTACTGTTGGAGCCTATGACAGCAGGTTTGGAGAGTCATCCCAGGGTGCGGGATTATCCCAGTTACTACTGTTGGAGCCTATGACTGCAGGTTTGGAGAGTCATCCCAGGGTGCGGGATTATCCCATTTACTACTGTTGGAGCCTATGACTGCAGGTTTGGAGAGTCATCCCAGGGTGCGGGATTATCCCATTTACTACTGTTGGAGCCTATGACTGCAGGTTTGGAGAGTCATCCCAGGGTGCGGGATTATCTCATTTACTACTGTTGGAGCCTATGACTGCAGGTTTGGAGAGTCATCCCGGGACGCGGGATTATCCCATTTACTACTGTTGGAGCCTATGATTGCAGGTTTGGAGAGTCATCCCAGGACGCGGGATTATCCCATTTACTACTGTTGGAGCCTATGACTACAGGTTTGGAGAGTCATCCCGGGACGCAGGATTATCCCATTTACTACTGTTGGAGCCTATGACTGCAGGTTTGGAGAGTCATCCCGGGACGCAGGATTATCCCATTTACTACTGTTGGAGCCTATGACTGCAGGTTTGGAGAGTCATCCCAGGGTGCGGGATTATCCCATTTACTACTGTTGGAGCCTATGACTGCAGGTTTGGAGAGTCATCCCGGGACGCAGGATTATCCTATTTACTACTGTTGGGGCCTATGACTGCAGGTTTGGAGAGTCATCCCGGGACACAGGATTATCCCATTTACTACTGTTGGAGCCTATGACTGCAGGTTTTGAGAGTCATCCCAGGACACGGGATTATCCCATTTACTACTGTTGGAGCCTATGACTGCAGGTTTGGAGAGTCATCCCAGGACGTGGGATTATCCCATTTACTACTGTTGGGAGCCTATGACTGCAGGTTTGGAGAGTCATCCCAGGGTGCGGGATTATCCTATTTACTACTGTTAGAGCCTATGACTGCAGGTTTGGAGAGTCATCCCAGGTCGCGGGATTATCCTATTTACTACTATTGGAGCCTATGACTGCAGGTTTGGAGAGTCATCCCAGGGCGCGGGATTATCCCATTTACTACTGTTGGAGCCTATGACTGCAGGTTTAGAGAGTCATCCCAGGGCGCGGGATTATCCCATTTACTACTATTGGAGCCTATGACTGCAGGTTTGGAGAGTCATCCCAGGGCATGGGATTATCCCAGTTACTACTGTTGGAGCCTATGACTGCAGGTTTGGAGAGTCATCCCAGGGCGTGGGATTATCCCATTTACTACTGTTGGAGCCTATGACTGCAGGTTTGGAGAGTCATCCCAGGGCGTGTGATTATCCCATTTACTACTGTTGAAGCCTATGACTGCAGGTTTGGAGAGTCATCCCGGGGTGCGTGATTATCCCATTTACTACTGTTGGAGCCTATGACTGCAGGTTTGGAGAGTCATCCCAGGATGTGGGATTATCCCATTTACTACTGTTGGAGCCTATGACTGCAGGTTTGGAGAGTCATCCCAGGGTACGGGATTATCCCATTTACTACTGTTGGAGCCTATGACTGCAGGTTTGGAGAGTCATCCCAGGATGTGGGATTATCCCATTTACTACTTTTGGAGCCTATGACTGCAGGTTTGGAGAGTCATCCTGGGACACGGGATTATCCCATTTACTACTGTTGGAGCCTATGACTGCAGGTTTAGAGAGTCATCCCAGGACACGGGATTATCCCATTTACTACTGTTGGAGCCTATGACTGCAGGTTTGGAGAGTCATCCCAGGACACGGGATTATCCCATTTACTACTTTTGGAGCCTATGACTGCAGGTTTGGAGAGTCATCCCGGGACACGGGATTATCCCATTTACTACTGTTGGAGCCTATGACTGCAGGTTTGGAGAGTCATCCCAGGGCGTGTGATTATCCCATTTACTACTGTTGAAGCCTATGACTGCAGGTTTGGAGAGTCATCCTGGGGTGCGGGATTATCCCATTTACTACTGTTGGAGCCTATGACTGCAGGTTTGGAGAGTCATCCCAGGATGTGGGATTATCCCATTTACTACTGTTGGAGCCTATGACTGCAGGTTTGGAGAGTCATCCCAGGGTGCGGGATTATCCCATTTACTACTGTTGGAGCCTATGACTGCAGGTTTGGAGAGTCATCCCAGGATGTGGGATTATCCCATTTACTACTTTTGGAGCCTATGACTGCAGGTTTGGAGAGTCATCCCGGGACACGGGATTATCCCATTTACTACTGTTGGAGCCTATGACTGCAGGTTTAGAGAGTCATCCCAGGACACGGGATTATCCCATTTACTACTGTTGGAGCCTATGACTGCAGGTTTGGAGAATCATCCCAGGGCGCGGGAGAACTGATCGATTCATGGTTGAGCAATGAGCTATTTTTATACGACCGTTTCATAAAAACGGTACGTATTATGGTATGGTCATGTCCTTCCCTCCGTCTGTCCGTTCGGGTTTTCCACACTTTTTTCTTACATACTTTGAGCTATTGAGCTGAAATTGTGTATAAGGCTTTGTAGGGATGTGTCACAGATCAAGTTCATATTTCTTGGGATTCTGTCAATTTTTGAATGAGTTATGCCCCTTTTTGGACTTAGAATATTTGTTTTCCGCACTTCTTTTCTACATGCTTTGATGTATTGATCTGAAATTATGTATATGGCTTTGTAATCAAGTGTCACAGATCAAGATCACATTTCCTCAAATTTCGTCAATTTTTGAATGAGTTATGCCCCTTTTTTGACTTAGATTATTGGTTTTCCGCACTTTTTTTCCTACATACTTTGAGCTATTGACCTGAAATTTTGTATATATGGCTTTGTAATCATGTGTCACAGATCAAGTTCACATTTACTCGGATTTCGTAAATTTTTGAATGAATTAAGCCCCTTTTTGGACTTAAAATATTTGTCAATTTCTGCATGAGTTACAAAGAAGTTCCTGACGGGCGTATTATGTACCGTTTGCGGTACTCTTGTTAATTGTTGGGTGGGGACAACTCTTTAAAATGTATAATACTTATTTTAAAATGGCCAAGAAATAATTGATTCATAAGTGGTACCTAAAAGTGCAGGTCGTCTCTCCCCTCCCCTAAACCTAATTTATTTCTTTGAAAGGGTGCAGTCTAGGACGGTTGAAGTAGCTAACAAATTAACCACCATGAGTTTAGCATGGTTGGTATTTTTCTCAAAATACATGCATTCATTGTTACAAGCGATTACATGTCTTGACCTAAAATCTGGTCTGCAGAAACCCATATCAAGCTACACCCTCAGAGAGAGTGTGAGAGCATAAGAAAGACAGACAGACAGAGAGAGAGCATTAGAAAAACAGACAGACCGACACAGAGAGAGCATTAGAAAGACAGAGAGAGAGAGAGAGAGCCGATTACACTACACTAGGGTGTTAAATTGTCATGATCAGTTGACAGGACAGGGCTGTGCTTCATGCAGAATTACTGTGCATTGTGTATTATTACGGGAGCCCTTGTATTAATCGCTGCTGGTCTTTCATGAATTTTCGGTATTGAATAACTGATTAGATAAAACCCTGTGTTTTCCAAAGATCGGTATAAAGGCCAGCCATGCAGTGTTAGATAAACTGGAAAGGATCACGTATCATCTGTTATTTCCCTTGATTATTTCATCCAGATAAAAATATCCATACACGATAATCTATGTTTAGCTGTTACAATCAAGAAATACCCATTTGTTCTCGGATTCATGGTTTGGTAGCTAGCTAGGACATACTTGAACAAAATATTGTTGGATACAGTTTAGTAAAGCTAATCGGGTTTTCAACAAACATAGAAGAGTGTCCAAATAAATTTGACCAAGAGTGAAAACCACTAGTTAAGGCTAGCCTTTATAAAGTTTAATCAGTGAAGAGAGTTGAAAAAAGTCACGGTGAGTTTTCATGAAAGCTGAGGGCTTATACAATACAATGCTATTTCGGTCTTTGTAATTCCTTCCTTCAACGCATCTGCAGCAGACAACAGAACATATTTAGGAACGAATATGGCAAATTTTTATAAGTGAATGTTTAATTCTCATTTTCCTACAATTTATTGAAAAGGCATCTGCTGCAGATACATCAAAGTATTTTTGCATATGGGAAAGGTTTAAGATGATGTTTTGCGTTTCTTCAATTGGTTCTGTCAAAGACGTTGGTTCTGTTCCGTCGTTTTCGCTTGCGACAAAACACTTTGAATATACCAGAGACATATAAACACATATGTTTATATGTCTCTGAATGTACAGACTATTGGGTAAGCAACAACCGTTAAGAATAAACCTCCATAACTATTACAGTGCTTTATAGTTTTGATCAAACGGTCTGAAAACAAGAATCCTAATTGTTGCCAGATGCTGCTGTGTAATATCACAACTGAATTGGTTCCGGGTCGTAGACCTTAGTATGCCATTTTTATTGTGTTAACCCTTTCCCACATATAGACGCTTTCTGACGCCTCTGCAGGAGACGGCTTTTTGAAAACATATTGACAGCGTCTGCTGCATAATTGTGTATGGGGGGAAAGGTTAAGTAGCACTTCTCCTGCACGGTTTCATTGATATGAGAAGTCGGAGAGGTATAAAGAAATTATTTGCTTTCAGTTAAAGCATTTCTGTATCATTTACGTGTATTTATTTGTATTTTTTGCCGGACTATTTTGTGCTGCGGCATGCCTAGAAGGTTGGGGTCGCTGGAGTTCGGTGAAGGCTTCCAGCCAGAAATGTTCACCGTGGATGTTCATCATGGATGTACCTTTACGAACAGCGAAACAAATATGCACGCTTTATTTGACATTGAGCGGCTAATATTTTAAGACAGTGGATGAACTATTCAGAACGAGAGTCAGAAAATACCCTATATATATATATATATGTTGATAAAGATCAGCAGAGGTAAGAACACATCCATTTAACTCTATATGTTATTTGCAAAAAAGTAGGTCCTTAAAGTTAGGTTGACGAGTGACTAATAGACGAGTGACGAACTGTGACATTTGTTTAGGTCCGTGAAGTTAGGTTTAAGAGTGACGAACTGTGACATTTTTTAGGTCTATATGCTATTAACTTTAACCCATCAAGCTATATGGTATTAACTTTAACCCACCAGGCTATATGATATTAACTTTAACCCAACATGCTATATGATATAAACTTAAACCCACCAATATATATTATTTATGATTTTGACTTTAACCCACCAGGCTATATGATACTAACTTTAACCCACCAAGCTATATTATATTAACTTTAAACCAACATGCTATATGATATAAACTTAAACCCACCAATATTTATGAGTTTGACTTTAATCCACCCATCATGCTATATAATATTAACTTTAACTCAACAGGCTATATGATACTAACTTTAACCCACCACGCTATATTATATTAACTTTAACATTGGGCTTAAATTGACAACTTAGTGGAGCAATGATAGGAGAAATTATTATATACGATGAACTAAAAGTAAATGCCTTCACAATTTACAATTGCAATTGTTTAAAAGAAATATGATACATTTTAAAATTAATTACATATTTCAAATGTTTAAGTATTTCTTTTATTAAGTCCCTAATACTTTCCTTTCCGATTTGGAATACTTTGGAACCAGCTTATCCAGTAACTTTCGTCACAAGACGGCTTCACTCTACCATGCTTCCTTTGTTGTTGCTGTTACAATATGCAGCATTGAATATGCCTTTTCCCGCCCCTTTTTCAGGTTTCATCAAGCATCTTTGAATTGTCTCCAAAACCACGTGACCAAAGGCTGCGGCGCACACTACTTTCCGGCTTTCCAGCGCGCCATGCGGATATTCATAACGAACGTTCGGTTTAAAAGGGTTTAAAAGGATATCAAAACGGTCCGATGTATTAATTATGACGCGAAAATATGCAGGAATACGATTGTCAAAGGTGGGCAGAATGATGTTCTCCCTTCAACTTGTTATAGGCTACCAAGATCAATAAATAACTTCGATTCCCTGTGATTATCCTGAACTACTTAATGAATTACTACGAAAAATATCCGAGAATTCACAATGTTCCTGTTGTTTGGTAAATAGTCTGCCCTTATGCTTAAATATTAAGTCAACCGACCATCTCTACAGACAGGGTGTATTACCTAATACTCTATCCATGCTATGTATGGCCACCTGGTACATTTTATAAGTAACAAAAACAAGAAGGTTATGAGATTTAAGAACACGAGTAAAGTACGAGAGGAACAGACAGGAATACGGAGCGACCATCTGTGTGTGTCATTCTTGTCACATAGTGATAAGTGTCAAAGATGGACAGGTGCGTGACGAGACTGAGGCTAAACTTTCAATCTCTTGACAGGGAGCATATGATATCACATTTTGGGCGGCTCCTCGGTCTGCACAACGTGAGATGTTCACAACACTACAGAACATTTCTTGATACACTGTCGCGGGCACAGTGAGGCAAGATATAAGCTCTCTGGAGCACTAAAACGGATAGGAGTTGCCCTGAACCTAAACAATCCACCTTTCTCATGCTATAGACTTACCTTCTAGACTGTCAGATGACAGATAAAATATAATCCGCAGTTGCTAGATCATGGAGTGAATCCTTCCTATATAGTTCCAACGTTGACAATTGAAGATTTTAAACAAACACAAATTGAGACATGACTGGAGGGGACAATATAAAAAGTCCCAACTCTGATCATATCCCGGGTCGTGAAGGTTCATGGTGTCGGCAGGTCTTCTCTTCCACGATCTTGACTAGACAACATCCTTCGGATCCGGAATGTGGTCGGGGTATGCATGCGGATCTCCATATTGACCATACTCAAAATGTTCTACATTAAACAGCCGTTTTATCCAATTTTAGGTCAGATGGAAGCAATTCATTTTCCAAAGGCGACCATTGTAGCGTTTTGGGCTATGGCTCTTTCCCAACAGTAGACCTAACCCAGAAACCTATATTCAATCAAAGTTCATTATCAAAACTACCAAACAAGAGGCCCAAGAGGGCCAGTATCGCTTCACGGCCATAAGGCAAAAATCAAATCTCCAAACAGCCCTGCTCCCTGGTGGCCATGTTTTTTACCAACCACCATAACTTAAAAGAATCTTGTAGAGTGTCACCCAAGGAATGTTTCTGCAAAACTATTTGAAAATCGGCCCGACACTTTCGGAGAGAATATTTTAGGTTTTCACTATAGCCATATAAGGCAAAAAGCCCCTCCCCCTGAACATTTCTACAAAATTATTTGAATATCAGCCGGACACTTTCGCAGGAGAAGATTTTTAAGTTTTCTCTTTAGCCATATAAGGCAAAATAGCCCCGCCCTCTGGCGGCCATGTTTTTTTACCAACCAACATGGCTTGAAGGAATCTGATAGAGGGTCATCCAAGGAACATTTCTACAAAATTATTTGAAAATCGGCCTGACACTTTCGGAGGAGAAGATACTTTAAGTTTTCTCTATAGCCAAGTAAGGCAAAATAGCCCCGCCCTCTGGCAGCCATGTTTTTAGACCAATCAACATGGCTTGAAGGAATCTGATTTGAAAATCGGCTGAACACTTTCGGAGAAGAAGATTTTTTTAAGTTTTCACTATAGCTATATAAGGCAAAATAGCCCCGCCCCCTGGCTGCTATGTTTTTCAACCAATCAACATTTCTTGAAGGAATCTAATAAAGGGTCACCCAAGGAACATTTCTACAAAATTATTTGAAAATCAGCTTGACACTTTCGGAGAAGAAGATTTTTTAAATTTTCACTTTTTTACAGAATTATTGATGGATCAAATAAAATTGAAAGAATTTAAGAGAGGATATTGAGAGGATGCTTCCTATGAAGTTTCAACCAAATTGGCCAAGTGGTTAGGGAGAAGAAGTTGTTAAAAGGAAAAAGTTAACGCACGTACGCACAACGGACAATTCACCATGACATGAGCTTGACTGGCATTCAAGCGTGACCTTGACCTTAAATCGGTATGGTCGAAACATGGGTTCTGCACATCGTATTGATGAGGTGAACATGTGACCCAAGTTTCATGAAAATCCTTCAAGCTGTCTTGGAGATAATGAGCGGACACGAAATAAAGCCTCAAACCTTTGACCTTCAAGCGTGACCTTAACCTTGAACCGGTATGGTCGAGACATAGGTTCTGCACATTGCCTTGATGAGGTGAACATGTTACTCAAGTTCCTTAGAAATCCTTCAAGCCTTCTTGGAGATATGGAGCAGACACGAAATAAAGCCTCAAACCTTTGACCTTCAAGCATGACCTTGACCTTAAACCGGTATGGTCGAGACATAAGTTCTGCACATTGCCTTGATGAGGTGAACATGTGACCCAAGTTTCATGAAAATCCTTCAAGGCGTCTTGGAGATATGGAGCGGACATGATTTGGGACAGACAGACATCCATGACAAAAACAATGTATACAGGGGGAGACATAATAACATACTTACTTCATCTGAGCCTCTGGGAGGTTTCTGTCATTTTTCCCAACATTATATTGCTGACAGGTTAAAGGCAGTATATATGCTAGTCTACATAATGAAAAATTAACGAACAAGGACAATTAATACCGAAACTGGATTCTTACTTAAAAGAGAAAGTTTTTTTTCGATTAAACGCATAACAAAACCATTTTAGTATAAGAATGAATGACGCGGATAAGTTTTCAAAGTTTTCGGTTGATTTAAAAAAAAATGCTGAATATGTGGCTTGGTTGACATCCACAGAGTCCCAGGTTATCATTCTAGTTCTACCCCCAGCCTGACAGAGAACAACAACACCAATAGCCAGTACGGTGTTGTTTGCTGACATATTGAAAGCTTCCTTTGGTAATGATTAAATGTTTTCAGCATTTAATTGGGTCTTGTTTTATCATACTGAAAAGTATTTTATGATGTTTTTCACTTTGAATGAGTTCATTCAACAAGTCAATATGTAAATTTTATATAAAAATTAAATCTTTCTAATTTTAATTACTTTTTAAAGACATGAGCCCCTTGTTTTGCTTGAAAAATCAATATTTAGATGATATTTCTCACTTAAAATGCTGTTTTGGAATGATTTTGATTCAGAAAGAAGTTGAACTGTTTCATGGTACTATATAAGACTTTTATAGCCCAGATATACAGTACTGAACACCTTTATGTTGTCTATTCTATGCCTAAGAAATTAAAGGGTGCAGCGTGAAAATTACTTGAATGTGAAAATATAAGAGTGCTTTGCTGTAATATCTATGAAAGCAGGGGTGGCTTCTTTTACATCAATGACTCATTTGATAGCTAGGAAGTCTCTAGGATAAATTAAAGCATTTCAAACACAGAAATATGGGGACAAAACCCTTTTTCTTAGCAAAATTTGGGCTATTACACTTAATTCTGGTTGATTTTTCTGAAATGACACGAGAAAAGGGGTATTTGGATAGGTGCAATTTCTGTGGATTTAGTGCATTTCTATTGGGTGTTGGGGAACCAAATCATACGCAGTCATTGAAATGATACAGAAGATTTGAAGGGTGCAGATTTTGATCAAAATGAACCCATCCGTGGATCTAGATTTGTCCCGGATGTCCGAAAGGCCCTTTTTTCCTACACACTTGTATAGCCCAGATATACAGTATTGAACACCTTTATGTTGTCTATTATATGCCTAAGAAATTAAAGAGTGTAGAGTAAAAATTACTTGAATGTGAAAATATAACAGTGCTTTGCTGTAATATCTATGAAAGCAGGGGTGGCTTCTTTTTTACATCAATGACTCATTTGATAGTTAGGAAGTCTCTAGGATAAATTAAAGCATTTGAAACACAGAAATATGGGGACAAAACTCTTTTTCTTAGCAAAATTTGGGCTAAAACACTTAATTCTGGTTGATTTTTCTGA
The DNA here is from genome assembly GCA_031761405.1 of Serripes groenlandicus. Classification (NCBI taxonomy): domain Eukaryota; kingdom Metazoa; phylum Mollusca; class Bivalvia; order Cardiida; family Cardiidae; genus Serripes; species Serripes groenlandicus. The sequence continues at coordinate 1,108,209 of JASEVX010000043.1, read as the reverse complement.
AACGACACGAGAAAAGGGGTATTTGGATAGGTGCAATTTGTGTGGATTTAGTGCATTTCTATTGGGTGTCGGGGAACCAAATCATACGCAGTCATTGTAATGATACAGAGGATTTGAAGGGTGCAGATTTTGATCAAAATGAACCAATCCGTAGATCCAGATTTGTCGTGGATGTCCGAAAGCCCCTTTTTTCCTACCACAGTAGTTAAAAAAAATTGCTTGTTATATTCCAAGAAAAAAATGTGAGACATTTCCACTTAAAAAGAGTTCAATGAGACATCATCATGCTACAATTAAACTAAAAACATGCCATTAGTATGGTTTTCAAAACAAATGAAGGGAGATTACTCCAAAAGTATTTGTGTAGACTTCTACAAATCAATCTGAAGCTTTTTTTGGATTTATAGCACTCTACATGATTGACTGACGTTGTTCAAAGATTCATAAAGTTTGCCTGTGTTTCCATCACGACTGATCAAGGCGATGTTTAAAATAGACAAAAACCCAGGCTTTAATAAACAAGAGTGCCATGATGGCCCTAGTTCGCTCACCTTAATTATACAATGTACTGCAATGTAAAATACGTCAAGACAATTATTCTGAATGCAACCTCCAGTGTTAACAAGATTTTTCTTCATTTGGCCTAGTGATCTATATTTTTTTACTCGATATGACCCATATTCCAACATGGACTAGATATCATCAAGACAACATTCTGACATAGTTTCAACTTGCTCAAAGTAAAAATGCGCCCTCCAAAGTTTGAACAATATCTTTACTTGACCTTTATATAATTCAAACAAGCTGCTGAAGCAAAAAATGCGGCATCCAAAGTGTTAACAAGATTTCCTTCAATTTGGCCTAGTGACCAAGTTTTTGACCTTACATGACCCATATTCGAACTTGGCTTAGATATCATTTAGATAAACATCCTGATCAAATGTCAAGCTACTGTTTGCAAAAAATGCATCTTCTACAGAGTTAACAAAATGTTCCTTCAATTTGGCCTAAGGAACTTGTTTCTAACCCAATATGACCGATATTCAAACTCGACCTAGATATCTTCAAGACAAACATTCTGACATAATTTCAAACTGCTGAATCAAAAATTGACCTAGTGACCTACTTTTTGACCCGACATGACCCATGTTCGAACTTGACTTACATATCATCAAGACAAACATTCTGATAAAGTTTCAACATGCTCAAGTTGAAAATGTGGCCTCTAGAGTGTTAACAAGATTACCCTTCAATTTGGCCTAGTGACCTAGTTTTTGACCCGGCATGACCCATATTGGAACTTGGCCTAGATATTATTCAGTTCAACATTCTGACCAAATTTCAAGTCGCTGACGCCAGGGTCATGACAATTGCTCTCGTATTCTTCGAATAGTCAAGCTAAAAAGGGCCATCAATTGCCAAATATACTGGATAGAGTTATAATACTTGATTGGTTACATAGGTGTGATGGTTAGGAAGGGCTGTATAAAGTTTCAATGCAATGCATCAAGTAGTTACTAAGAGATGGTCTCTTAATGTAGTTGTATGCAAAACTTTAACCAGAATTTCTAAGTAAACAAAGGACCATAACTTGCATAAAATGCAGGATAGAGTTATCGTACTTGATAATCTACATAAGTGTGATAGTTGAGTAGGGTTGTATGAAGTTTCAATTCAATGCATCTAGTAAATACTGAGATATGGACACTTAATTTAGTTGCACACAAAACTTTAACCAGAATTTCTAACTAAAACTAGAAATATCACTGAAGATGATAAATACCCCCAAAACAGCACCTTGACTCAAAATATGGTTTACGACCGACCAACAAAAGGGCCATAACTCTGTAAACAAGAAAAAGTAACAAAGGGCAATAACTCTTTATTTAGATTAAATAGAGTTATGGTTTCTGTACACTGCACTTTCTCTCAATGTGTTGTATCATCCTATGAAGTTTTATTAAATTCCAACAATTAGTTTTAAAGTTATGCTCCGGACAAGACTCTACGAATATGAAAAAGTAACAAACGGCAATAACTCTTTATGTAAAGTAGAGTTATGTTTCTTGTACACTGCACTTCCTCTGATTATGCTCTACCATTATATGTAGTTTTATTAGATTCCATCTATTAGTTATTAAGTAATTCTACGGACAAGAAAAAGTAACAAAGGGCAATAACTCTGTATTTAGATAAAATAGAGTTATGGTTCCTGTACACCGCACTTCCTCTCAATGTGTTGTATCATCCTATGAAGTTTTATTAAATTCCAACAATTAGTTTTAAAGTTATGCTCCGGACAAGACTCTACGAATAAGAAAAAGTAACAAAGGGCAATAACTTTGTATTTAGATAAAATAGAGTTATGGTTCCTGTACACCGCACTTCCTCTCAATGTGTTGTATCATCCTATGAAGTTTCGTTCAAATCCTATGTTGCATTGTTAAGATATGGTCCGGACAAAATATGGCTTCCGACCGACCGACCGACCGACATACCGACCGACCGACCGACACAGTGACTCCTATATACCCCCCCAAAACTTTGTTTTTTGGGGGTATAACAAGAATTGTCAGATGACAATGGAGCTCGCCTAGGGGTGCTGTTTCAAAATTTAGTATTAAGCCGTAAAATGGAGATGCAGCAGTATGTGTAACATACTATATGAGAAGTACTAACCCATAAGTAACTAATATGGAAAGTTGTAAAAGAATTGTTCACTGCAATCCAGTTATAAAATTATGAACAGATTTGTCAAAATTCCATATTTTTTGCCTCAAAACAAAGTGTAACTAGGATGATCTTGACCTTGACCTTGACCCCAGGGTCAGAACGAGTGTAGTGGTGTGCGTAGATGGATGACCAATAGTTTGTAAATGTATAAACTAAATATGAAACCAATCAATGTCATAATAGTGACTGCAGAGTGACATGTTAAACGTTAAACGCAAACCTTAAACCTTGTAACTGAACCAAGTAGAAATGACCTTGACCTTGACTCAGGGTCAGGACGGGTGTAGTGGTGTGCGTAGATGGATGACCAATAGTTCGTAAATGTATAAACTAAATATTAAACCAATCAATTATGTCATAATAGTCACTGCAGAGTGACATGTTAAACGTTAAACGCAAACCTTAAACCTTGTAACTGAACCAAGTAGAAATGACCTTGACCTTGACCCAGGGTCAGGACGGGTGTAGTGGGGTGCGTAGATGGACCAATAGTTCCTAAATGTATAAACTAAATATGAAAGCAATGAATGTCATAATAGTGAATGCAGAGTGATATGTTAAACGTTAAACGCAAACCTTAAACCTTGTAACTGAAACAAGTAGAAATGACCTTGACCTTGACACAGGGTCAGAACGGGTGTAGTGGTGTGCGTAGATGGATGACCAATAGTTTGTAAATGTATAAACTAAATATGAAACCAATCAATGTCATAATAGTGACTGCAGAGTGACATGTTAAACGTTAAACGCAAACCTTAAACCTTGTAACTGAACCAAGTAGAAATGACCTTGACCTTGACCCAGGGTCAGGACGGGTGTAGTGGTGTGCGTAGATGGATGACCAATAGTTCGTAAATGTATAAACTAAATATGAAACCAATCAATGTCATAATAGTCACTGCAGAGTGACATGTTAAACGTTAAACGCAAACCTTAAACCTTGTAACTGAACCAAGTAGAAATGACCTTAACCTTGACCCAGGGTCAGGACGGGTGTAGTGGTGTGCGTAGATGGATGACCAATAGTTCCTAAATGTATAAACTGAATATGAAAGCAATCAATGGCATAATAGTGAATGCAGAGTGATATGTTAAACGTTAAACGCAAACCTTAAACCTTGTAACAGAACCAAATAGAAATGACCTTGACCTTGACACAGGGTCAGGAAGTGTGTAGTGGTGTGCGTAGATTGATTACCAATAGTTCATAAACGTATAAATTAAATATGAAAGCAATCAATGTCATAATAATGCATGCAGAGTGATATGTTAAACAGAAACCTTAAACCATATAACAGAACCAAGTAGAAATGACCTTGACCTTGACCCAGGGTCAGGACGGGTGTAGTGGGGTGCGTAGATGGACCAATAGTTCCTAAATGTATAAACTAAATATGAAAGCAATCAATGTCATAATAGTGAATGCAGAGTGATATGTTAAACGTTAAACGCAAACCTTAAACCTTGTAACTGAACCAAGTAGAAATGACCTTGACCTTCACCCAGGGTCAGAACGGGTATAGTGGTGTGCGTAGATGGATGACCAATAGTTCCTAAATGTATAAACTAAATATGAAAGCAATCAATGTCATAATAGTGAATGCAGAGTGATATGTTAAATGTTAAACGCAAACCTTAAACCTTGTAACTGAACCAAGTAGAAATGACCTTGACCTTGACCCAGGGTCAGAACGGGTGTAGTGGTGTGCGTAGATGGATGACCAATAGTTCCTAAATGTATAAACTAAATATGAAAGCAATCAATGTCATAATAGTGAATGCAGAGTGATATGTTAAACGTTAAACGCAAACCTTAAACCTTGTAACTGAACCAAGTAGAAATGACCTTGACCTTGACCCAGGGTCAGAACGGGTGTAGTGGTGTGCGTAGATGGATGACCAATAGTTCCTAAATGTATAAACTAAATATGAAAGCAATCAATGTCATAATAGTGAATGCAGAGTGATATGTTAAACGTTAAACGCAAACCTTAAACCTTGTAACTGAACCAAGTAGAAATGACCTTGACCTTGACCCAGGGTCAGAACGGGTGTAGTGGTGTGCGTAGATGGATGACCAATAGTTCCTAAATGTATAAACTAAATATGAAAGCAATCAATGTCATAATAGTGAATGCAGAGTGATATGTTAAACGTTAAACGCAAACCTTAAACCTTGTAACTGAACCAAGTATAACCAAGTAGAAATTACCTTGACCTTGACCCAGGGTCAGGACGGGTGTAGTGGTGTGCGTAGATGGATGACAAATGGTTCCTAAAGGTATAAACCCTTAAAACCCAAATGAAAACCTTAAACACAAACCTTAAACCTAGGTGTCTACGCCACCGCCGACGGTGCCGACGGTGCCGACGCCGGGGGTAACACATAAGCTCTCCTGTACTTCGTACTGGCGAGCTAAAAAGGGCCATAATTTGCATAAAAAGCAGGATAGAGTTATCTAACTTGATAATCTACACAGGTGCGATAGTTGGGTCTAAGGGTTGTAGAAAGTTTCAATGCAATGCATCAGGTAAATAGAGAGATATGGACTCTTAATTTAAATGCACGCAAAACTTTAACCAGAAGTAAAAAAAGGACCATAACTTGCATAAAATGCAGGTTAGAGTTATCTAACTTGATAATCTACATAGGTGTGATGCTTGGGTAAGGTTGTATAAAGTTTCAATGCAATGCATCAAGGATATACTGAGATAAAGACTCTTAATTTAGTTGCACGCAAAACTTTAACCAGAATTTCTAAGTATAAAAGGGCCATAACTTAATAATCTACATAGGTGTGATAGTTTAGTAGAGTTTTAGAAAGTTTCAATGCAATACATGTAGTATTCAAGTACTTGCATACATAACCTTAGGGTGAGTAGTATAGCTCTCATATTCTTCGAAAAGTCGAGCTAAAAATGCAGCTTCTACGGTGTTAACAAGATTTCCCTTCAATTTGGCCTAGTCACTTAGTTTCTGACCCAATATGACCCATTCAAACTTGACCTAGATATTTTTAAGACAAACATTCTGACAAAATTTCAAACTGATAAAGCGAAAATTGTGGCCTCTAAAATGTTAACAAGATTTTCCTTCCATTTGACCTAGTGACCTACTTTTTGACCCGACATGACTCTTGTTCAAACATGACTTACATATCATCAAGTCAAACATTCTGATAAAGTTTCAACATGCTCAAGTTGAAAATGTGGCCTCCATAGTGTTAACAAAATTTCCTAGTCAAGTGACCTAGCTTTTGACTTCATATGGCCCAGTTTCGAACTTGTCCAAGATTTGATAGAGATGAATGTTCTGATAAACTTTCATGAAGATTGGATGCAAAATGTAGCCTGTAGAGTGTTAACAAGCTCAAATGTTGCCGGACGCCGGACATCACAATAGCTCACCTTGCACTTCGTGCATAGGTGAACTAAAAATAAAACAATACGAACAAGGAAATCTTGCTCATTAAGAGGAATTTAGCCCCTTTTCCCAAAATGTTCTGACAGGTGATCTGCTGGAGGTGATATTGCGATTATTTTCCCGGCAACTGTCAAACCATCGGACCATTTTTAAAAAAATAATCTTCCGAATAGTTCTGATTTCTTCGCTGCGGCAATTGTCCGTGATAATGCGATTATGTTCTGTCCAACGGTCGTACCATTTAAAAAGGGAATTAATTGAGAATAAAGAAGAAATACGATATTTATGAGCATCTATCGCATGCATTAAAGCTTTACCTGAGTTATGTCCATGTTTACTCTCTGTTTCCGAGAAGATGATCACAATAACACTGACCATTTAGCTGCGAATAAAACCGAATCATTCTGAAATGTTTCTCGGGAAAATAATCGCAATATCACTGACAATTACCGCAACGAAAAAAACGAACCATTCCGTAATGTTGATAGAAGGTACATTCATTTTTGGTCCAGGTTGTTGTCCTTTTGGCAAATTCGTGAATATTTCATAGGAATTAACATACGTAGGAAGAACAAAATCACGTTATTTTGGTATAGTTTGATAGAGAAAAGCATTATTGATCGATTCCGTACTTTAAATTCATATATTTGTTCGAATACTTTGAAAATAATAAGTTGAAGCGAGGTGACCAGAAAACTGTGTCCACCCTTGTTAATATCTATGCATAGAGTAGGTCATATCTATTTTTAGAGGAGCAAGTCCCTGTGCTTAATCTGAGCCTCTGGGAGCTTTCTAGGGGTTGGTTTCTGTCCATTTTTCTAAGCATTTTATTGCTGACAGGTTAAATGAGCTTGCCTGAAAGTTTGTTCTGCAATATGCAGGAAACGAACATGGACAATTAATACTGAAACTGGATTCTTACTTTAGGTCAAAGGGAAGTAAATCATTTTCCATATGCGACCATTATAGCATTATGGGTTATGGTTCATTACTGCCGAGAGTGATGTCCCCTTGCGTAATGGTCGCACTTTTTAAGACAGAGAAAATACTTGGCAAGAAAACGGAATCCATGGTGTAATTCAGAGAAGTACTATACCCAAACTTGATATTAATGATTCTTCTCGAACGACCGATGAACCAGCCAGTTTATTAAGGTTTTCATAGAGTATATGAAAAAAACTCAATTTTTTAATTGAGCGGAAGAGTAATCAGTCATCCATGACATTATCAAACTACTCACAAACCTATGAAAAGTACATTTGTCTGTTTATGTATTGATAGTGTATCGATTGTATACAACCAACCCTTAACATAAGAGTGTACCTAGACTCATCACTATGGGCGTTGATATAACTTTGTGGCGGTGCAGAATTGGTTGTATACGGGTATAAGCTTGAATGGAACATTTATGTCAATATATATACGTACTCTCTTATTTCTACTTTTGGCGAGTCAGTGTGTTGAAGTTAATCCTGGACCCAGAGGAAGGGCAGGGGAGGTAACCCATACAATAACAACCAAGCGGATAGAGGCCGCGACAGAATAAATAGTGTCTTTTCGTCCCAGCACAACATTACAGCAACAAAATCAGCTGCGGAAATTGTAAGTAGAGCTAAAGACTATGATATCCCCATAGAATCACAGCGCCTTACCCGCTCAAAAAGTTGTAACCAACCAACTATTGATGACTGGTTCGGACACACATATGAAAATGGTAATACATCAGACTCGAATCCACACATAATAGAAACCAATGATAAAAGCGAATAAGAAAATTCTGACAGTGAGATTGCTTCGTATGGTAATGATACTGAGGTAGACAACGAATCCGCCAAAAACACTGACCTAGATAGTACTACATCAATTAATATACTCTTAGACATTCAAAAGTGGTGTAAGCGAATTGATAAAAAGTTTGATAAAATGTCGCATTCCATCAAGGGTCTCAAACAAGAAAATAAGTCATTAAAGGAAAGTAACGTCCTATTGATAGAAAAAGTTGATCGCCTAGAAAAGTCTGTTTCAGATACAAATTCTAAATGTGAGCAGCTAGAGGGCCAGTCCAGAAGACAAAACTTACGATTCTTTGGGCTTGATGAGGCGGAAAATGAAACGTGGGACCAAACAGAGGAAAAAGTACGTACATTCATTAAAAACGAACTTAAAATCGACGAATCGAAGATACTAATAGAAAGAGCTCACCGATTGCATTCCAAAATGAAACCTAGACCCCTTATTGTTAAATTTTCCTTCTTCAAGGATAAGGAAAATGTACTTAAGCGTTACAGATTAATACAAAAGCAGGCACGTAATTCGGCTCGAGGTGCTGGTGAAAAGGTCAGAATTAGTGAAGATTTTCCGGACAGGGTTCGCAAGCTTAGATATTCATTAATACCGTTTCTTCAACAAGCCCTAGATGCTGGAAAGAATGCGTTTCTTAGATATGACAAACTAATAATAAATGGACAAACATATGTTTATGATGAACGCAACCAAAAACCAGTCCAAATCGTGAAATAGGATAATGGCCGAGGTCCTAATTTGCTATTAACAGACACAATAACTAGCATTAACCCAACAAATGGAAACAATCAAGAGCAAACAAAAATTAACATTTGTTGTTGGAACGTCGAAGGTTTGAACAAATTTGATAATGACTGTCGTTTTAAGTCTTTCTGCTATGAATACGATATGATTGGACTGAATGAAACTTGGGCAGTTAAACAAAACCAATTTTCACATTTCTTACAAGGCTATTCATCATTTGACTGTGTCAGACCGAAAAAGAAATCAGCAATAAGAGGTTCAGGTGGCGTAACTGTATTTGTAAAGGATTTCTTGATTAATGAAAATTTTGTACACCATATATTATCTGATGCCAAAGACTGTATTGTTTTGTACTATAATTGTCAAAAGTTTAAAAATATTGATGATTTTATACTCATATTTGTATATGTTTCACCAGAGTACTATCCTGTGTATGAAGCATTTGAAAATAATGGCATAGAATTATTAGGTGACATATTAGCCAGAATAAATGCAACATACCCGGATGCTGGTTTATTTTTAGCGGGTGACTTCCATTCTAGAATTTTTTTTTATCTAGACTATATACCCGAGGATGATGTCTCATATATAACAGGTATAGATGCAGACTATCCATCATCTAGCTTTAATATGAAAAGAGTATCAAAAGACAAAGACTACAATCGTTTCGGTATGACTTTGATCGAGCTATGTTGTACGTTTGACATACATTTCCTCAATGGCAGATTCCCGGGTGATATCGATGGAAATTTTACTTGTTTAGCAAACAATGAAGCAAGCATTGTTGATTACATGATTGCATCATGCTCTTTGTTTGATCATATTTCTGATTTCAGGGTTCTTGATAATGACAATTCTGTCCATTTTCCGATGTGTTGTATATTATCTTTATATAAAACCGATGAATCTTCTTATGATAATATAAATGAACATGAGATGTCAGTTTGGAATAAATTTAAGTGGAACATAGATTTTAAGGATGTGTTCATAGAAAAATTTAACAATATATACGTTTCCTTTCAAAACAGATGTAATAACCTTCCTGATTCTCAGAGTTCTTCATTTTTGACAGATTTTGTGGATACTTTTAAATATGCTGGTGATGTAATGCGATGTAGAACATCAGATGCAATCTATAAACATCGGAATAACCCATGGTGGAATGGTCAATGTACACTATGTAAAAATGATAAGCTTAAAGCCCTTTACCAATACAGGAGATCCAACTCTAGGGCCGATCTCATTCACTACAAAATCAAACGTAACAAATGTAAGGCGCTATGTAAACAGTGTAAACAAATTTATTGCAAAAATAAGAGAACTGAACTTATTGATTCTAGAAATGACAATAAAAAATACTGGTCAATGCTGAAAAATTGCAATAAGGTTTCAAACATCTATAAAAATACTATTCCCAATACTGACTGGTACGACCATTTCAATTTACTTTTGAATACTGATGTACTGGATAGTACAAGTAATGGTACCAACATTTCTGTCTTGGACCATATCACTACAAATAACGATAGCTCATCTTTGAACCAGCCAATCACTGACGATGAAATATTTTTTAGCATTAATCATGTACACAATAACCGAGCACCGGGTCCAGACGGAATCTGTATTGAAATGTACAAATTCACACTTGTATATACACTGCCCTATCTTAATAAGTTGTTTAATAATATTTTTGAATCAGGTAATTTCCCACAAGATTGGGGTAATAGTATTATTACACCTGTACACAAGAAAGGAAACGTAAAAGATCCTAATAATTATCGAGGTTTCTCCTTAATTGATTCTCTGTGTAAAGTATTTGTACATATTTTATCTAGAAGGTTAACCTTATGGTGTGAAGAGTATAACATTATTGATGAATCGCAAGCTGGGTTTAGATCAGGTTATTCAACTACGGATAACAATTTTATTCTAATGTCGTTAATACAGAAGTATTTATCAAAAAAGAGAGGAAGATTTTACTGCTTATTCATTGATTTTGCAAAGGCATTCGATAGTATTCAACATAGAAAACTGTGGGATGCCTTTGCAAGAAACAATATCAAGGGACTTTTTTTCAATGTTTTTCAATCAATGTACTCACAACTTAAGTCATGTGTAAAAGTTAATGATAAACTTACAAGTTATTTTAGTTGTAAAACAGGTACACGACAAGGATGTATTAGTAGTACGATAATTTTTTCTCTTTTTATCAATGACCTTGTTCTGTTGCTTAAATCCAAATGTGAGCGTGGTGTTTTTGTCTCCGAAGATGTTGAAGAGTTATACGCCCTTATGTTTGCAGACGACGTTGCAACTTTTTCCGATACTGTCATTGCACTACAAAGGCAAATCGATATTATCGATCAATTTTGTACATCCAAACATATGAATCTTAATCTAGATAAATCTAAAGTCGTTGTCTTCCGTAATGGTGGAATACTTAAAAAGACTGAAAAATGGTACTACAAAGGAAAACAAATGGAGACTGTACCTTTCTATAAATATCTGGGTCTTTATATTACTTCTACATTTTCATGGACAAAAATATTAGAAACATTGTCACAACAAGCGATGAAATCATTATTTTATATATTTCGATTTCAGCGTTTGTATGGAAGACTAGACCCTTTGGATGCTTTCAAAGTTTTTGATACTACTGTTAAGCCCATTCTATGCTACGGGTCTCAACTTTGGGGTTATAAGTATTCTGACAAAGTTGAAAGAGTTCATATAAAATTTTGTAAACAGTATTGTAATCTAGCAAGAAATACATCGGAACCATTTGCATTAGGAGAATGTGCACGTCTACCTCTTTGTACATTTTACATTCCTAATTGTATTAAATACTGGCTAAACGTTACTCGGATGGAAACCCGAAGCACTGCTACATGATGTTGAAACGCCTCGATGAGGCAGGTAGAAATACATGGGCAACCTGTATAAAAAAATCTCCTGTTTATGCATGGCTTTGGGTATGTATGGATTTCACAAGACATAGGTAACGATGCTATATTTATTAAGCATTTTAAACAACGGATTCGTGACTGCTACTTACAAAAATGGCATATGGATAAAAACAATGCGGGAAAAGGACAACACTACAAACATTTCAAATCATTATTAAACCCAGAGCTATATTTAAATTCATTTTTACCTTTCTCCTTACGCAGGATATATAGTAACTTTAGATGCTCTAATCATGACCTTATGATAGAGAGAGGTAGACGCCTATCGATTGCAAGAAATGACCGTTTTTGCCCTTTATGTCTTGATAAAAATATGTACATTATTGAAGATGAGTTTCACTTCTTTTACGAATGTCCTACATATGACGAGATAAGAGACATTTATTTTAACGTATCCTGGATAAACAACAAGACTCTTGACACATTTTATGCAATATTAAATACAAATATCCAGTCTAAAGTATACAATGCTGCAAAATACATTCAGAGTGCATTCAAACTAAGAAGTGAGACTCTTTCAATATCTTAATTATTTCACCAGCTTCAAATGTCAGTGTTATAATGTATTTCATCACTCCCTGTTGTATATACTTATAAATTATGTTGTATAATGGGCCGGTGGCCTAAATTACGAAATAAAATTACGAAAATTACTAGCAAATGAATTAACACATATACCTGTATCAAACTAAAGTTCATCCTTAGAACTACCAAAAAAGCAAAACAAACTCACATGTTCACCGTTTTTTGACAGAGCTAGGAGGTCAAATCAAAGCTGACCCTTATCCCGCACTGAATTTTACTTTCAATTTCAGAAAATACAGCATGTTCTGAAAATGGCTCTTAATATGTCAACATAGCTAAAAGCAAACACTATTTTTATTATAAAACAGTCACTGGTAATCAACTTAATAAACAAAACTTTCAACTTCCAACAAAATCATTATTGTCCAATGGGAGATAACTTCAATCCCATATAATCATCTGAAATTCCCTGGTCAAAATTGTCTACCCAACAAGCCATCCGATTTACTTCCCTTTAACCTAAATCAAATTCTGTTTTTCGATAAACAGAACATTTTTTATATTTTAGTATATGGCTGTCTATTGCGGACTTACAAACAAAATTTCACTTATAATAGGATGGCCTCCCTTGACCAAAAATAGAATTTTTTAATTCTTAAAAAGGGACTTATAAATCCAACCTCAAATGTTTTTTGTGTTAGTTTTCATTCTGTTTGGGTGTTTTTAACATTTCAAATGCTCTAGTAGTCATTGAAAACTTAAATTTGCTGATGTTAATTAACATTTAATGACATAGCCCACATTTGCTTTAAAATGTGATTCTTTGTCACATTATTTTATATGTATCATACACTGAAAAGTCAGTTTTGGCATAAATCTGTTCCAAATGTTAGCAGCAATGTCTCATAGGTATATACCTTTTCCTACAATGTTCTCTTATCATTTTATTATTGATTTTTTGACAGCTGAGCAGGTCCAGTCCTTGATAAGGGACTCAAATGTGCTAGTCTAATAGGTTTTAGGTGACATATTGACCTCCATGGAAGGGGCTCTTTGTGTCTCAGACATGACTCAGTCTGTAGTAAGCAAGCCTTTAAGCAACACTAAAACAGGATACATACTTTTTTGTTCATATAAATTGTGATTTTGGAGGTTTTTCATCATGAAAGGTGACAAGAAACGGAGAAAATCCATGTTCAAACGTGGAAATAAATGTGGGTCGGGATGTCAAAGTGTTTCTAAAGTGACTCCTAACAGTGAATATGTAAGACCGACTGCGGAAGAGGCTGATTAATGGATGTAGACCCAGTTGTTCATGATGCAATGACATCTACGTCAACTTCAACAGACCAGAAGCCAGACGTCATGCTGTTGCGCCCCAGACTCAAACAGCCAGAGTACAAGTGTACTGGAAGCAGAAACACAAGTTATTTTGGGTGAGTACACATTATACAGCATAGAAATATACCTTTAAACTGACATTGACTTGATATCTGCAATTTTGAGAGATAAATAAGGAGTTGAAGGTGCACTTAATTCTTCAAGTTTACCGTCAAAGGGAGATAACTCAGTAGACCGTATGCACACAAAGCTAATTCAAGAGGTTTTCAGTTCTGATCACCCATGATATTCCATATACAGACTCAGTCAAACCCGAAACACAATGAAATTGAATCAATCCATAGGTTAACTTTAAGAGAGAAAACATCCTGGGAAAAGGAGATATTGCTCAATATAATCATTTCCACCTTTTTCCGCAATAATTTCAAATTATGCCTGCTGCAGAGGTGTTTTGATAGGAGAATAGGTCATGTAAATTAACAAAATGAGGAATCAGGCTTGTTTTTATACTCAATTTCAGCCAGGAGCATGACTGCTACAAAATATTTCACGTCACAAAGCTCTTAGAGATGTTTAATATGGTCAATATGGAGCACAGATCCAGTTTTCCAAACTGTCGAGAGAATCTCACATTAGACAATAAAAGTGAAGACAGAAGAGGTCTCGTTTGGAGGGAGAGAATGACATGTTGCACATGTTTATATGTGTCTAAAATGCACAAGGTTTACACAGAGGTATCTTCCCCAACAAAGAGACGAGGTTGCAAGATGGCTACAGCAAATCTGGGCTTAAATATAGCGTTGACTCAAACCCCGATTGGGGGATCTAGTCTCGATCGACTTTTGGCTGGTGGAAATATTGGGGGCCCATCACGTCGGGGCGTAACAAGGAGTAGCAAAGCAACTATTGAAGTCATTGTTGCTGAGAATAAGGCTGACATGTCCAAACGACTGCATCCGTTGCGAAAAATTAACCGGTGGCAAGGTCGGCCAGAAAATGAGATTCCTGTGCAGGTAGACGGCGTATATAACAACAACCTTTATTCTGGAGTTGGAAGAACCCCATTTCAGCCCGCAACCCAGTGCATTGTAACAGTGGCGCAAAATATCACCCCACGTAAGCAGTTGGTGGCAGTCGAGGCAGTCAGTAAATTATGCTCCAAGCATGGTTTTCACACAAAGGAGGATGTAGGGCAGTGTGATATTCAGGACGGTAAATGTTTAGCAACTGTCAGTATGGAGACTAATACTGGGGCCGAGCAACAATGGGCCGAAACATGCTTCCGCAACCTTAAAAATGATGGCATGGAGGTGAAATTTGTAACCACAGATGGGGATGGAAAATCGTTTCAGGCGGCACGCCAGCTCTACCTGTCTAGATATACAAAAACTTTTCCTGTGCACCAACTTGACACAAGGCATCTCGGTGCTAATCAGCGAAAGAACATCAAAGCATCAAACAAGGTTACCACAATTATGCCAGTGAAAATCAAGGCATATCGGCAGTACACACAAAACAGGTTTGCATTAGATATGAGCAAACGCTGTCAGGCTGAACTTCATTATATCATCAAGAGTATCGAAAAATATCCTAGACGACACGCGCGTCATGATATCCACTATAAAGCAATGATTTGCAGGGAACCATAGTCTGTGCAGGATAAATTCAGCTGTGTGCAAAGGGGAAACGAACAATAACTGGCTTTTCAACAGTATTTTTCTATCCAGCACATTCAAAATAGACATAAAGAAGGAGGAGAACGAGAAAATCTTAAAGGAGATGATTGAATATCGCCTGGGAGATGAAACTGTCCAACTAACCAGGTTAAAGACCAACACACAGAAAGTTGAGGCGACAAATAGAGCCATTAAACGTTTCTTACCCAAAGACAAGACGTTTTCCAGGAACTTCCAGTCACGTGCACACTGTGAGTGCCCTACACTCTGTCAATAATGGACCCGGAAATTCCTTGTGCAAACTTTGTTCTGCTGCCGGATGTGCAATTCCTTCAGGAAGTAGTGCTGACTGTCAGCTCGAGTCGCTCCAAACTAACTTTGAAGAGAAAAAAACAAGCGAAAAGTCCATTGAATTCAAATTGAAGCGTAAGCTACGAAAACAGCGGCTATTCAAACTGTCAACTCTTTGCAAAGCTGTGTACATCTGCCATCTGGCCAAGTAACCCTCTTGACACAGACAGGATAACCATCCCTGTCTGTGTAACCCATCCACTCCAGGCATTCTGACCCTCCCCGGGGTCCTAGAGTGTTTTTCTATTGCATTCTCCAGCTTTAGCCAACACTTGTATGGATATTCCATTTCATAAACGTTTAATGAAGAATGTCTCAAAATTTCGTCTGTATACAAGGAGTACAAGTGATGAAAACTGAAAACTAAACCTTGCTTTAGGTCAAAGGGATGTAAATCATTTTCCATAGGCGACCATTATAGCATTATGGGTTATGGTTCATTACCAGCAAATGAATTAACACATATACCTGTATCAAACTAATGTTCATCCTTAGAACTACCAAAAAAGCAAAACAAACTCACATGTTCACCGTTTGTTGACAGAGCTAGGAGGTCAAATCAAAGGTGACCCTTATCCCGCACTGAAATTTACTTTCAATTTCAGAAAATACAGCATGTTCTGAAAATGGCTCTTAATGTGTCAACATAGCTAAAAGCAAACACTATTTTTATCATAAATCAGTCACAGTTTATTCAACTTAATAAACAACACTTTCAACTTCCAACAAAATCATTATTGTCCAATGGGAGACAACTTCAATCCCATTATATTCATCTGAAATTCCCTGGACAAAATTGTCTTCCCAGCAAGCCAATCCGATTAACTTCCCTTTGACCTAAATCAAATTCTTTTTTATCGATAAACGGCATAATTTTTACATTTTAGTATATATATGGCCGTCTATTGCAGACTTACAAACAAAATTTCAATCAATTTGGTTGAACGGTTATGGAAAAGTAGCAATTTCCCTTTACCCTCTGTGCACTGCGCTATTCTGTACACTTATAATAGGATGGCCTCCCTCTACCAAAAATTGAATTTTTTAATTCTTAAAAAGGGACTTATAAATCCAACCTCAAATGTTTTTTGTGTTAGTTTTCATTCTGTTTCAATGGGTGTTTTTAACATTTCAAATGCTCTAATAGTCATTGAAAACTTAAATTTGCTGATGTTAATTAACATTTAATGACATAGCTCACATTTGCTTTAAAATGTGATTCTTTTTCACATTATTTTATATGTATCATACACTGAAAAGTCAGTTTTGGCATAAATCTGTTCCAAATGTTAGCAGCAATGTCTCATAGGTATATACCTTTTCCTACAATGTTCTCTTATCATTTTATTATTGTTTTTTTGACAGCTGAGCAGGTCCAGTCCTTGATAAGGGACTCAAATGTGCTAGTCTAATAGGTTTTAGGTGACATAATGACCTGCATGGAAGGGGCTCTTTGTGTCTCAGACATGACTCAGTCTGTAGTAAGCAAGCCTTTAAGCAACACTAAAACAGGATACATACTTATTTGTTCATATAAATTGAGTTTTTGGAGGTTTTTCATCATGAAAGGTGACAAGAAACGGAGAAAATCCATGTTCAAACGTGGAAATAAATGTGGGTCGGGACGTCAAAGTGTTTCTAAAGTGACTCCTAACAGTGAATATGTAAGACCGACTGCGGAAGAGGCTGAATTAATGGATGTAGACCAAGTTGTTCATGACGCAATGACATCTACGTCAACTTCATCAGACCAGAAGCCAGACGTCATGTTGTTGCGCCCCAGACTCAAACAGCCAGACTACAAGTGTACTGGAAGCAGAAAGACAAGTTATTTTGGGTGAGTACACATTATACAGCATAGAAATATACCTTTAAACTGATATTGACTTGATTTTTGCAATAATTTTGAGAGATAAATAAGGAGTTGAAATTGCACTTGATTCTTCAAGTTTACCGTCAAAGGGAGATAACTCAGTAGACCGTATGCACACAAAGCTAATTCAAGAGGTTTTCAGTTCTGATCACCCATGATATTCCATATACAGACTCAGTCAAACCAAAAACACATGAAGGAAATACAATGAAATTGAGTCAATCCATAGGTTAACTTTAAGAAAGAAAACATCCTCATTCCTGGGAAAAGGAGATATTGCTCAATTATGAATATAATCATGTTTATTTACCAATCAACATGGCTTGAAGGAATCTGATAGAGGGTCACCCAATGAACATTTCTACAAAATTATTTGAAAATCGGCTGAACACTTTCGGAGAGGAAGATTTTTTAAGTTTTCACTACAGCTATATAAGGCAAAACAGCCCCACCCCTTAGCGGCCATGTTTTTCAACCAATCAACATTTCTTGAAGGAATCTAATAAAGGGTCACCCAAGGAACATCTCTACAAAATTATTTGAAAATCGGCTGAACACTTTCGGAGAAGAAGATTTTTTATGTTTTCACTATAGCTATATAAGGCAAAATAACCCCGCCCCCTAGTGGCCATGTTTTTCAACCAATCAACATTTCTTGAAAGAATCTAATAAAGGGTCACCCAAGGAACATTTCTACAAAATTATTTGAAAATCGGCCTGACACTTTTGGAGAAGAAGATTTTTTAAGTTTTCACAATTATGGATGGATCAAATAAAAATTAAAGGAATTTAAGAGAGGACATTGAGAGGATGCTTCCTATGAAGTTTCAACCAAATTGGCCAAGTGGTTAGGGAGAAGAAGTCATTTAAACGAAAAAGTTAACGCACATACAGACGCACGCACAACGGACAATTCGCCATGACATAAGCTGGACTGGCTTTTAGCCAGTGGAGCTAAAAATCAGCCTGACACTTTCGGAGAAGAAGGTTTTTTAAGTTTTCACTATTTTTTTTCTTTTGGTTGCCATGGAAACCAGAATTTAAGAGAGGACATTGAGAGGATGCTTCCTATGAAGTTTCAACCAAATTGGCCAAGTGGTTAGGGAGAAGAAGTCGTTTAAAGGAAAAAGTTAACAGACGCACGCACGGATGCACGCACGCACGGATGCACGCACGCATGGACGGACCCACAACGGACAATTCGCTATGACATAAGCTCGACTGGCTTTCAGCCAGTGGAGCTAAAAATGAGGAATCAGGCTTGTTTTATACTCAATTTCAACCAGGAGCATGACTGCTACAAAATATTTCACGTCGCAAAGCTCTTAGAGATGTTTAATATAGTCAATATGGAGCACAGGGCCAGTTTTCCAAACTGTCGAGGGAATCTCACATTCGACAAGAAAAGTGAAGACCGAAGAGGTCTCGTTTGGAGGGAGAGAATGACATGTTGCACATGTTTATATGTGTCTAAAATGCACCAGGTTTACACAGAGGTACATTGTATCTTCCCCAACAAAGAGACGAGGTCGCAAGATGTCAGTCTACAGCAAATCTGGGCTTAAATATAGCGTTGACACAAACCTCGATTGGGGGATCTAGTCTCGTTCGACTTTTGGCTGGTGGAAATATTGGGGGCCCATCACATCAGGGCGTAACAAACAGTAGCAAAGCAGCTAGTGAAGTCATTGTTGCTGAGAATAAGGCCGATTTGTTAAAACGACTGCAGCAATTGTGAAAAATTAACCAGTGGCAAGGTCGGCCAGAAAATGAGATTCCTGTGCAGGTAGACGGCGTATATAACAACAACCTTTATTCTGGAGTTGGAAGAACCCCATTTCAGCCTGCAACCCAGTGCATTGTAACAGTGGCGGAAAATATCACCCCACATAAGCAGTTGGTGGCAGTCGAGGCAATCAGTAAATTATGCTCCAAGCACGGTTTTCACACAAAGGAGGATGTAGGGCAGTGTGATATTCAGGACGGTAAATGTTCAGCAACTGTCAGTATGGAGACTAATATTGGGGACGAGCAACAATGGGCCGAAACATGCTTCCGCAACCTTAAAAATGATGGCATGGAGGTGAAATTTGTAACCACAGATGGGGATGGAAAATCATTTCAGACGGCACTCCAGCTCCACGCGTCTAGATATACAAAAACTATTCCTGTGCAACAACTTGACAGAAGGCATCTCGGTGCTAATCAGTGAAAGTACATCAAAGCATCAAACAAGGTTATCACAATCATGCCAGGGAAAACCAAGGCATATCGGCAGTACACACAAAACAGGTTTGCATTAGATATGAGCAAACGCTGTCAGGTTGAACTTCATCAAGAAGAAATCGAAAAATATCCTAGACGACACGCGTGTCATGATATCCACTATAAAGCAATGCTTTGCAGGGAACTGTAGTCTGTGCAGGATAAATTCAGCTGTGTGCAAAGGGGAAACGAACAATAACTGGCTTTTCAACAGTATTTTTCTATCCAGCACATTCAAAATAGACATAAAGAAGGAGGAGAACGAGAAAATCTTAATTGAGATGATTGAATATCGCCTGGGAGATTAAACGCTCCAACTAACCAGGCTAAATACCAACACACAGAAAGTCGAGGGGACAAATAGAGCCATTAAACGTTCCTTACCCAAAGACAAGATGTTTTCCAGGAACTTCCAGTCACATGCACACAGTGCCCACACTCTGTCAATAATGGACCCGGAAATTCCTTGCGCAAACTTTGTTCTGCTGCCGGATGTGCAATTCCTTCAGGAGGTAGTGCTGACTGTCAGCTCGAGTCGCTCCAAACTTACTCTGAAGAGAAATAAACATGCGAAAAGTCCATTGAATTCAAATTGAAGCGTAAGCTACGAAGAAAGCGGCTATTCAAACTGTACGAAATGCATCGTGAGCAGAAAAAGTATGTGAAAAATCAACTGACGGCGCATCTACGAAAAACACCGACTAAGATGCAAAATCTGCCACACATTATACAAGTCGGGCCCAACACTTACCATGATGAATATGCTCGGAAACAAATGAAGTTGAGGCGAAGAAGAAGTAGTGTACCTATATCAGAAGATGCATTCAGGCTTGTGCCGAAATCAGGACCCTCTGGCCACACACTGACGACGCCCAGTGTTAACATAATGGGGTTCAACGGTAAGATGAACTTCTTTTATGCATCTCTTATTGTGACAGAGGTGACTGACATCCATGCAATTTCCATGTGTGTCAACCTCTACCAGCTCGGACCTATGTCTAATCATCAAGATCAACTGCTGATCACGGGTCTGTGTACATCTGCCATCAGGCCAAGTAACCCTCTTGATATGATAACCATCCCTGTCTGTGTAACCCATCCACTCCAGGCATTCTGACCCTCCCCCCGGGGTCCTAGCTCGTGTTTTTCTATGGCATTCTCCAGCTTTAGCCAAAACTTGTATGGATATTCCATTTCATAAACGTTTGATGATGAATGTCTCAAGATATCGTATATACAAGGAGTACAAGTGATGAAAATGAGCGAAAAGAGGGAAAAAGTACTGAAAACTAAGCCCTGCTTTAGGTCAAAGGGAAGTAAATCTTTTTCCATAGGCGACCATTATAGCATTATGGGTTCTGGTTCGTTACTAGCAAATGAATTAACACATAATTATATACCTGTATCAAACTAAAGTTCATTCTTAGAACTCAACTACCAAAAAAGCAAAACAAACGCACATGTTCACCATTTTTTGACAGAGCTAGGAGGTCGAATCAAAGGTGACCCTTATCCCGCACTGAATTTTACTTTCAATTTCAGAAAATACAGCATGTTCTAAAAATGGCTCTTAATGTGTCAACATAACTAAAAGCAAACACTATTTTTATTATAAATCAGTCACAGGTTATTCAACTTAATAAACAACACTTTCAACTTCCAACAAAATCATTATTGTCCATCGGGAGACAACTTCAATCCCATATATTCATCTGAAATTCCCTGGACAAAATTGTCTGCCCAGCAAGCCAATCCGATTTACTTCCCTTTGACCTCAAAATCTGCCACACATTATACAAGTCGGGCCCAACACTGACCATAATGAATATGCTCGGAAACAAATGAAGTTGAGGCGAAGAAGAAGTAGTGTACCTACATCAGAAGATGCATGCAGGCTTGTGCCCAAGGCAGGACCCTCTGGCCACACACTGACGACGCCCAGTGTTAACATAGTGGGGTTCAACGGTAAGATGACCTTCTTTTATGCATCTGTTATTGTGACAGAGATGACTGACATCCATGCAATTTCCATGTGTGTCAACCTCTACCAGCTCGGACCTATGTCTAATCATCCCTGTTTGTGTAACCCATCCACTTCAGGCATTCTGACCCTCTCCCCGGGGTCCTAGAGTGTTTTTCTATGGCATTCTCCAGCTTTAGCCAAAACTTGTATGGATATTCCATTTCATAAACGTTTGATGATGAATGTCTCAAGATATCGTATATACAAGGAGTACAAGTGATGAAAATGAGCGAAAAGAGGGAAAAAGTATTGAAAACTAAGCCCTGCTTTAGGTCAAAGGGAAGTAAATCATTTTCCATAGGCGACCATTATAGCATTATGGGTTATAGTTCGTTACTAGCAAATGAAGTAACACATATACCTGTATCAAACTAAAGTTCATTCTTAGAACTCAACTACCAAAAAAGCAAAACAAACTCACATGTTCACCATTTTTTGACAGAGCTAGGAGGTCAAATCAAAGGTGACCCTTATCCCGCACTGAATTTTACTTATAATTTCAGAAAATACAGCATGTTCTGAAAATGGCTCTTAATGTGTCAACATAGCTAAAGCAAACACTATTTTTATTATAAATCAGTCATAGGTTATTCAACTTAATAAACAACACTTTCAACTTCCAACAAAATCATTATTGTCCAATGGGAGACAACTTTAATCCCATATATTCATCTGAAATTCCCTGGACAAAATTGTCTGCCCAGCAAGCCAATCCGATTTACTTCCCTTTGACCTAAATCAAATTCTGTTTTTCGATAAACTGCCTAATGTTTACATTTTAGTATATGGCTGTCTATTGCGGACTTACAAACAAAGTTTCAATCAATTTGGTTGAACGGTTATGGAAAAGTAGCAATTTCCCTTTACCCTTTGTGCACTGTGCTATTCTGTACACTTATAATAGGATGGCCTCCCTTGACCAAAAATAGAATTTTTTAATTCTTAAAAAGGGACTTATAAATCCAACCTCAAATGGTTTTTTTGTTAGTTTTCATTCTGTTTGGGTGTTTTTAACATTTCAAATGCTCTAGTAGTCATTGAAAACTTAAATTTGCTGATGTTAATTAACATTTAATGACATAGCCCACATTTGCTTTAAAATGTGATTCCTTTTTGCAATTATTTTATATGTATCATACACTGAAAAGTCAGTTTTGGCATAAATCTGTTCCAAATGTTAGCAGCAATGTCTCATAGGTATATACCTTTTCCTACAATGCAGTGCCTTTTTACCTTATATAAGTGACGCCGATATTCGGTGTCTTCCCAATTGAAAAAACCTTGTTTTTTTCCCAATTCGAAAAAAATATATATATATTTTTTTTTTAAAGTGAACTGAAATAATCATTTGGGTAACACTATTAACATATATATTTGTCTTGTTTAAGGTAATATGATTGTTTTATTGCATTATATAAAGCAAAAGTCTTAAGTTATTGTAAAAAGGACTATTTATATAGCCATATGTTACATGTCTAATTTTTCCCTTTTTGGGCAAAATCGCGCTTAAATTTCCCAAAACGAAAGGCTAAGGCCTCTTCCCAATTTCTGGAAAAAAGGCCCTGCAATGTTCTCTCATCATTTTATTATTGTTTTTTTGACAGCTGAGCAGGTCCAGTCCTTGATAAGGGACTCAAATGTGCTAGTCTAATAGGTTTAAGGTGACATATTGACCTCCATGGAAGGGACTCTTTGTGTCTCAGACATGACTCAGTTTGTAGTAAGCAAGCCTTTAGGCAACACTAAAACAGGATACATACTCTTATTTGATCATTTAAATTGAGTTTTTGGAGGTTTTTCATCATGAAAGGTGACAAGAAACGGAGAAAATCCATGTTCAAACATGGAAATAAATGTGGGTTGGGACGTCAAAGTGTTTCTAAAGTGACTTCTAACAGTGAATATATGTAAGACCGACTATGGAAGAGGCTGAATTAATGGATGTAGAACAAGTTGTTCATGACGCAATGGCATCTACGTCAACTTCAACAGACCGGAAGCCAGACGTCATGTTGTTGCGCCCCAGACTCAAACAGCCAGAGTACAAGTGTACTGGTCAATCCATAGGTTAATTTAAAGAGGGAAAACATCCTGGGAAAAGGAGATATTGCTCAATGTAATCATTTCCACCTTTTTCCGTAATAATTTTAAATTATGCCTGCTGCAGAGGTGTTTTCATAGGAGAGTAGGTCATGTAAATTAACAAAATAAGGAATCAGGCTTGTTTTTATACTCAATTTCAGCCAGGAGAATGACTGCTACAATATTTCATGTCGCAAAGCTCTTAGAGATGTTTAATATGGTCAATATGGAGCACAGGGCCAGTTTTCCAAACTGTCGAGGGAATCTCACATTCCACAAGAAAAGTGAAGACCAAAGAGGTTTCGTTTGGAGGGAGAGAATTACATGTTGCACATATTTATATGTGTCTAAAATGCACAATTTTTACACAGAGGTATCTTCCCCCAATAAAGAGACGAGGTCGCAAGATGGCTACAGCAAATCTGGGCTTGAATATAGTGTTGACTCAAACCCCATCACGTCGGGACGTAACAAACAGTAGCAAAGCAGCTAGTGAAGTCATTGTTGCTGAGAATAAGGCTGAAATGTCCAAACGACTGCATCAGTTGCGAAAAATTAACCAGTGGCAAGGTCGGCCAGAAAATGAGATTCCTGTGCAGGTAGACGGCGTATATAACAACAACCTTTATTCTGGAGTTGGAAGAACCCCATTTCAGCCCGCAACCCAGTGCATTGTAACAGTGGCGGAAAATATCACCCCACGTAAGCAGTTGGTGGCAGTCGAGGCAATCAGTAAATTATGCTCCAAGCACGGTTTTCACACAAAGGAGGATGTAGGGCCAGCAGTGTGATATTCAGGACGGTAAATGTTCAACAACTGTCAGTATGGAGACTAATATTGGGGACGAGCAACAATGGGCCGAAACATGCTTCCGCAACCTTAAAAATGATGGCATGGAGGTGAAATTTGTAACCACAGATGGGGATGGAAAATCATTTCAGACGGCACTCCAGCTCCACGCGTCTGGATATACAAAAACTATTCCTGTGCAACAACTTGACAGAAGGCATCTCGGTGCTAATCAGTGAAAGTACATCAAAGCATCAAACAAGGTTATCACAATCATGCCAGGGAAAACCAAGGCATATCGGCAGTACACACAAAACAGGTTTGCATTAGATATGAGCAAACGCTGTCAGGCTGAACTTCATCAAGAAGAAATCGAAAAATATTCTAGACGACACGCGCGTCATGATATCCACTATAAAGCAATGCTTTGCAGGGAACCGTAGTCTGTGCAGGATAAATTCAGCTGTGTGCAAAGGGGAAACAAACAATAACTGGCTTTTCAACAGTATTTTTCTATCCAGCACATTCAAAATAGACATAAAGAAGGAGGAGAACGAGAAAATCTTAATTGAGATGATTGAATATCGCCTGGGAGATTAAACGCTCCAACTAACCAGGCTAAATACCAACACACAGAAAGTCGAGGGGACAAATAGAGCCATTAAACGTTCCTTACCCAAAGACAAGACGTTTTCCAGGAACTTCCAGTCACATGCACACAGTACCCACACTCTGTCAATAATGGACCCGGAAATAATTCCTTGCGCAAACTTTGTTCTGCTGCCGAATGTGCAATTCCGTCAGGAAGTAGTGCTGACTGTCAGCTCGAGTCGCTCCAAACTTACTCTGAGGAGACATGCGAAAAGTCCATTGAATTCAAATTGAAGCGTAAGCTACGAAGACAGCGGCTATTCAAACTGTACGAAATGCATTGTGAGCAGAAAAAGTATGTGAAAAATCAACTGACGGCGCATCTACGAAAAACACCGACTAATGCAAGACTCAAAATCTGCCACACATTATACAAGTCGGGCCCAACTCTGACCATGATGAATATGCTCGGAAGAAGAAGTAGTGTACCTACATTAGAAGATGCATGCAGGCTTGTGCCGAAGGCAGGGCCCTCTGGCCACACACTGACGACGCCCAGTGTTAACATAATGGGGTTCAACGGTAAGATGACCTTCTTTTATGCATCTCTTATTGTGACAGAGGTGACTGACATCCATGCAATTTCCATGTGTGTCAACCTCTACCAGCTCGGACCTATGTCTAATCATCAAGATCAACCGCTGAACAAGGGTCTGTGTACATCTGCCATCAGGCCAAGTAACCCTCTTGACAGGATAACCATCCCTGTCTGTGTAACCGATTCACTCCAGGCATTCTGACCCTCCCCCCGGGGTCCTAGCTCATGTTTTTCTATGGCATTCTCCAGCTTTAGCCAACACTTGTATGGATATTCCATTTCATAAACGTTTGATGATGAATGTCTCAAAATTTCGTTTGTATACAAGGAGTACAAGTGATGAAAATGAGCGAAAAGGGGGAAAAAGTACTGAAAACTAAGCCCTGCTTTAGGTCAAAGGGAAGTAAATCATGTTCCATAGGCGACCATTACAGCATTATGGGTTATGGTTCATTACTAGCAAATGAATTAACACATATACCTGTATCAAACTAATGTTCATTCTTAGAACTACCAAAAAAGCAAAACAAACTCACATGTTCACTGTTTATTGACAGATCTAGGAGGCCAAATCAAAGGTGACCCTTATCCCCCACTGAAATTTACTTTCAATTTCAGAAAATGTAGCATGTTCTGAAAATGGCTCTTAATGTGTCAATATAGCTAAAAGCAAACACTATTTTTATTATAAATCAGTCACAGTTTATTCAACTTAATAAACAACTCTTTCAACTTCCAACAAAATCATTATTGTCCAATGGGAGACAACTTCAATCCCATATAATCATCTAAAATTCCCTAGACAAAATTGTCTGCCCAGCAAGCCAATCCGATTTACTTCCCTTTGACCTTTAGGTCAGATGGAAGCAATTCATTTTCCATAGGTGACCATTGTAGCGTTTTGGGCTATGGCTCTTTCCCAACAGTAGAACTAACCCCGAAACCTATATTCAATCAAAGTTCATAATCAAAACTACAAAAAAGCAACAAACTTTGGCACATGCTATCCAACTTTTTTTTTTTTTTAGCTATGACGTCAAATCAAAGGTCACCCTATCGTTATGAAAATGGCTCCTAAGCTGTCAATAAAGCTAAAAGCAAACAATGTTTTGTTTACAAATCAGTCAGAGGGTATTCAACTTTATTATAAACACTTTCAACTTTCAACAAAATCAGTATTGTCCAATGGGAGACCCCAGTCGTGGCACTACGGTCATGGTGGAGTGCCCTTGGGCAAGGCACATTTTCTAGCCTAGTACTGGTTTGTTTACCCAGGAATCATGAATAATTAAATTTAATTGCGCGCTAAATGACCTTAGCTGTTGATGCGCCATAAAACAATATACATTCATTCCAATGCGAGACCACTTCAGTCTTATGCATCGTCTGAAATCCACTGGACAAAATTGTCAGCCCGGCAAGCCGAATCCGGGTATATTCGGCCCAAAATTTATTCGGCCTGGTCTTTTTCGGGCCAAAATTAATTCGGCCTGGTCTTTTTAGGCCCAAAATTTATTCGGCTTGGTCTTTTTCGGCCCAAAACGTATTCGGCCTATTTTTTTTTTAATATATATTTTTTCGAAGTTTAGACTCGCAAAAGTATTCTTATTGATTATGATTGGGGAAATAATTAAACTTATTATTATTATTATCTCAGTATTGTATTGGGAGTTTACCAATGTGGCGATATTTTTTCGGTAGGCTAGTAATGAAATCATAAAAATACTAATGTCAGGGGTTTTTTACCTTATATAAAAGGGGCCGCTTAACGGCCCCTTCCCCTCCGAAAATAAGCATAGTTTTTCCCCTAAAAATATAAATTCCCCTCGGATAAAAAAAAAAAAAAAGAAAAATTTTTTTTTTTTTTTTTTTTTTTTTTTTTTTTTCATATTTAACTTTTGAACATTAGCTTAAATCTCATTTATCTTTCCACAACGAACAGAATAAAATTTGACTTGAGGTGTAGGCTTGGTGCTGAAATACTTGATAATTTGATGGGAATTAAAGTTGCTGATGTTGCCCTTAGAGAATATGACCCAAAAACTGCTGTAACAAGTAGGATGTTGTCTTGACTAAGTCAGAAAAGACCACATACTTTGCCATATGGAGCAAGAAATGGAAACACAGTTTTTAGACTATGTTGTATATCTGACAGTCTCAGCAGCTTCTTTTCACAGCATGTTTTGGACCATGTTTACATTACATTCATGATTGACCATAACAGTGTATTGCACTATTGTAGTTCACATTGTGTTGCTTAAAATTAAAGTTCTAATAAGTTGTTTTCTCATTTAGCAAGTAACAAACAAGAGGGCCATGATGGCCCTGGAATCGCTCACCTGATTTTTTTTTTCACTTTAGCTATATAAGCCCCGCCATCTGGCAAACATAGTTTCCGACCAATCGACTTGGCTTGAAGGAATCTGATAGAGGGTCACCCTAGGAACATTTCTACAAAATTATTTGAAAATCGGCCTGACACTTTTGGAGGAGAAGATTTTTTAAGTTTTCACTATAGCCATAAAAGACAAAATAGCCCCGACCCCTTGTGGCCATGTTTTTTGACCAATCAACATGGCTTGAAGGAATCTGATAGAGGGTCATCCAAGGAACATTTCTACAAAATTATTTGAAAATCGGCCTGACACTTTTGGAGAAGAAGATTTTTTAAGTTTGCACTATAGCTATATTAGGCAAAATAGCCCCGCCCCCCCCTGGCGGCCATAATTTTTGACCAATCAACATGGCTTAAAGGAATCTGATAGAGGGTCATCCAAGGAACATTTCTACAAAATTATTTGAAAATCAGCCTGACACTTTTGGAGGAGAAGGTTTTTTAAGTTTTCACT
This sequence comes from Serripes groenlandicus, assembly GCA_031761405.1. Classification (NCBI taxonomy): domain Eukaryota; kingdom Metazoa; phylum Mollusca; class Bivalvia; order Cardiida; family Cardiidae; genus Serripes; species Serripes groenlandicus. The sequence continues at coordinate 1,079,575 of JASEVX010000043.1, read as the reverse complement.
ATAGCCGTATAAGGCAAAAAAGCCCCGCCCCCCCTGGCGGCCATGTTTTTCGACCAATCAACATGGCTTCAAGGAATCTGATAGAGAGTCACCCAAGGAACATTTCTACAAAATAAGTTCAAAATCTGCCAACCAATTTGGGAGGAGAAGAATTTTGAAGTTTTTTTCGTTTCGTTGCCATGGAAACCAGAATTCTGCATGGATCCCAATAATTTGAAGGAATTCTGGTGAGGTCATTGAGAGGATGCTTTCTGTGAAGTTTCATCCCAATTGACCCGCTGGTTACTGAGGAGAAGATGTTGAAGATTTTTTAAGTTTTCACTATAACCATAAAAGGCAAAATAGCCCCGCCCCCTGGCGGCCATGTTTTTCAACCAATCAACATGGCTTGAAGGAATCTGATAGAGGGTCACCCAAGGAACATTTCTACAAAGTTATTTGAAAATCGGCCTGACACTTTTGGAGGAGAAGATTTTTTAAGTTTGCACTATAGCCATATAAGGCAAAATAGCCCCCCCCCCCCCCCCCCCCCCCCCTGGCGGCCATGTTTTTCGACCAATCAACATGGCTTGAAGGAATCTGATAGAGGGTCACCCAAGGATCATTTCTACAAAATAATTTGAAAATCGGCCTGGTCGACACTTTCGGAGGAGAAGATTTTTTAAGAATTTTGAAGTTTTTTTCATTTCGTTGCCATGGAAACCAGAATTCTGCATGGATCCCAACAATTTTAAGGAATTCTGGTGAGGACATTGAGAGGATGCTTTCTGTGAAGTTTCATCCCAATTGACCCACCGGTTACAGAGGAGAAAATGTTGACGGACGACGGACGACGGACGACGACCGACGGACAACGGACGCCGGACATAGGGCGATCACAATAACTCACCCTGAGCACTTCGTGCACAGGTGAGCTAAAAATAGCACTTGCGAAAAAATGCAAGTAGAAAATCTTGCTAATTTCGACCTTTGACAGTGGTATAGTTTGAGTGAACTGGATTATGACAATCTAGTGGAGGAGTTCAAGAACATGAAAAATAGACAGATGGCCTTGTATTAATGATAAAAGTTAAACATGCACATTATAGTTTTATACTAGTTTACAATTTTTCCCCTTTATTCTAAAATGCCGCGAAATTTTCCCCTTCTCAAAGGCCCCAGGCCCCTTCCCCTTTTTCAGAAAAAAACCCCTGAATGTGAATCTTAACTCCGAAAACATTATGAACGCGAGTAAGGATGTTATTTTGTTGTTATTAACGATGATATTCTCAAACCAACACATAGAGTTCTCAAGAACTGTTTATTTGAGCAAGGGAGAATAATGAAAAATCATATTTAAAAAAATATAATTAATGTTAATAGGCAAAGCCTAGGTTGTTTAAAAGCAAGAACAATACTTAAGTAGTCAGTGTCAGTCCACAAACAAGAAAATAATTTGAAAAACATATTGAAAAAAACTGAACTTATCATGTAACCAAGTTAAATTAAATTCATTCATAAATGTTATTGCATTAAAATATACTTGTTTCATTGCAAATACAAACAGATTAACATAACTAAGAGATTTTGGATTAACAGAAGAGAATTACATAAACATTATGGATTAATAGAAGAGAATTACATAAACATTATGGATTAATAGAACAGAATTACATAAACATTATGGATTAATAGAAGAGAATTACATAAACATTAAACCCACACAATTGTCCGTTTTAACCCCCTTGTCGCGCATAGATGAGTTGTATGTCATATGCGAAAAGCGCTGGCCAAGATCAGTCCATATATATATACAGATTGATTTTTATCTGCACTTCACACTTAATACTTCACAATCTTTCCTAAAATATACAAGCAATGTTAGATGAAAAAATATAAGTTGGTAGAGTCCGATTTAGAAATACGGCTACAAAAGAGTTAAGGTGGAATCATACCTTTGAAATAACGTCGTTTTTGACGTCAAAACGTACGTTTTTGCGACAATGACAGTGTTGTTAAAGAAATCACCATTACTTCCTCATTTCAATTTGGATTCGGATAAAATGAACTTTAAACTGAAGAGAATACAATAACCTGTATGATAATATCAATTATATACACCTTTCATGACAATTAACGTAACATAAAGCGACTTAAAGTAGAAATTTCGCTATAATATTTTAACAGTAATTTGATTATTTCTAATTTATTTAAAATTCGCCCGAGAGATTTTTTTTTAAATAAAATATAACATAGAACATCTATTCATCTACCATTTGCCAAACTTTCAAGCAAATCTATCGTGCCGATTTTTAATAAATCACAATGTCATTAAACCTCTTGTGTGCGTCGTGACGTTCACTGCGGAATTAAACAGTGAGACGCATCCAGGGTAATTACAATGAATACTTATTCTTTCATTATAATTATCAATTTCATTCTAAATTTAAGCTATCCCCTAAAGAATAAAGATAGGTAGTATATATATGTGTTTATATTTAAAGAATTAAAGTAATAACGGTTGTAAATAATTTAGCAAAAACACAACAAAATAATATTTGGATTTGTCATATGTATAAACTGACTCGAAAACTTTCCTGTTCAACTGCTGTTCTATATATATGAAATATAATTATCACAAATATTATATGTCACCCTTGGTTTTTTTGGTATCGTATTTGAGATAACAGTATACAAATGTTGTTCTCAATAAGCAATTTTGAGAATTTCGAAGTCTATACCTGTCATGCAAAGCCTTCTTGGTATTCTATCCGTGATAATGTTGTTGTCGTTTGCGGCAAGTTTTTGATTAAATTGCAATGTATGTTTACACAGATGCGCTGTTATGTCTGATTAAAAGGAATGACCATTACTATCTTATCTTATATTAACATCGATTTGAAGCGAATAATATAAACTCCGTCATGATATATAGTTCACAATTTTTCCTTAAATAATTTTAAAGCAAAACTTGGTTTATTTAACGAACTCGCTGACTAATAATACAGTTATTACCTTACGTCGAATTTACTAACAAAGAAATTCCCTAGATATTTCTTTTAAAAGAAATCATTATAATTCAGAACACCATTATTTCTCCAATGTACTCAAATTTGTTGGAAATATATCGGGCGAATTTTAAGTAAAACGCTATGCCGTAATACTGCTGACGTGCGCCGGTACGCGCATTGTGGATCTGAAAATGAAACACAGCCACCCATCCCTTCTTCTATCTTTCTTTTTTTTACTCCATATGTCCCCGTTATTTTAAAACTACCGGTACTTCGTTTTGTCTTGAGAATTGTTTTTTACCCTAAACCCAAATTTCAAGACAAGCTATTGGGTTGATTTTAAGTAAATCACAATGCCATAACACCGTAGAAGATCACACCGTTGGTCACATGTTCGTACCTAGTTACTTGTGTTGTCGACACACTTCCAATAATAAAACAAAATGTATCATTACCCGACTATAAACTGTCTACAATTTCTACACACCTGTGCAATGACATCGAAGGCTCACTACATAGTGCAGACAACGATGTGATAGCTCTCCACGGGATATGTATGTAGACAATAATAGTGGGTTATTTACCCAAACTATACAGGAAAATATTGCCAATAAACACCTGTTTGAAAACAGCTCTAGGTTGAATTGAACTGCGGAGCTGTGAGAATACAATAAAGTCAAAACTTTCATAAAATCTTGTACATAAGGTTTTCCAAAGGGAACAAAGTCAAATAGTTATTCTCGATGTTTTATCATATAAAGTGTTTCCTTAAATAACAAAAGCATAATCACGGATAGAATAGATAGAAAGCTTTGCATGCTGTTCAGTTATAATCTTTGAAGTTCTGAAACTTGCTTTTTGCCTGATTAAGAGAAAAAGCATTCTGTATTTACTGTTATCTGAAAATACATCACAAAATACATAGAGTGACAAATATGAAAGTAATAATAAAATATATTAACAATTTCTTCCATGATAATTCTGACGATGCTCTTGTTTGAAGAATTTCGTATCAGAAATGTTGGGTTATGTAAAATCATGAAACTTCATGTTATATCGAATTACTATTTGATATTCCCGTATCAATTTGTTTATGTAAATGTATGTATGTAAATGACAAATTACATGTATTCGAATAAGCGAAATAAAATCTATCTATAAGAACTGCAAGCGACGGTTTGAGACTAATAACTAATACCAATACATAGAATGTGAAAACTTGATTTAACAGATAAACAGCGAAATAGACAGGTCAATTTATATAAAACATATTTAATATTTGAGGGAGTATAGTAGATACAATTTACCACTTTCATAAAAGAATAAAATTGATTATTTTTATGAAAAATCGGGAGTTCATTTTAATAACCCTGGGTACGTTTCAACATAAATTCCGCAGTGTACATTTTGTTGCGTGACACAGCGTTAACGTCATTGCGATTTACTAAAGATCTGCACGATAGATTTTCTTGAAACTTTGGTAAATGGTAGACAAAAGCTGGTTCTAAATTATAAATATAAGTTTTTTAAAAAAATCTGTCGGGCGAATTTTTAATAAATTTGAAATAACCGAATTACTGTAAAAATATTTTAGCGAAAGTTTCATTTGTACTCCCTTTATGTTACGTTAATTGTCTTGGCAGTTGTACGGAAATTACATCACTACGTAGGTAATTTTCTTTTCTTCGGTCTGGTGTTAACTCTTTCCAAATACCACTTCAAACGAGAAAGCCATGGTGATTTCTTTAACAACACTGTCATTGTCGCAAAAACGTATGTTTTGACGTCAAAAACGACGTTATTTCAAAGGTATGATTCCACCTTAATGTAACTTCATCATCTATGCTCACAATGTTCTCAAAAGTGTGTAAGAATTAAAATGTGTAGGGCATAGATAAGCCATTGATATATATTTCCAAATTGTGACAAAATATATATTAACATTATAAGGGTATTTGTATAAAATTTACATAAGAGAATAACATATATATTTAACCCACACATGTGTCCCCTATAACTCCCTATCTAATCCCTTCACCACGTAAAGGCGATTAGAATATCCCTCGCGACATATGCAGGCCAAGATTAACCTTCATATTTATACAGTCTGATCGAGTTCTGCACTTTGTGCTTGCTGTTTCATCTTTTGATGTATGTAGATCTTAGATCAGAATATTTGGAACAAATGAGTAAAAAATGATATTCATTGTCAATTAATTCAGAGGTACAATCTACGCAGTATCTTTCATTTCTTGAAATATTTTTATAACGACGTGACTTTCAATGTTTAATTCATGGGACGAAGTGCGAAATTTTGTAAAAACAGTTTAATTATTGTGTTCTTTAATGAGTTCAAGATAGTTTTCCTGGTTGAAAGAATGTTTAATTAAACAATATGTTTCAATCGTGTAGAGTTTGTTAATTTCAGTATACCAGTGTTGTTGGTAAATATCGGTTATCCTTTGCTTAATACAATTGTAACTTATATGCATGGTATATTGGTTTTTCCCATACGATTGAAAGTCCTATTTGTTCTAGATTTGTTTTAATATGATATGCCCAGTTTTTTTTTGTTATACGTATTAATTATTATTGTTGTCGGCGTCTATTTTTAACATATTGTAAACTTTAAAAAGAATAAGTACTATGTTCACTCATAGTTAATATTGTTAACCAATATTTAATCATGATAAGTTTTCTATAAACGTACATTGGCACACAACCTTATTCTCCGTTCTCTTACTACATATTCGAGGATATGATATTTTAGATGTTTTCTTAAATGGGGTCAACATTTGACAGGATGGCTTTCGGCTTCAAATAACCCATGACCGATATCTTATCTACGTCACTGCCGATACAGACAAAACAAATATACATTTAATTGAATTTACGTTGTTACAAACATACATTTATTTCATGTAATCAGTATAATTATTTAATCAAACAAGTTACTGTATATACATAATCAATGATTAGCAACCTTCGAACTATCTTAATAAACAAGGTTAATTCAATACTCTAACAGTTATAATGTGTGAACAACTATATCTCTTTCATCGGCATACCAACAAATAGTGGGCCGAATAAGACTAGGCCGAAAAAGACCAGGCCGAATACATTTTGGGCCGAATACACCCGATACCGGCAAGCCGATCTGAGTTACTTCCCTTTGACCATAAGATGAAAGGGGGTGTTTATTCTTAAAACAAATAATTTTAATAAAACTATATATTGATCTCTTTAATTGATCGTTGTGATGGGTCTGTTTGGAACAACAGACTTGTCTCGGTGGAAATATCTCCATAACGGTTAAAACCACTATTGTTTACATTTTTAATCCGTGGGAAAATCACATTCCAAAGTGATGACGTCATACGACCCATTTCCCTCTTAGTGTTTGTTACTACAACACTATTTTTGGTCAAAACCCTTATTATATATCATAGATAACATACTTATTTGGTGGCATTCACTCTGTGATTAAAAGCTCTATTCCAGTATACCCAATACGACTGTTATGGAGCTCCACCAACATTGTTTCTGTATATTTTTACCTTTGAGGCTTTGTTATATTCCCCTGTCTGCAGACAATCTGTAAAATCACAATCTACAGTCTTACAATACCAAGACACCTGCAATCAATATATTGTATGGGGTCAAAGTATATTTATTTACCTACCTGTACAGTTATTTTATTCCTGATGTAATTTTTAATCCATTTATTTACACTTTTTAGATCCATTATTTTAAACATCAACAAACACATTTCGTGAACAATCTATTTTTAGACCTATTTCTAGGTATACTCAACAACAAATTTACAGAGTGTTCTCCCTTTGACCATACATTAATTTTATTTGAACCCATTCAACTACTTTTTATACATAGACTAAGAGAGCTCTGCTCTTGTAGCAGACAGCATTGTGTGCAAGGATTCTCGAATGAATGAATGTATATTGTTTTATTGCCATCGACAGCTAAGGTCATTTAGCGCGCAATTATTCATGATCCCTGGGTAAACAAACCAGTACTAGGCTAGAAAATGTGCCTTGCCCAAGGACACTCCACCATGACCGTAGTGCCGCGACTGGGGATCGAACCCGGACACCCGGTTTCGAAATCCCCGACGCTAACCACTCGACCACAGCGGATTCCGCAAGGATTCTCGACAACGTCTACGCAGGTAGGTCCATTTTCGGATAGTACGAGGGTCCATGCACATTGATGTACAATTATCTATTCATGAAACTTTTTAACAAACACGGAGGCGGTGGTAGCTGGGCTCGGGTCCGCCTCCTGTTATATGAAGTAATGTAGTTGTCACATAGTACCGGGTAATCCTACCGTGTGCCACCGTGTGGTAACTTTAGTGCGGACGGTGAAACACGGTGAGGGCACACGGCGGGGCGTTGAGCGATCGGTGAACACGGTTGGGGCCCGTTAGTGGCCGGCGAAAGTTTTGAACATTTCCAAAACTTTCGCCGTGTGGGTACACGCGGTGGGACACGGTAAGAACCCGGTATGAGGACGCTGGGCCGGTACGAAGCCGTTATGGAACCGGTCATATGGGGCGGTGACGACGTGTTACCGTGTTCATACCGGCCTCATAGGGATGGATCAGTCGTCGCAAACAGTTCGGCGTGTACCATCAGCTTATGGTCGAACTGCGGCTTGAGGATCCCACGGCTTTCAAAAACTTTATGAGAACGCCTCCCGAGATGTACGATGAAATACTAACCCGTATAGAACATCAGCTCACAAAGCAACACACGTCGTATCGGGAGCCACTCGACCCTGCACTCGAGTTGGTTGTTTCGCTGAGGCACCTTGCTTCGGGTGCAAAGTACACCGAACTCCAGTATGTCTGGCGCATCCCACCAAACACTATCTCCATAGTAGTCCGGGAAGTCTGTCAGGCAATCTGCGATGAATATATAGATGAAGTGATGACCCCTCCGACGACACCTGAAGAATGGCAAGCTATAGCAGAAGGATTTCTGAAGCGGTGGAACTTCCCATACACCATAGGCGCCCTGGACGGGAAGCATGTCGCCATCCGCTGCCAGGATCCCTGTATAATAATTACAAGGACTCATACTTGGGATTGGGCTTCTTTACCCTTTGTGTATCTGGTTGGAGGATCCTGCGGTTCCGGAAGCTTCCTTACATTACACACCCCTCTGCCAGCAGCTTTCATTCCACGTTTAGGCATTAGTTAGGATTTTTGAACATGAGGAGTACATGTACGTACAATTCGTGAACTGATGTGTGGCCGGACGGGTGAATTCCCAGCTTTTATATACGGTGTTTGACTTCATCAAGGCGGCGAGAACGTTTAGCGAACGGTATGGGGGCGTTCCGGGCGGTAAGGGGCCGGTAGCCACACGGTGAGGACCCGGCATGTGTTGCACCAATTGCTCAAAATCTGATTTGAGGCAATCTAGATCTGTTATGTCATTTTTAATATAATACGCCTTGCGTCCATTTAACTGTCAATGTTTAAATCCTTTTCATAAAGCAGCTTTTATACTCCTTAGGAGAAGGAGTCAGTGGAATATGGCCTGCGGCATATGGGTGTCCCCGTATACGCGGGCATGCCTTTCATTGCGTGTCGGGGGAATGGCGATATCTGGGTCATTTTTGAAGGATATCCTCCCCGACATGTTCTGTTTGGGGTGCGCGCGGGTAGGGATATACATCTTGTGATGTGTATTGGGGCTTGTATATGCTTTTTTAGGAACTTGTCCAAGATTTGATGGTGATGAATGTTCTGATAAATGTTCATGAAGATCAGATGCAAAATATAGCCTGTAGAGTGTTAACAAGGCAATTGCTGACGACGCACGACAGACGGACAAAATGTGATCACAATAGCTCACTTTGCACTTCGTGCACAGTTGAGCTAAAAACGCTTGCTGATACAATTTGCGTTGTTCTTAAGGATACACTGGTCACGAAGAGCTTTGTCTCGATTTGCCACAATGTTTTGAATTTTGTGATTCAATATTTATACTTTCACTTCTAAAGATCTTCCACATTTTCTCAAGATGTTTCCAAAGCCATCTACTGCAAATTGATTGAGAGACGCTCAGGAACATTTGGGTATTTGCTAATAAATCCGAGAAGTTTTCTAGAAACTTCCGAAAATTACAGTTTCCTTTTTGACAGAATTTCGTCTAGATGACGCCTTCGTGCATAAGTGTCACATATAGGTTTGTTTTCCTGGATCAGCGTTCAATTGTATGTGGGATTGAAGATCAGGGCTATGTGTTCGATTCCTCCCCAGCGATTTTGGTTGACAGCAGACACATTGTCTTTGACTTGTACAAGCAGTAACGAGTTACTGGACTGTGATATCCACGACGTCAGTCGATTTATATTATGTTTATCAATGTTTTCAAAAGGACGAAGATATTTTAATAACAATAACTCAATAATAGTGATAAGTTGGGCTACTTTTCGAACAATGTTTTCAAACTGTCCTATGATTTACGCCAGACTCTTTAGTACATCTTCATGTGATGCTCAACGTTAGAGATCTGTTTTCGCCTGACACGATATTTATTCTTAATCCATGTTTAAACAAACAAAACACCAAGTCAAAACTTTATAGGATAATATAAAACATTTAATAATTGCATTGGTCTTTAAAAACATAGTTAACTACATGCATACTACAATGATATAAAATAATAACAGATGCAAATGAAATATATATTTTCTTCTCTCTTTCTTTTAACAGAATGCAAATATATTTCTCCCTCTTTCCCTGTTTATCTCTCTCTCTCTGTGACTGTCTGTCTCCCTCTATGTGTGTGTACATGCATGTGTGCCTGTCTCCCCCCCCCCCCCCCCCCCCTATTTCTCTGTATGTGTGTGACCCCCCCCCCCCCCTATTTCTCTGTATGTGTGTGACTCCCCCCCCCCTATATCTCTGTATGTGTGTGACCCCCCCCCCCCCCCCCCCCCCCCCCCCCAAACGCGCGATCTCTCTCCCTCTCATTTAAGTGTAAAACACGAATTGAATTATCAAATATAAAAAATCAATCATCAAGTTTTAAGTGGATTATATTTACTGAATTATACAAGGTAGGCTTTCTAATAATTTACAGTAAACCAGTTTAAACATGAAAGAGATAGAAAAATAAATGATCTGAATGACGCATGAAAACAGTTGTCGGATAAACACTGCTAGATAAGTTTGATCAAAAGTGTTAAATATGTGGGACATCATAAATGAAACAAATATTGATCAAGTCCTGAATTAATAAAATTTAAATCATAATTAGAAATATATGAATTAACTAATTTAAAAAATAAATGATGGAAACCAAAACCAATATTGATAAGATTTGTATGGACTGAGTGTACCAACAACCCAGCGGCAGACTAAATGTAAACAAAGCAATGCATATTAATAAGGGAAGGTAATCTCGTGACTAGGTAACCATGGCAACAAAAGAACATTCATTGATCACGTTCATGTTATGTAAGTGTTACTATGTAACAGTGTATACATTAACCAAGGATGGGATATTATAAAACTCTGATTACAGTTACCAAGTGGTCATCAGTATACCCGTAATGACTGACATATAGTCTATCTCTGTATACACAAATAGCTTCGGGATACTCCGACTTTACCGACTTGAAATCTACGAGAGACTCGAAACTCTCTAAACGAGAATCGAGTCGGTAAACTTTGTGTTGACCCACGTCACTAATATAAATATTTATTGTTGTCTGGGTCTACACTGATACCCCATGGCCGTGACCCTTTTATTGTTTTGTGATAGACTACTTTTTCCCTCATCGTTCATACAAAGTACTTTGTCGTTACGCCAGTCAGTTAAATAGAACCTTCCAGAACAAACAGCGAGATCAGGACTAAAAGTGTGTAAATGAGTGTTTATGGTTTTTATCGTGACTCCGTCTGTGGACATCACGGATATAAACCAGGGACCACGACCATGACCAGGGTACTCATCATTACAGAGGTAAACAATCTGATCTCCACTAAAGTCTATAGAATAACAGCGTTTTCTCCGTTTTTAATAGATTTAGTGATTACGGCAGGATTTAGCGTTAAATTAATAAACAATATTCTACGTTCCTCTGGCAACGTAACAGCTAGCATACATTGTTTATTGGGCTTTGATTGGTCGGGTACGGAAATATCAGTAGTGGAAATTATTCCCTGCTCAGTGGGTTCTCGTTTATCCCTTATTTCTGTTACACCGTAAGGTTCAGACCCAAACCGTATATAGCGTTGTAATATGTGCGAACCAATACTGAATACTTTAATACAATGATTATAATAATCACAAAGAACCCACCTTGTGTGATCCAGTCCACATAATCCAGTTATCCAATATTTATCACGTTTATCCAATTCATGTTTAACATTAACTCTATCGACCACAGAAACTTTCTCTCTATCAAACATTACCTTTCTCTCACTATCACTCTCATTTTTTCTCTCTTTCCTCATTCCCCCCAGAAATTCTCTCCTTCTCGTTTCCCTCTCACCCCTCTTACTATCTTTTTCTACCATACGATGGGATTTATCGTGCCTCTCATTACATTTATCACACACATACTGTTTACATAAATAACACAAAAATAGAGCGGATATTTTACTTAAATCTAATAAAAAGCAAATGTCGCAGGTTTGTTTATTCCACGTTTGTGTTTCAGTTTGTAATGTCTCCTCTCTTATTTCATCGAATGAAAATTTATAACGCTTAACATCGGGTTCAACTTGACCGGACCTGTTTTTTTCAGCCATATCGGTGGGAGCCTGTGCCATTTTTCTGTAAAATAAAGTGCATGTAATTAATTGACCATTTATGAAGAAAAGGTAACATAATATTTCTGGGGAATAAATTTAGTTACCAGTAAATCTTATTCATGATCTTGGTCTTAACTAGTCTAATAGTTTTATTTATAATTCTAATTCAATGAGTTCATGATGTTTACCCTTAATACTTACTTTTAGATAACAGATAAGTGTGAAAATTGTAGTAAGGTGATACTGAAGTAACTGAATGACTGTTAACGGAATTTAACTTATTAATGTCGATTATGTTAGTATATGCCATGATGAAAGGAATGAACCCTTCGGTATTTATGACAAGTGTGGAAAAAGATCTGACTGTAAAACCCCTATCTGATCCATATTCGCACTGTTTGTTAGACTTTTCTTGGACGTTTCAATAAGTAAGTTTCAATCAGTGTAGATCCAGAACAGATTAAGCGAAAATGCAGTTTTATTTGGGTGTACACCGACTGTATGGTTTTCCCTGAGCAAATATCATATCTGATATATATTCACACTGTTCATTAGAAGATGGATGTTTCCTTTAGTAAGTTGCAATTAGTGTGCAGAACCAGATCAGATAACATAAAAAAGTAGTTTGAGCTGGGTCTACAGTGAAGACAAATATCCCTTTGGTTGGCTTTGATCAAGGATCCTATTTCTACAACAATCACTCAGTCTACTGTTAACATATTCACAAATTATAATAACAAATCTTACCACTTTTGGTCTGTTATCAATACACAATAAATAACCAAACTCGAAGACCACCACGATGTAGATTTACTGACTGGCTGAAAACATAGGAATAAAAGACAATTAAAGTTAAAATCACATGTTTTTCAGTATTTAATGGGGAAATATATCAATTATATCCTGATTAACTCATTGTTTCACAGACAAACTGAGAATAATTAATTCATCAGATGTTTGTTCGGGGTTTACTCTTGTTTTTACTCTATATAGATCCAGACACCTTAAAATAGTCTATAAGTGAACTGTCAAAGAAACAGGGCTGGTAAGACAGTGAACGCTTTATATTTCTATGTATTCTGAATGTGTTATGAAATCATCACGCAACAGTTAAAAACTAAAGGACTTTAAGTGTCTGACCTACCGTGTTTATTGACATTTCTGATTTTAGGTTCAGATCACCCAGTCCCTTTATTAAGTCTTATCTGAAACAACTCAAGTTGGCTGAATTTTCTAACAAACTTGGGTAAGTAGTGTGTGAACTAGTTAGATCTTGATAAGACTGTGTGGATACACATAGTAATCTGGATCAACACTTTTCGCAAAGGCAAACGAGTTACTTATCTAGGGCACGGTCCCTATACAGATATTGTTGCTTAAAGCTATATTTTATGAAGAACATGCACACTTAGATCCATGATGTGTTTGATCTCGTGGTAAGTATCTTATAAAACTACCAATATCTTATCATCTATAGCTTTTAATGTTTTTAAAGTATTTAATAGAATGATTTATATCAAGAATTGCAAAATAAGAAGAAAAGGCGAATGCACTATAATTGACTTACCCTCGATTCTTTTCTTTAGACACAATTGCCCAAACACCAACCACAGATCACTGGTTTATTTGCAGACCTTCTGAAATAAAACAAATGACCGAGTGAATATTTTAATAAATGACAACAATGAAAGACTAAACGAATGAATATAAATATAAATAAATAATATCTTTAAAATGAGCCGTGCTTTAAGACAATATACTACATGGTCATCTTAACCTGTTTTAACAAGCAATTACCAAAGATCCATTTGGATAGCCATACTATCTGAGCCGTGCTTTTTAGGACAATATACTGCATGGTCATCTTAACCTGTTTTAACAAGCAATAACCAAAGATCCATTTGGATAGCCATACTATCTGTGAGTATCTGATCAAACAATTCACTGTCTAACGGAGGCTCCAATCTTCAATCCTGATCGTCTCTCGGACTTATAAGGGATCAGTGAAAACCAGATCAAACTCCTTGGATGCGCAGAGTGATCAGGGTTTACACATTTAATAAATCCAATATTTGGTTTTCCTGAAAGGTTGCTAAAATTGAATGAATAAACTGAAGAATAAAAATATTAACATGCACTAAAACACAATACCTTATCAACTAAATAAACCAAGTAGATAAACGTGATTATTTCAAAACAATGAATCTGCAGTCCACACGTCTGGATGCTCGTCTTCGTGTATTCTAAAAGAACGCTACGGTCGGGGTTTCAAAATGACGTCATTATTCTAATGACATCAGTAATGACGATTCATATCATGCGCAAGTTTGTACTTTACTAGCCGTTCCCCGAGAAAACGAACATTATGGCCTCCGCGTTATGTATCGACCCAGATCAGCATGCGCAGTCCGCGCAGGCTAATCCAGGCCGACACATTCCGTATCAGGGGAAAGAGGTATAGAGTAATGACTCCTGAAGTAGAAAATTCACAGGAGGCGAAAAGTGTCTGCCCAGATTAGCCTGGGCGGCATGCTTAGACTGATCCGGGTCAATACTTTACGCAGAGTCTACAATGTTGGATTTCTCGTGGGACGGCTCATATATTGATCCTCTTAAACATTTCCAGGCTAATTATTCATAAACAATGTTGAAGACTTTGATCAGATTGCATATAAGTGCGGCTCATTGTGAGTTTCCTGTACACATAGCGAGGCTCAATAACAGTTCGATCTATATTATAGTCAACTATATGGCTACTGAATATCATATTCTTGTCTCCTTCTCAAGTGAAAACCACACTAGTTAGTATTTAGCTTTCATTTGGAGACTCTGACCTCCTACTGAGGGTGCAGAGATGGCTACTTTTACGCTTCGCAAAGGAGCCCATTTTGTTCAAGAAGATTTTAAAACTTTCCACTATAAGAATTTGGTGAAAATTAACCTGCCCTCGATGGTAGTGTTATATCAGCTGACTTTCCTTGAACAAGTGTACCCCTATATGCTGTATGTATAACAGTTGAACCCAGAAGCGGGACCAATTTTAAACCAGTGGGCATTATTTGAACAATCATGGTGGAGGACCACAATGCAGTGCTACACACCATATATCTAAGCTCTATGCATTTCTTTTTCAGACAAGAACATGTTCAAATTTTCTCCTTATAAAACAGGTGATCCCCGGGGTGGGTAAATTTTGTAATGTACATAACGTAGCTATAGTACACCACTGTAAAACTGTATTCGGTCTGTAATGTACATAACGAGCAATAGTACACCACTATAAAACTGTATTCGGTCTGTAATGTACATAACGTAGCTATAGTACACCACTGTAAAACTGTATTCGGTCTGTAATGTACATAACGTAGCTATAGTACACCACTGTAAAACTATATTCGGTCTGTAATGTACATAACGAGCTATAGTACACCACTGTAAAACTGTATTCGGTCAGTAATGTACATAACGTAGCTATAGTACACCACTGTAAAACTGTATTCGGTCAGTAATGTACATAACGTAGCTATAGTACACCACTGTAAAACTGTATTCGGTCAGTAATGTACATAACGTAGCTATAGTACACCACTGTAAAACTGTATTCGGTTTGTAATGTACATAACGTAGCTATAGTACACCACTGTAAAACTGTATTCGGTATTTAATGTACATAACGAAGCTATAGTACACCACTGTAAAACTGTATTCGGTATTTAATGTACATAACGAAGCTATAGTACACCACTGTAAAACTGTATTCGGTATTTAATGTACATAACGAAGCTATAGTACACCACTGTAAAACTGTATTCGGTCTGTAATGTACATAACGTAGCTATAGTACACCACTGTAAAACTGTATTCGGTATTTAATGTACATAACGAAGCTATAGTACACCACTGTAAAACTGTATTCGGTCTGTAATGTACATAACGTAGCTATAGTACACCACTGTAAAACTGTATTCGGTCTGTAATGTACATAACGAAGCTATAGTACACCACTGTAAAACTGTATTCGGTCTGTAATGTACAAAACGTAGCTATAGTACACAACTGTAAAACTGTATTCGGTCTGTAATGTACATAACGTAGCTATAGTACACCACGGTAAAACTGTATTCGGTCTGTAATGTAAGGGATATAATTGAGCTGTGCTCTAGATACTGTCAAGATTATTTCTGGACGAGTGTAGATTGTCCTGCACATCTATCCAATATGATCCCGGTGTATACTGTTAGTCAGAGGTAGTATGACAGCTTTTGTTACCTAAACACATAAATGCATATTAAATTGCAAACATGTGCAGACTGATCTGTTTCTTAACTATTCGTACAGCACTTTGGTTGTTTTTCAAAAATCTCAGCTCAGTTATATATCTATTAGTTGAATATCTACTGACACATAAAGCATTGCGTTGAATCCGCAATTTCGACCGATTCAAACGGATTTATTTCATATTCATGTATTATTCTTTGACTAGATTTTCATAACATTTTGGTCGGTTATATACATATATATTATTTTTCAATTTACGTTTCGCAGATGCAGATACATTTTATCCATACAGCATTGTATTACACCATTACAACGTTTTGATTGAAATATTATTGAGGGATGAACAGGTACATGAATCCTGCAGAATGCGAATATCATTTGTGTCACAATTAATTTCAGAGAGACACGGATTCTAAACACAATATATTACATCGAGACAAAATGGAAAGAAAAAATAATGCACGGAAATGCGTATCTATCAATAGTTTAAAACAATCT
Source organism: Serripes groenlandicus (assembly GCA_031761405.1). Taxonomy (NCBI): domain Eukaryota; kingdom Metazoa; phylum Mollusca; class Bivalvia; order Cardiida; family Cardiidae; genus Serripes; species Serripes groenlandicus. Next base: position 1,063,015 of record JASEVX010000043.1, on the reverse strand, counting down.
CAGAGACAACTTGTTAAGTCTAAAAGCATACACTAAATCTTGTTGGATCATTGAAAGAAGGAATTAGAACAAAATACATGTAGATATATATCGATATAGTATATATCTAATAAGACGTAACGTCAAAAGGTGAGGCTAAAAATTGTAAGCCACCCTGACACTGGCACGAATTTTGTCCCCGCAATGCCACGCAAAGCGTCGTGGCAAGGCGTGCCATTTCGGTGCTACGCAGCGGAGCGTGAAGCCGTGTTTGCGGCCTGTTCGCGCACTGTACACGCATAACTTACGCACTGTCTACGCAATGCGCGGACAAGGATGGGCCGCATTGGCACACATTGACACGAAATGGCACTACTTGTTTACGCATAGGTTAAGTATTGTTCGCGCATTGTCACGCTTTGTCCCGCTTGGCGGCACGCTATATATATAGCGTGTAGTTTCACACCTAACATCATTCCTCGACCCGCTGTGGACGATTGCACGCATTGACACGCATTGACACGCACCTTCGGCAGTGTTCGCGCCGACTTCGCGCAGTGTTCACGCATTGACACGCAGTGTTCACGCATTGACACGCATTGACACGCAGTGTTCACGCATTGACACGCATTGATACGCACCGTCGGCAGTGTTAGCGCCGAGTTCGCGCAGTGAACACGCATGGTTTATGCACATGGTACGAAAATTAATGCTTGCCGAATTTTTGAAAATTTCATCTTTAATGATTGGCACGACGAATTGCGTTGCATTGCGGGGACAAAATTCGTGCAATACCAGGTTGGTTTAATGCTTATTTAAAATGACGTGAACTTGACGTTCATTTGAGAATCAAGTAAAGATAACGTAAACGTAGTAATTACTTGTTTTAAGTCGCAGTTATATCCGGATTGAAATATAAACAATTTCGTCATAAGTTTCGATTTAAGATTTAGATAACAGATACATATTCATTTCATATATATATATATATATGCAATACACGCAAACAGCGACAAACAAGTGTAAGTTGTCTTTGTTTTCATTTCATGGTGACTCAGGGTTTCTGGGAATAAATTAATCGGTATGAGATAATATATCAGTTACACTGGTAACGTATTATTGTCATAAAAAATGTAAGTGTCACAAATTTTATTTTTTCTCTTTATGTTGTTTAATTCGACTGTAAATGGTTGAAAATGTCGCCAAATCCTTCCTGAAGTCTGCCGAGGAAACAGACGTATTTTTACGCTAAATCAAAGATAATTTACGTTTTTAAGGCTGTTTTGTAGTTTTCGTCGAAAATTTGTGTTACACTTCATCTTCATTTGTTCATGGAAAATGGCCAGTAAAATGATGTGTTAATTAGGGGCTTTTCTCAATTATTGTATCTGAAGCATATAGAAAGATGCGCATTTCATTTCTAAATGTAAGTGTATTCATGAAACGTATTGTATTTGATAAAGCAATAAGGAAAATATGCAAACAAGTATTCAAGCATGCATGTTTGGCAATTTTTGAGTTTGCCTGACCTTTTTACGATACGTCTAACTAAGCTTAAGCGCTTGTAAATGTTAGAAAAGTTGAACACTTCTTTTGGATTAATTAATAAGGAGAGATGAACCTGCTTGTAACAGTATGACGCTCTTCATTTTATCGATGCACACTATGTTTATAAACATGATCAAACACCGTGTAAATATGCGAGTTTACACACGCGGAAGTACGTCACACTTTGAGCGATGATTACGTCATTTCATATGCGATGTAACTATCACTGATTTCTCATGGAGCGGCCCAAATGCACAAGGTCCAAATAGTGTCCAGAAGGCTGGCCATTACTATCTAATAAGGAGAGCTCACATTTGACAAAGCCTAGCCCCTGGCTAATTCACGATTGTTGACCTGGATCCAATTCCAGAAAACTTACTTAGCGTTGAGTAATTATTTTAACAATTTCATTTCTTAACAAGGTAACGATTTATATGAACTTATTAAATTACTTAAACATTCCACCATTCATGTTTTACAAAGATTTCGAAAAAACTATAATGATGAAATTTGCTTTTAAGTATTTTTAAAAGTCTTAAATAGCGCTAAGTATGTTTGGTGGAATTTGAGCCTAGTCTCACATTGCCTACCATTTTCACCCATAAAATCTTATCTTAAAAATAACAAGTGGCTAAGAGAGAAGTCACCGTTATAAATAACGCTTCAGATTGAACACTTTTTATATTTAATCTTTATTTGTTTGAGGGAAATCATATATTTCTTGAATGGCCGTATGGTGAAAAGGGAAATCAAAGATTAGATTACATATATGTGTATCGGAGCTTTGGTTTATTAAAAAATCTCGAAAATCGATGTTCGTGTTGTGTTTGCTATCTGCTTACCACTTAAATCAGTATAGATCTGTAACAGAATTAGTGTTGGAAAACAGACGCTGGTCCATTTAGATTGTGTTTAATTAATGAAAATAGGTACACCGTCCTTATGTACAGTATGTTAGTTATATCTCGGTAGTCAGCCCACCTACCATTTAAATTATCGTACCAGTACATCGCTTTAATGCTTAACCCTTTCCCACATACAACAAATATGTGGCAGACGACTATGAAAACAGAGTTACAAAAACCTGAAAAATCTCCTTAAAGATAGCTTAATTGTTAAATAAAGTTGAAAACATTGTGGTCCCGGGAGAAAACTAACACTGTGGACTCTGCGTAATGTATCGACCCGGATCAGCATAAGCATGCCACACAGGCTTACCCGGATAGACACTTTTCGCCTCCTGTGGATTTTCTGTTTCAGGGATCATTACTCTATACCTCAATCCCCCTGAGACGGAATGAATCGGCCCGGATCAGTCTGCGCGGACTGCACAGGCTGATCTGGTCGATACATTTCGCAGAAGCCATAATGTTGATTTTCTCGCGGGACGGCTCATATATATTTAAAGCATCACCAACTGACAAAGGGCCAATAATGAAACACTTAGCAAATACAGAATAATCCGTTTTAGAGGACATGAAATTCGCTATTGAACCCATAAATTAGTAAAGAAATGACATCGCTCGATCAGTCCTTAATGTTGTGACTGCTTTATATAACGGAGAAATGTTAAAAATAACAGATGATTAAACTTATCTGTACCTTTATTTATAATCTCGAGATACTTAAGATGAGTTAATCTGATCACCATGTGGCAGTCAGCTTACACATTACATGCTAACCAACGTTTCCACTAAAATCACTGTGTGAACTTAACTTCAAAGGAACGTTTCTAGTACGAAAGTGTTCAAATAATTCGATTCGATACTAAACTCATGGTTTACATGGTATCACAAATGGACAAAGCAAACAATCTTTTTCCTCTAAAACTATATTATTCTTTACTCAAATGTTCTTTCCATGAGTAATCAAAATATGTTGATACGTTATAACACATGATCCTTAGGGATGGGGCTTGTTATCACTATATGCTTAAAAGGCAAACGTGTGAAAGTATAATAATGATAAGGTTTCGAAGTAGGTTTCGGGTGGTTAACCCTCTCAGTCTTTGTTCTAGCAAGTTTAATTTTTAAAAAAGAAAACACGACCCCTAGGGGATGGGGATTGTTTAAATTAAGTGCACATACTCTCAACCTTTGAACCTTTTGAACATAGGGGGCTTATTTCAAAGTAAGTTCATAAACATATAAATGCTCTTTACAAAGCCCCCTAACAACGAAATAGTTTGATCAGTCAAAAAGCATTGCCGCTGTGGTAGAGCGTGGTTCAATTTATATGCGTATAGTGCAAACAGGCTCTTAAAACAAGTTACTCTGAAACTAGATCTACTGACTTCATTTAAATTAGTCTAAGACTAATGTACCGTTAAATAAGTATGCTGCAGATAAGTGAACACGGCAATATATATATATATATATATATACAATGTGTCTTTTCAAAACAAAACAATAATAACAGAATTGGATTGTTTTTTAACTAAATCTATGCAGTATATACCGCCAAAGCCTTACAGATTATGATGTTAACTTTATTAACAGTAAATACGAAAGGGGAGAAAAACCCGTTTTGAATAACATTCTTGGAAACGGAGAGAGTGTGCGTCATATAAGTAATTGATTAAAATATCTCACTTACGATTGAACATTCGTATATATGTGACCGTCCGTGCGATAAGGTTCACGTCTGGTTTTGTGAAGAGTGTAGATTCAGATCAGCCAGTGCATCGGCACAGTCTGTTAAATATCTACTCTGTTCAAATATTACTTACACAAGGGTAATAGAAGTTTTTGTCAAATTGTATAGATTATGATAAGATGTAAAGGCGATTCGAACCTACACTGCTCAGAAATGAAAACGTGTACCTTTTCCCGTGAAAACAAGTTGAAGAAATATTATGTAAAAGTCATTTACATAGAATACTCTTCAATAAAAGTATTTTAGACTAAGATGTTTTACAAAAACGTGAAAAGTGAAGTCGCAATATAAACTGAAACATTTCCTAAACGGTTCTCTGCATTTCGAATTGTATACATATTTTACAAATACATGAAAAGTGAAGTCTTAAAAGTTAGCTGCCCTGCCAAATGTATATATTTAAAAATACGTAAAAAGGGGAGTCGCAGTATTAAATGTAACATTTCCTTAAAATTTAGCCCCTTTTCATTTGTTTATATTTACAAAAACGTGAAAAGTGAAGTCGCAATATAAACTGAAATAAATATTTCCTTAACAGTTTGCTGCATTTCGAATTGTATATATTTTACAAATACATGAAAAGTGAAGTGTTAAAAGTTAGCTGCCCTGCCAAATGTATATATTTACAAATACGTGAAAAGGGAAGTCGCAATATTACATGTAACATTTCCTTAAAATTTAGCCCCTTTCCAATTGTATATATCAGTTACAAATACGTGAAGTCTTAAAAGATAGCTAACTTTCCAATTGTGTATATTTACAATGCGTAAAAAGTGAAGTCTTAAAAGTTAGCTGCCTTTCAAATTGTACGTGAAAAGTGAAGTCGCAATATGAAATGTAGCATCTCTTTAACAGTTAACTGCAGAAGTCGCAAGTTCGATGCCTTTCCGAAATGGTATTCGAACAAAAGGTAACGGGATAAAATGCAACGAATGATAAGCAACATAATTTTGCCCTGATAGCAATATTAAATATAACATAATATAACATGTCCTTATTAACAATTAACTGCCATCCAATTGTATATATTTATATTTACATATACGTGAAAGTGGGGTCGCAATATTAAATATAACATGATATAACATGTCCTTAACAGTTACTCTCTATACATCACATCACATATCTTTACATCAAGGTTTGCAAAGCTATTTTTCCCCTAAAATTATAATTAGTATGTTAGGTTCGGTATCATTGGATAAACCAGGAAAACAATATAATGTTCAAACTAAAGGTAAAAAGTTATAACTTACCGAATTCTCAAAGTTCACCAATAAAATCTTCTATCCTTTTTGCGCACCACTCTTTCCCCGTGATATAATATGTTAGATACGTCCGAACTGTATGTAAGTCAAAGCCGTAATGCCGGGCCCAAACGACTATGCAGTCTTTACAAACAACAATCACGTGATATTGCGCATAGATACCGTATAATAATACTTCGTAACGATAGGCGGTTATAACCGGTAATGATAAAATGTACAAATATCCAGTGCTATAATAAGAAGTAACCCGATAAGGTATGTTAGGATCGTCTGCTCTGAAAAGGTCTCAAAAACCTTTATGTTCAAGTTTGAATACATCCTTTACCACAAACTTTTTCATTAGATTTTACTGATGTTTTCAACAATAGTTCAGTCACATACAGTTAAGACCAGCATGCAAGAGCCACTATGATTGTATTGTGATTGGAGCATTGAATGGTTGCAACAAATTTATCCATTATTTATTGACGAAATTTATCTATCGAATTTTGGGCCTATTTTATTTACAAAGTCATTTGTTAACATCAAACATTGATTCATATGGCAGTTAAAGACACATATGGTATGAACACCAATATATGTTCATTTTGAAGAAAAGAGTATATAACAAGTATATTCGATAGAGCAATCGAGTGAGAAGTACGGCGCTCGTTGAAACCACTGAAAACGTCGATCAAAACGACAATTTCGGAAAAGCGAGCAAGATACGGGATACGATACCAAGAATTTCAACAAACAAAATATTTGATGAATGAATTAAAATAATGTTTTTAAAATTCATCTCCTGCAGAGTTGTCAGAAAGCCCCTGTTTGTCGGAAAGGGTAAAGAGATGTGTGTATTACATACTTGTCAAAGCATTATTGAGAACCTCAATGTTTTAAAACCGTGAAATTATCTAGTGATACTTCTTACTATATATATTTTTCTTTACATAGTCTCCTACACTGCATTGAAAATGTGAAATATCTCCATATATGACAGTTTAACTATTAAATAAAAAAGCATTATGGCATAGTTTTCAAAGGTTATCTATTGCAGATGTGTCAATAACGTATTCCCATTTATGGACGCAACTGTAAAAGACAACTTAAGAAAACCTTGTGGTAAAATAGTAAAATGCTCATTGTAAGCAATTTCTCCTTTTGCCAAAATGTTTTCAACAACATTAAACAAATATCTTTCATTTAAAGAGATTTCTCATATTTTTGCAAAGTCCACTGTTGAAGAAAAAAGGAGTATATGGGAACAGGTTAAAACAAGACAAAAATAGAACAACTAAAACAAACAGATATCTTCCGTATCAACAAATCGAGGGCTTGGCGTGAAACGGTTGTAACTAAAAATCTATTTTGAAAACCCTGGTTTAAGGGCAATTTTGACCCCTTTGTAAACAATGCAAATTTAGGTGCCGTTGCTCAGAACGAGCAATGGCACCTACATTTCCATAGTTTTCCAAGAAAAATGATTTAATACATTACAAGATTTTATGGCGAGGTGATTAACCTTAGTAAAAAAATACCAATTTTAGTTACAACTGCTTCACGCTAAGCCCTCGATATCTATAAGAGCTAATTCGGCATTTTAAAGCATATCTTCATCGGCTACAACTTTGTCGTGAAGTAAAGAATTTACCTTGTATGACTGAAAGGATTGTAAATGTCATTTTTGATATATCAAGGATATAATTTTATAACATAAATACCCTTATTTTCAATTTGAGAACAAATCACGGAACAACGATATCCAACATGTGTGATAACAAAAACACGTCATACACGCGACTACTGATGACGTCATTTTGACCTTTATCTTTATTATGTTTATTGTTAAGTTGTTAAATTTTACCCATTGAAAAATGCAATAATACGTTATTTTGAATAAATAACGAGTCTTAATTGTTTAAAACATTGTTGTTTTTTTTCTTCTTATTCAAAAATGACGAGGACTACTTTTTTATGCGGTTAATAACAAGTTCTTATGAAGAATATGTTATTCGGTCTTTGTTTTGATGTTGTCAATATTTTTCATTAAAACACACTGTTTAGGTGATAAAAAGAATCCATCACTCGTTTTTCTTTGGAGAAGATTTCTTAAATTCGTCTCGAAAAAGAGAGTTATTAACCTCGCCAAGAGGCTCGGTTAATAACCGTCTTTTTCTAGACTCATTTAAGAAATCTTGATCTCCAAAGAAAACTCATGATGGATCCTATATATATGTGTCATGAGCGATAGACACTATCTGAAAAGAAGAAATTGTAGAATTTCACCAAAATTATCTTTTTTCCCACAATGTTACAGTATCTTTCTTTACCGGCTTTCTTCTTTTAACCAAACGCATGCAGTTAACTCTGCATTTTTGTTGAAAAGGGAACGGCAATATACTAGAAAGGCGACACCTTAAGGGTTTCGCGGGATAGAATGAGTGGAGAGGAGCAGAATTGTATCCAACCGACCACACACAATGCTGAATATATTATTTCGATTCTAACATGATCCAAAACGTAACAATTGATGAAACTAGTATTTTGCAACACCAAAATTATCTCCGTAAGTCTAAAAGATAAATAGAACATTATTATCGGGATTTGGCGCCAAAGTTTAGTTTAAACTTATTTATTTTACATCGATTGCGAAACAAGCTTTAAGCTTAAATTAATCACACTTGATGTCTGCTTCCTGGAGACTTAACCAGTACTCGTGCCGTTTTGTGTGGAAAAATCTCAAAAGGACCCGCTCATCACGGGACTCGAACCAGGGACCTTTGATACGAGAGGCCGACGCTCTACCTCTGCACCACTGTAACGTTATGACGTCAACCGCTGACGTGACGTCACTTTCCTAGTCACGCCCACATATTTTTTTAAAATCAAGAACCTCTATTGAAAGCTTTCTCCAAGAATCCAAACTGAATGTATGAGAAATCTAAAAACACCGTTGTTTGCACCGGATCTCGGACAAGTTTCAGTATGAATTTCAGGTCTCTAGCTGATTCCGTTTTTTGCTAGTGCGAGATCTACAGAAATATGTAGTCAAAATGTCGATTTTTCGGGTTTTAACCTTAAAAATCTCTGAAACTAGATTTTTCCCAGATATAACGAACACGCCCAGACCTAGATCGCATTGAGTTCTATAAGTGTGGCTAATTTCAGCGAAATCGTTCTCACCGATTTCTTTGTCCCCAGATCGCTGAATTTTACAACACATTGTGTCCCAATAGCCGTATAGACATTTGTTCCATAGAACAGAATAGAATAATTCTGTTCCACTACACTCATTCTATATTCACTTCTCAATAAGCTGTTTTGCTAAAATTGTTAAGTTATACATACTAGAAAGGCGACACCTTAAGGGTTTCGCAGGATAGAATGAGTGGAGAGGAGCAGAATTGCATCCGAACTACCAACCGACCACACACAATGCTGATAATATTATTTCGATTCTAACATGATCCAAAACGTAACAATTGATGAAACTAGTATTTTGCAACACCAACATTATCTCCGTAAGTCTAAAAGATAAATAGAACATTATTATCGGGATTTGGCGCCCAAGTTTAGTTTAAACTTATTTATTTTACATCGATTGCGAAACAAGCTTTAAGCTTAGATTACTCACACTCGATGTCTGCTTCCTGGAGACTTAACCAGTACTCGTGCCGTTTTGTGTGGAAAAATCTCAAAAGGACCCGCTCATCACGGGACTCGAACCAGGGACCTTTGATACGAGAGGCCGACGCTCTACCTCTGCACCACTGTAACGTTATGACGTCAACCGCTGACGTGACGTCACTTTCCTAGTCACGCCCACAGATTTTTTTTAAAATCAAGAACCCCTATTGAAAGCTTTCTCCAAGAATCCAAACTGAATGTATGAGAAATCTAAACACACCGTTGTTTGCACTGGATCTCGGACAAGTTTTAGGTTGAATTTCAGGTTTCTAGCTGATTCCGTTATTTGCTGGTGCGAGATCTACAGAAATATGTAGTCAAAATGTCGATTTTTCGGGTTTTAACCTTAAAAATCTCTGAAACTAGATTTTTCCCAGATATAACGAACACGCCCAGACCTAGATCACATTGAGTTCTATAAGTGTGGGGAATTTCAGCGAAATCGTTCTCACCGATTTCTTTGTCCACAAATCGCTGAATTTTACAACACATTGTGTCCCAATAGCCGTATAGACATTTGTTCCATAGAACAGAATAGAATAATTCTGTTCCACTACACTCATTCTATAAAGTAAATTCCCAGAGTAACCGTAAATACGATTTGTATTCAACATGCGATCTATGTAATATAGACGCCTCGTATTTCAGACTGCCATACTAGATAGGCGACACCTTAAGGGTTTCGCGGGATAGAATGAGTGAAGAGGAGCAGAATTATACCGAACTACCAACTGGCCACACGCAATACTAAATATATATGTTATGAATATGTAATTTCAATTCTTACATGATTCAAAACGTAACAATTGATGACACTCAAGGTTTTTTGGCAACACCAAAACTATTTCCGCAAGTCTAAAAGATAAACACACCATACTTTTGGTTTTGGCGCCAAAGCGATAACGTTATGACGTCATACCGCTGAAGTGCTGAACGTGACGTCACTTTCCAAGTATTTGGTCACGTGAAAATATTTGTTTCAAGAGCCCCTATTAAAAGCATTCTCCAACTATCAAAACTAAATTTATGAGAAATTTAAAAACTCCGTTGTTTGCACTGGATCTTTGACAAGTTTCAGTTTAAATGTCAGGTCTCTAGCTGATTCCGTTATTTGCTGGTACGAGATCTACAGAAATATGTAGTCAAAATGTCGATTTTTCGGGTTTTAACCTTAAAAATATTTAAAACTAGATTTTCCCCAGATATAACGAAACCGCCTAGACCTAGATCGCATTGTGGTCTATCAGTGTGGCTAATTTCAGCGAAATCGTTCTCACCGATTTCTTTGTCCTCAAATCGCTGAATTTTACAACACATTGTGTCCCAATAGCCGTATAGACATTTGTTCCGTAGAACAGAATAGAATAATTCTGTTCCACTACACTCATTCTATATTAAATCAAACACTATAATACAGACTTCACAAACAAACCGATATAACGCCACAAAGACGACTCCATATATCTTGGAGACCGGGCGGTCTTGTCTTTATATGCCAAGCCCGGTAGCTCAGTCGGTTGCAAGGCGGGCTTCAATACAGTGGTTGTGAGTTCGAACCCCAGCTCGACCAACATTCTTTCCGACGTTTGACAAAAGTCACTGTGACAAGCGTCATCCACCAATGGACTTAAAGTCGTAGGCGTTACCATAGTGCGGCCCCTTTATCAACGGGCGTATTAAAAGTGGGATGAACACGCATGCTAGAATTATAGTCAGCGTGCACTTTACACCTGTGCATTTACTGAATACAAGCTATCAACACGTTAAGTTTGAAATTAATACATTTGAAAATAATCGAGAAATTTGCTGAACAAGAAATCATGAAACAAAGAGATAACTCTAAAATAGGCATATTGGAATGATTACAATCTTCTAACAACTCCAACAAAAGGCGTGCTATCGTTATTGTCCGTGTGTACTACACTTGATTGCGCTTGAAGGCACTCAGTCAACATGTATATGAGCCGTTCCACGAGAAAACCAACACTATGGACTCTGCATAATGTATCGACATATATATGTTCTCTATTATATGAGTTAGACAATTTCAATATAGTCTCTTTGAACACTAATGAACATTGAAATGCACTTTCTTGAGCATACCATACAAACATAGTCTTCTGAAATTTCTTTACAGTTTATTTGTACATAAAATGCATCAAAACATAGAAACATAGAAACACATTTTCTTGAGCACACAATACAAACAAAGACGTCCGTGACATTTCTATATAGGTTTCTTTTCTAGCATACAAACATACGAAAACATTGAGACTTGAATGAACGCTTGAATGTTCCCTACTTGCTGCTCTTTAATTTCAAATGTATACGAGGCGTGTTTCACAAAGAAATTTCACAAATAAACAATTACAGATGCATTCTACTGGCTAGTATTTGTCTTTTTCTGATGACAACATTATTACAGCGCACCGAGTTAACTTTAGCATACCATATTTGATACCGCCTGTTTTTATAACTAAAATTGTTTAAAGCAAACCTTCTGCCCAGTCTGAATTACTTGACCCTACCACATTGTTACGGCACTTTTTGAATATAAAGTACGCGGAGAACCAGACTAAACTTCTGTTCAGTGTCCACAAATACAGTGTAGGTTTCGTAGCCGGTGCAAGTTTTGCTGCCATGTACTTCTCTTTGTAACGCAAAGTACAGATATAGAGATTAGACCTAGTTTGTGATTAGATTTCCCATTCAGATTTATTCTGATTATTAAAAGACATGCAAGGATAATTATACAGCTAATCTGCATTAGGTACATGTACAGCTAATACCTTGATAAGTGATAACTTAAAAAGCTGTTGTTATTTTGCGCGGGTGCCTCAGCACCAGAGCATATATTGGTTGTGAAAAAACTGTCACTGGTGCAATGGGCTTGCGCATGCGCCGTGTTAATCGTCTTGATCGCGCATGTGCCGTATTTTACCGTCAGCTCTCGCATATTTCCGAAGCAGTTCTTCACTAGACTGGTCCTCGTTCGAGTTTGCGATAAAAGATTAAGAATATTTAACCAGGCTATTGATATGCGAGTAGCTTTTTTATAATTAAAATGTAAATTAAAACCATATTGTACGTGTACCGGCGTTAAGCAATCGCGGGTCACCCGTCCAGGCACTAATCGCGAGGAACGGTGCTTAACTTTACGAAAAGGTCAACCATTCTACCAACGTCGCTATAAGAGCATGCTTCCACTTTTAACATAACCTGAACCATTTCGTTTTAACTTTGGTTCTATTAGCTTTCTTTATCTCTATCAGCCATCAGTAAAGAGCAAAGTCAGCCTGCGTAATCTCGCCACCTGACCAGGATCTATAATGGTGGCTAGTAAACGCAGCATTTTCCTTTGCTTTATTTGTTAATTTATATGGTGTTTTAAGCCGCGTTCAACACCTTTTCAGTTATATCATGACGTGTCCTGGGAGGGCAAGCCATAAATGTATTTTTTAAAGTATTTGGTATCACCCGGCCGGAGATTGAACCCGAAACTTCCTGCACCGAGGCGGAAATCTACCACTACATCACTAAGTTGATATTCAGCATTTCTTTCCCTTTTTGTTGACTTGGCAATGGACTTTGATGAGATTGGGTGACAGTACGCGTATAAATTTCGTGGTGCAGGACTATGTAATCAGGACTAGGCTCTGAAATGTACCTTGCAAATGATACTCGACAATGACATTGTATAAAGGTAAATTTACTTGTCGGTATAGTGATTTACACCGCTTTCAACAAGTTTTCAGTTAAATGTATTGGAATAAACCTAATTTAACAATTCAAGTCTATTTGTCAGACGGTGCATCGATGTTTATATATATAGAATATAGGATGATGGTGAATTCCTTTATATTTTAAAGATCGCAGATATTGAAATTGTCTTTGTTTTAATCAGTTCACCCGTCTAATATCCAGATACGATAACTTGCCTAGACGTTATAAAGCGAGCTATTGTGGTACCCGGCTTAGCAAATTGTAAATTAAAACCACTGGCATGAACCATCAATGTAGCGTAGTCTTATACCCAGCGTACTTATTAGTAAATTAGTGCGTCTTGACTTAGTCTGGTACCCGGCGTTCGCTAGTAAATTAATGCTAGCATGATTGACTTTCGATAACCCAAAAGAGGACCAATAAAACCTGGCATTTGTAAGGTTTAGTCCAAGATAAAGGTTGTCGCTTTGGCGTTATACTTTCTTAACCATGTCCGAAAGGCGCCGCCATTTTGTGTGTTAGCCTGACCAAATAATGTCATGGTCGTGACAGATACTTACCTCTAGCCAAGGGTTGATTGATATGGGTTTAATGCCGTTTTCAATAATTCTTTGGCGGTCAGTTCAGATACACATGTGTACTTGGCTTTCTCACAGCAGTACTCAACACAACAGTCTTTCAAAGCAACTGGCTGCTTTTCCACATAGAGTTTGTCCATTGTTGAAAGACGAACGACGTTTAGAGAATGTTGACAGAGCTGGGGTTCGAATTCACAACCCTTGGATTGACAGCCTGCATCACTACCGACTGAGATACCGGGGCTCGGCCCCAGACAAGGGGATATGGACACTATTACCGAAAAAGAATACCAAAGATTCTTTGAAAGGCGTTTAAAATCGCACAAACCGCCTTGTTGTGACGAGGCTTTGCCTTTTTCATATTAAAGGTTTAGTGAACACAGGGACGAACATGTCCATAAGAGGGATAAGTAACCATATTGTGTCCTGAAATATCAACCCTTCCCAGCATTTGTAGCAAGTTAAACTAAAAAGTATTTTTTGTAGAATTTGAATTATTTTGTTTCTCCTCCTGATATTTTAATCGAATAACTGGTAACTGGTGAACACGGGGAGCTGATATAACAAGAGGCCCATGAGGGCCTATGCTCTACTGGTATGGTTCTTTGGTCATTTTCAATCCAGAGCATGTATGTATGGTGAAGATCGGATAGTAAATGGAGGCTCTTTTGTGTTCACAAGCTGTATTATAGCAATTTTTACAATTTCAAGGGCCATAATCCAGTCTTGCATGGGCGGATCTGGCTGGTTTACGAAAGGAACTGAGCTCTCATGGATATCTAACTACTGTATAAGTTTGGTTGAGATACAATCAAAAGTGAAGACTGTATCGTGTTAACAAGCTCTTTTATAGCAATTTTGACCATTTCAAGGGCCATAATCCAGTCATACATGGGCGGATCTGGCTGGTTTACGAAACGAACTGAGCTCTCATGGATATCTAACTACTGTATAAATTTGGTTGAGATACAATCAAAAGTGAAGACTGTATCGTGTTAACAAGCTCTTTTATAGCAATTTTGACCATTTCAAGGGCCATAATCCAGTCATGCATGGGCGGATCTGGCTGATGTTTCGAAAGGAACCGAGCTCTCATGGATATCTAACTACTGTATAAGTTAGGTTGAGATACACTAAAAAAAGAAGACTGTATTGTGTTAACAAGCTCTTTTATAGCAATTTTGACCATTTCAAGGGCCATAATCCAGTCATGCATGGGCGGATCTGGCTGGTTTTTGAAAGGAACCGAGCTCTCATGGATATCTGACTACTGTATAAGTTTGGTTGAGATTCAATCAAAAATGAAGACTGTATTGTGTTAACAAGCTCTTTTATAGCAATTTTGACCATTTCAAGGGCCATAATCCAGTCATGCATGGGCGGATCTGGCTGGTTTTCGAAAGGAACCGAGCTCTTATGGATATCTAACTACTGTATAAGTTTAGTTGAGATACAATCAAAAGTATCGTGTTAACAAGAAATTGTTTATGGATGCACGGACGCACGGACGCACGGACGCACGCACGCACGCACGCACGACGCACAAATCGCCACGACATAAGCCCTTCTGGCCTTTGGCCAGTAGAGCTAAAAACCATGAAAAATACCATGAAAAATAGCATACAGTAAAAACTCTTTCCCCCACACAGACGCTTTCTGACGCATCTGCAATATTGATAGATGTTTCCATTTGCAACAATGTTTTTAAGTATATATAATAATTATGGTATCGTTTAAAGAGATTTTCCACATTTTTTTTTTTTATATTTTCAAAGTCTTCAGATTTATTGTAAGTGGTAAACGTGTTAAAGCTGGTGAAACGGATGCTAGTCGTTATAATACTTGAGCAGTGTCGAGCCGATTTGGTGTCTTAACCCTTTCCCACCTGCAGACGCATTTTGACGCAGTAGCAGTTGACGACTTTTGAAAACATTGTGGCTATAGGTGAAAATACTTATGATTAGCAATTTCTCCTCAAGTTGGTCACAATGTTTTTAACTTAATTTAACAATTAAGCTATCTTTTATGGAGATTTTTTAGGTTTTCGCCACTATGTTTTCAAATTCGTCTGCTGAAGATTTATTGTATGTGGGAAAGGGTTAATGCATCTAAGTACAGTGAAGAGTCAGGCGAGCTTGATCAACTGTCCGTCTACATGTAAGTTAGTCTCACATGCATCTTTCGACAAAAGACTGAAATTGTAGCCCCAAAAGTTGTTTGTAATTATATTTTAAAGTGATGTCAAAGACAAAACGAGCACCTGCTCATTAATATGTAATTGTGTAGTGTTTGCAAACGTTGTTGCAAAAGGAGAAATTGCTCATCATGAGTAATGTCTCCTCTTGCCACAATGTTTTCAACACTCATCTAAAACTAAACTTTTATATAAAGAGATTTTCCATAGTTTTCCCAAGATGATTTCAAATCGTCTACGGTATATTTGTTGCATGTTGGAAGGGTAAATGACACTATTTCTGTTGTGTCATCAGAGTTATGACCCTTGCAAAATCGATCTTTAATGACAAGAACTATTTAAGAATGCAAACGCGAGATGCACCCTAGGGGTAATAACCTTTAGCAAGGCACTTTAAAAATATCATGAATGTCTATAGGATGATACAATAGCATTATTGTGTAGACCAGAAGGTGATAGAGCATAGGCTGGTCTGGATCTCGCCTGTTACGAACACATACATGCAGTCTTCATTGTGACATTCCGCGCTGATCAAAGGATTGCATTGTAATATAAGTGTTTTAAGGGCTTGCGAGTATATCTTGTTGTTTTTTACGAAATCATCTGCTTCTTTTCAATTAAACACAAAGATGTTCTTATCGCTGAACAATCGTCTTCCTTTTCCAAGAAGAGATACAACTTGTAGTTACACTTACACTTACCCTATAACAGAACCGATTAAAAATTATAAAACATATAAAACATAATCATTAAAAGAACGGAGGAAAAGTTAGCACTTCTTAAACTAACCGATGGTCAAGCATATTGTAAACTCTCTCTCTCTCTCTGTCTCTGTCTGTCTGTCTGTCTGTCTATCTGTCTGTATGTCTCTGTCTGTCTCTCTCTGTCTCTGTCTCTCTCTCTGTCTCTCTGTCTCTCTATCTCGCTCTCTCTCCTATATCTTCTATATATATATATATTCTCTCTCTCTTTCTCTCTTTCTCTCACACTCTCTCTCTTTCTTTCTCTCTCTCTCTCTCTTTCTCTCTCTCTCTCGCACTCTCTCTCTTTCTTTCTCTCTCTCTCTCTCTCTCTATCTCTCCATCTAGAAGATATTCAAGACGACTGTAACTGCAGATCTAGCCCCTTCGACGGAAAATGCCTCACTACTAGCGTCAGTTACCCGTTATGATAACATGGACCTGGATACGTATATAGGCCTTACATGTAATAGTTTTAAATCTCTCTCTCTCTCTCTCTCTGCGTGTTTTTCTCTCTCTCAATCTCTATGTTTGCCTGTCTCTGTCTGTCTGTCTGTCTGTCTGTCTGTCTGTCTGTCTATCTCTCTCTGCGTAACACAATGAGGTTAGAGATATACACGTGGGCGAGCGGTATAGCCATATACGGGGTATGGGATGATCACATGTATACGGCGCCCCAACCCTATAGTATTTATTGTATATTTATTTGAGAGAGAGGGAGATAGACAGGCCAGATAATCTGTGAGAGAGAGAGAGAGAGAGTCATGAGACTCTAGTTTAATCTTAGATCTATTTAAATAAATGAATGTACCACTATACGATTTCGTTTATTTACCTGTGTTTTCCTCGTGGACAATTTGATGTAGCTGGCCGGAGTGCTACATCTGTCGCTTTCTCTCTCTCTCGGTCTGTCTGTCTCTGTATCTGTCTCTATCTCTGTATATATATATATATATATATATATATATATATATATATCTCTTTCTCTCTCTCTCACTCTCTCTCTCTCTCCTCTCTGTCTCTCTCTGTTTCTCTCTCTCTCTATGTTTGTCACTCTCTTTCTTTCTCTCCTCTCTGTCTGTCTGTCTCTCTCTGTTTCTCTCTCTCTATGTTTGTCACTCTCTCTCTCTCTCTCTATGTTGTCACTCTCTTTCTCTCTCTCCTCTCTGTCTCTGTCTCTCGGTCTGTCTCTGTCTCTCTGTGTCTGTCTCTCACTGTATGTATGTCTGTCATTATATGTCTTTCTCTCTCTCTCTCTCTCTCTCTCTCTCTCTCTCTCTCTCTCTCTCTCTCTCTCTCTCTCTCTCTCTCTCTCTCTCTCTCTCTCTCTCTCTCTCTCTCTCTCTCTCTCTCTCTCTCTCTCTCTCTATATATATATATATATATGTGTGTGTGTGTTTCTCTCTCTCTCTCTCTCTCTCTACGTTTGTCACTCTCTCTCTCCTCTGTCTCTGTATCTGTATCTTCTCTCTATCCCCACACTTACGATTAAGTTTAAGACCAACATTAAGCTCTTGACGTATATTCATCTTAACGAAATCTCTCCAAAAAGTTATTTGAAGTTGAAGATATTGATTATATAGGGCAAAAATGTTTTGGGGACATTTGCCATATTTATCTCAGTTGTTCCCAGACGTTATGAGGACATGTATTATCTCACATGTTTAATCTCTATTTGTCCTCAGACAGTATGGGGACATTTCCTATCTCACTTGATTTGAACGAATGTGTGAACAAAAAGTCGTCGAAGCATAGTGCTTCGTTACCTCCATATTAACGAAATCTCTCCAAAACGTTATTTGCAGTTGCAAAGATATAGATTATGGAAGGCAAAAATGTTGTGGGGACATTTGCCATATTTATCTCAGTTGTCCCCAGACGTTATGGGGACATGTATTATCTCAACTTTGTAATCTCTATTTGTCCTAACACAGTATGGGGACTTGATTTGAACGAATGTGTGAACACAAAGCTCTCAACATATATTCTTCATTACTTTCATCTTAACGAAATCCAAAAAGTTATTTGCAGTAGCAAAGAAATTGATAATATAGCACAAAGACTGTGGCGCAAAGACTGTTACGGGGATATTTGCAGTATTCATCTCATTTGTCCCCAGACTTAATGGGGACATCTGTTATCTCAAATTGTTAATCCTTATGTTGTCCTCAAGCAGTATGAGCACATTCGAAGTAAAGTCGAAGTATAGTGCTTCATTACCTTCATCTTACAAACTCTCTCCAAAAAGTTATTTGCAGTAGCAAAGATATTAATTATATAGGGCAAAGATGCTGTGGGGACATTTGCCATATTTATCTTGTGTGTCCCCAGACTTAATGGGGACATCAATTATCTCAAAGTTTAACTTCTGTTTGTCCTCAGACAGTATAGGGACATGTTTTATCTCAAATTTATAATTTCTTTTTGTCCTCAGACAGTATGGGGACATGTTTTATCTCACTTGGTTTGAATGAATGTGTTTAACAAAGCCCTCGAAGTATATTTCTTCAATAGTTGGGACATTTGCCATATTTATCCTCTAGTTGTCTTCAGACAGTATGAGTTCATGTCATATCTCCCTTGATGTGAACAGCCATCTGTATGGAACGCCGGCACTGTCTTTAGAAGTGATGAAACTCCATTATTATGTCTGTTTGTTATTACATTATGTACAATGATCTTTACATGTTGTGCAAACATATTTATATTATGTCAGTATATGGTTATGTGTTGTGGTTTTGTACTTATATCCTGACAGTTTTTATTGTGCAAACATATTTATATTATGTCAGTATATGGTTATGTGTTGTGGTTTTGTACTTATATCCTGACAGTTTTTATTATATTATGTCGGTACATCTTTACATTATGTAGATACATATTTATATTATGTCGGTACATCTTTACATTATGTAGATACATCTTTATATTATGTAGATACATCCTTATATTATGTAGATACATCTTTTTATTATGTAGATACATCTTTATATCATGTGCTTGCTTTATTATATTATGTCCATACTTTATTATATTATGTGGATACATCTTTACATTATGTAGATACATCTTTATATTATGTGGATACATCTTTATATTATGTAAATACATCTTTATATTATGTATATAATCTTTATATTATGTAGATACATCTTTACATTATGTAGATACATCTTTATATTATGTAGGTACACCATTACATTATGTAGATACATCTTTATATTATGTAAGTACATCTTTATATTATGTAGATACTTTATTGTGTGCCGTGTTTACTTTATTACATTATGTCCATACGTTATTACATTATGTGCATACTTTAGTATAGTTTGTGCACAAATTATTATATAATGTCAATACCTAATTAGTCGCCGGGCAGAATTCACAAATCTTATAATTATTCCTTAATGAAAGCACTGTATACATACTAAGACTAATGATTGGCAAGATTACTCATTTCCATTACTGTTTATGATCAATAATTAGTTGGTTGTGTGTATGCATGGTCAACCTACTTTGGAATGGAGATTGATCATAAACAATGAAAGGCTTCAATTATCATTCACTTCGTTGACAAAACAATGCAAGTTATGATACATTTTCACTTGACCCCACCCCTGATGTTCCAATATGCCCCTCAGTTGATAACTGTTTATTCAACTACTATAATGTTAGTGTTAACTGCACTATGGATATCCGGCGACATTGTTGCGGTGCATCAACTTTCTCTTGTTATATTGTGTAGTTGATTATTTTTATTTTAGCCTGTCGTGACGTTATTGTATCTAGTGCAAACTTTGTCATGTTATGGTAACTTTATTTAATCTTGTGCAATTTTGTTATGCAGTGGATACTTTGAGCGGGATAATATTCTGCTTCCACACCGAACAATGAAAGCGTGCAGGTGATGGTGATTCATAGGTTATGGGTAAACTGTTTACGAATGTTATCTATGAATGAAAATACCAATATAATTATGGTGTAGGGTTTCTTTCATATAAATTCGAAACTTATTTATTTGTTTGACTTAATAATACATAAGATTTGGAACTTGTGGACTATGTGCGACTTATTTTTCGATCCAACATGACAAATGTTTGAACAAGAACTGAATTTGATGGAAATTAATGTTCTTATGAATTTCAATGAATATTTCAACATACATTGAACCTCTGAAGTGTTCAGAGGCTTTTGAAACTTGATCTTGTGATCTAGTTTTTGACTCCACATACATGTAATCACGTTTATAGATTGACCTAGATTTGATGAAGATAAATATTCATAAAGATACGGATTTGATATAAAATATGTTCTCTACAGTTTCCATGAGAAATTTGAGACGAACACAGTTTATTTAAAGTAGATAACTAGTAATTTAAATGATGTCCAGTACATACACAATATAAGTCTAAGGGGACATAACTATTTGTGTTTTAAAGCAATCTTTGTTTCACTTGCCGTCTAGCCTTTCAATATGTAGGTTAACATTTCCATACAGTTTTAATCAAATCCATCCACCAATGCCTTAAATATGGCACCGAACGGCAGACGAACGGAAGGACGGACGGACGGAAGGTAAACGACAAACATATCCCATTCATATTTGCCCATGATTAACAAAGTAGTAGACAATGTCCATGCAATATTATATTGTTTAGTTAGTTGTTTTTCTTTTTATTCTGTTGTGACGTTATTACATCTTGTGCTATCTGTGGTAACTTTGTTATATGTTGTGGATAGTTTAAGCAGGGTGATATTCCGCCTTGACACCGGAAATTAAAGCGCGAATGTACGGAATGTGACGGTAATGTGACCCGTAACGTTGAGGCTAGAT
This sequence comes from Serripes groenlandicus, assembly GCA_031761405.1. NCBI lineage: Eukaryota > Metazoa > Mollusca > Bivalvia > Cardiida > Cardiidae > Serripes > Serripes groenlandicus. The sequence continues at coordinate 1,041,830 of JASEVX010000043.1, read as the reverse complement.
ACAATTCGATAAACCGGCTAGAAACAATTCGATAAGCCTGTGTCCACTTTCTGCCGTAAATTTACACTTGGAAATCATTCTCATAAAGACGCTTGCATTTTACCGGTGCGTGTTGAAGAATATCTCCTTTGCAAAATAATCCCGGGCATAGCTCATGTGAGAAAGTTTTTTTGCAGAGAAATTGTGCCGAGTACTGGTAAGAAACGCAGAAAACATGGTTATGGTATATAAGTTAAAATTGATGAAAATGGCGTTAAATCCCATTCAATCAATCAACCAAATGCCTGACTTGTCAGTCTGTATGATACTGTATACTCAAAATATCACCTTATGTTAATCAATTTCGTTTTCAAGCACCTTCACCATCAATATACATGTGTGTATAAGAGAATGCTTTAATATTGTGTCACTTTACTTCTTTTCTTATGCAGCAGAATTCAACACAGAATGTATTCCTTTGAACATTTTGAAAGAGGACATCAAAAAGTATTTCTGTGCAGTTCAGTTAAAATTGGTCAAGTTGTTTTAAAGCAGCTGTTGTTAAAATAAATGGTTACTGATGGATATTGCATGATGGATGGGGATTATCACCAAAGCTCACATTTGCTAAAACCAAATATAAATTTCAGTTAATTGATTAAATTGTATGTATTTAGCTACAGTGTCATTTTGTCCCCACTGAGATTTGAACTCAGAACTCCTGGCTAGACCAGGTGTTTTACCAGTTAAAACTATAAGGTCTCAAAATGTAGCTAAACACATTTAATTTACACTCAAGATTGTCTTCAAAGAAAGTCACAAATAGAAAATGCCTCATTTTCTTTATCAAACAAGAGGCCCAAGAGGGCCAGTATCGCTCCACGGCCATAAGGCAAAAATAAAATCTCCAAACAGCCCTGCCCCCTGGTGGCTATTTTTTTTACCAACCACCATGGCTTAAAGTAATCTTGTAGAGTGTCACCCAAGGAATGTTTCTGCAAAATTATTTGAAAATCGGCATGACACTTTCGGAGGAGAGGATATTTTAAGTTTTCACTATAGCCATATAAGGCAAAATAGCCCCACCCCCTGGCAGCCATAGTTTTCAACCAATCAACATAGCTTGAAGGAATCTGATAGAGGGTAAGCCTAGGAACATTTCTACAAAATTCTACAAAATTATTTGAATATCAGTCAAACTCTTTCGGAGGAGAAGATTTTTTAAGTTTTCACTATGGTCATATAAGTCAAAATAGCCCGGCCATCTAGCGGCCATGTTTTTCGACCAATCAACATGGCTTGAAGGAATCTGATAGAGGGTCACCCAATGAACATTCCTACAAAATTATTTGAAAATCGGCTTAACACTTTCGGAGAAGATTTTTTAAGTTTTCACTATAGCTATATAAGTCAAAATAGCGCCGCCCCCTGGCGGCCATGTTTTTCAACCAATCAACATTTCTTGAAGGAATCTAATAAAGGTTCACCCAACATTTCTACAAAATTATTTGAAAATCGGCCTGACACTTTTGGAGGAGAAGATTTTTTAAGTTTTCTCTTTAGCCATATAGGCAAAATAGCCCCGCCCTGCGACGGCCATGTTTTTTTACCAATCAACATTGATTGAAGGAATCCGATAGAGGGTCACCCATGGAACATTTCTACAAAATTATTTGAAAATCTGCTGAACACTTTTGGAGAAGAAGATTTTTTAAGTTTTCACTATAGCTATTTAAGGCAAAATAGCGCCGCCCACTGGCGGCCATGTTTTTCGCCCAATCAACATTTCTTGAAGGAATCTAATAAAGGGTCACCCAAGGAACATTTCTACAAAATTATTTGAAAATTTGAAGATTTTTTAAGTTTTCACTTTTTTTTCTTTTGGTTGCCATGGAAACCAGAATTATGGATGGATAAAAAAAAATTGAAGGAATTTAAGAGAGGACGCTTCCTATGAAGTTTCAACCAAATTGGCCAAGTGGTTAGGGAGAAGAAGTGGTTTAAAGGAAAAAGTTAACGCACACACAGACGACGACGGACAATTCGCCATGACAAAAGGAGCTAAAAAGGGGAATTCTTAATAAATCAGAGCCTGTGATAGTTTTATTGTAGTTTAAAATGCCTAACAAATGATATTTTCCTAAATATTGAATTGTTCTAATTACTGTTTAGATTTATGCAAGTTAATGCAACCATTTCCGTTATCTCATCTTTTTCCTATGTTAAACATGAGCATAAGGAGTTTTTCAAATGCAATTACAAGGGAAAAAAGAAATGTTTTTCCAGGATTAAAATTATTTAATTATTATTTGAAGAGGATCACCAAAGAAAGAATTGGGCCAAATTATTTTCAAATCAGGCCACTATTTTCATAAATTGTGCATTTCCATTGTAAAGAGGATATCCATTAATGAACATTCTAATGAAGGTTGATTGCAATGGACCAAGAGGTTTAGGAGGAAACATTGTTTAACATTTTCCCACTTGTAGATGACTTTTGAAATCAATGTGGCAAAGGGAGATAACGCTCACGGTGAGTATTTTATCCTTTTGCAAACAATTTATGAACTCCATAGTTTAGTTTTTATCCATGGAAATTTTCCATATTTTGGCCTGTCTGTTTTCAATGATGTTTGTGGGAAAGGTTTAGAAATTACAGATTAGGAATGTCACTCATTACATCACATGATGCAAAACGATAAGCCGCTGGACATGGGGGTGATCAAAATAGCGGACCTTGAGCATTTTGTACTCAGGTGAACAAACAAGAGGGCCATGATGGCCCTGGATCGCTCACCTGATTTTTTTTCAATTTAACTACATAAGCCCCGCCCCCTGGCGGCCATAGTTTCCGACCAATCAACTTGGCTTGAAGGAATCTGATAGTGGGTCACCCTATGAACATTTCTACAAAATTATTTGAAAATCAGCCTGAGACTTTTGGAGGAGAAGATTTTTTAAGTTTTCACTAAAGCCATATATGGCAAAATAGCCCTGTCCACTGGCGGCCATGTTTTTTGACCAATCAACATGGCTTGAAGGAATCTGAAAGTGGGTCACTTAAGGAACATTTCTACAAAATTATTTGAAAATCGGCTTGACACTTTCGGAGAAGAAGATTTTTTAAGTTTTCACTATAGCCATATAAGGAAAAATAGCCCCGCCCCCCCCTGGTGGCAATGTTTTTCGACCAATCAATATGGCTTGAAGGAATCTGAAAGTGGGTCACTTAAGGAACATTTCTGCAAAATAATTTGAAAATCGGCCTGACACTTTCGGAGGAGAAGATTTTTTAAGTTTTCACTATAGCCATATAAGGCAAAATAGCCCCGCACCCCTCTGGTGGCCATGTTTTTCGACCAATCAACACGGCTTGAAGGAATCTGATAGAGGGTCATCCAAGGAACATTTCTAAAAAAATTATTTGAAAATCGGCTTGACACTTTCGGAGGAGAAGATTTTTTAAGTTTTCACTATAGCCATATAAGGAAAAATAGCCCCCCCCCCCCCCTGCCCTGGTGTCAATGTTTTTCGACCAATCAATATGGCTTGAAGGAATCTGAAAGTGGGTCACTTAAGGAACATATCTACAAAATTATTTGAAAATCGACCTGATACTTTCGGAGGAGAAGATTTTTTAAGTTTTCACTATAGCCATATAAGGCAAAATAGCTCCTATGTTTTTCGACCAATCAACATGGCTTGAAGGAATCTGATAGAGGGTCATCCAAGGAACATTTCTACAAAATAATTTGAAAATCTGCCAACCAGTTAGGGAGAAGAAGAATTTTGAATTATTTTTTCATTTTGTTGCATTGGAAACCAGAATTCTGCATGGATCCCAAAAATTTGAAGGAAATCCGGTGAGGTCATTGAGAGGATGCTTTCGTTGAAGTTTCATCACAATTGACCCACTGGTTACTGAGGACAAGTTGACGCACGACGGACGCACGACGGACGCCGGCAAAAAGGCGATCACAATAACTCACCTTGAGCAAAGCTCAGGTGAGCTAAAAACAACAGTTTTGGTAGATTGGTAGAACAGACAGTATATACCAGTGTTTAGATGCAGGTCAGGTTATGGGCAGTCTGAAGATTTTAATGCTGAATAATTGTAGTGTCACATGTAGTAGACAGTACAGTTATGGTTGAAATGCTGAGCCTGTGTCACAAAAAGTTTGTCAATTTTCTTGATAAATTGACACTATTTTCGTTATCCATTTATCTATATCTAAATGTTTTGATCATGATTTTGAATCCTTAGTATCTAGAGAAGTGTCACAAATTCCGTAAATTAGTATTATATATTGTCAATAAGCATGAATATGGTACAGTTTGAAATCCTGTTCAGTATTTTAAGCAGAGTTAGCATTTCAGATAATTAAGGAAATATGAATTTTCGGAATTTTTTTAAGTCTAAACAAGAGTTGTCGGAGGACAATATAGCTCGCCTATCAGGGATATCGTCTATCAGGGCCTACTTCAGAACAGTTATAGCATGGGTAAAAAGTCCAAAATCCAAAAGTTGAATAATTCAGTTGAAATTGAATTTACAAAAAGAAGGACAAGAAGTACGTGTAATTAAATGTCTCACCGTGTCCCCTGCTTTTACTATCAATGCAAGTGTAAAAGACAAAAAGTAAACAAAACTCTAACATTGAGCTAAACACAATTGTTGTCAAAAATACAAGAAATTTAAAAAAAAAAATGAGTTGAACACAAAGTTGAAATTAATCCAACAAAATATGAAGAAGCTATGCCCAATTCTCAAAATCCAGCAAAAACCAAATGTTTTACCCCAAAAAATATGAAAGCCCAAGAACCAGTACTTATTGAGAAAAAAAAAATCGAAACTTTAACGTTGAGCTAAACGCAAAATTGAACAAGAGGGCCATGATGGCCCTGGAATCGCTCACCTGATTTTTTTTTTCACTTTAGCTATATAAGCCCCGCCATCTGGCGGGCATAGTTTCCAACCAATCAACTTGGCTTTAAGGAATCTGATAGAGGGTCACCCTAGGAACATTTCTACAAAATTATTTGAAAATCGGCCTGACACTTTTGAAGGAGAAGATTTTTTAAGTTTTCACTATAGCAATAAAAGGCAAAATAGCCCCGCCCCCTGGCGGCCATGTTTTTTGACCAATCAACATGGCTTGAAGGAATCTGATAGAGGGTCATCCAAGGAACATTTCTACAAAATTATTTGAAAATCGGCCCGACACTTTTGGAGGAGAAGATTTTTTAAATTTGCACTATAGCTATATAAGGCAAAAAAGCCCCGCCCCCCCCTGGCGGCCATGATTTTCGACCAATCAACATGGCTTGAAGGAATCTGATAGAGGGTCACCCAAGGAACATTTCTACAAATTTATTTGAAAATCGGCCTGACACTTTTGGAGAAGAAGATTTTTTAAGTTTGCACTATAGCCATATAAGGAAAAATAGCTCCGCCCCCCCCTGGCGGCCATGTTTTTCGACCAATCAACATGGCTTGAAGGAATCTGATAGAGGGTCACCCGAGGAACATTTCTACAAAATTATTTGAAAATCGGCCTGACACTTTCGGAGGAGAAGATTTTTTAAGTTTGCACTATAGCCATATAAGGAAAAATAGCCCCGCCCCCCCTGGCGGCCATGTTTTTCGACCAATCAACATGGCTTGAAGGAATCTGATAGAGGGTCACCCGAGGAACATTTCTACAAAATTATTTGAAAATCGGCCTGACACTTTCGGAGGAGAAGATTTTTTAAGAATTTTGAAGTTTTTTCATTTCGTTGCCATGGAAACCAGAATTATGCATGGATCCCGAAAATTTTAAGGAATTCTGGTGAGGACATTGAGAGGATGCTTTCTGTGAAGTTTCATCCCAGTTGACCCACCGGTTACAGAGGAGAAAATGTTGACGGACGCCGGACAACGGACGCCGGACATAGGGCGATCACAATAACTCACCTTGAGCACTTCGTGCACAGGTGAGCTAAAAATACAAGAAAAGAAAAAGAAAAAAATCCAAATGTTTGAAAAAAATCCATTCCAGAGTTATGGGACTTGACATACAAGTTCATCTAATGACCTTGAATAAGTGGGTGAAGTTTCGAAGCAACAGCATACACAGTGTCTGAGTAAAGGCCTTGCACGCAAAGGTTTGACCAAAATTCTAAGTCCAAAAAGGGGCACAATTCAGTCAAAAACCATTCCAGAGTTAAGGGACTTGACATACAAGGTCATCTAATGACTCTGAATAAATGTGTGAAGTTTCAAAGCAACAGCATACACAGTGTCTGATAAAAGGCCTTGCATGCAAAGGTTTGACCAAAATTCTAAGTCCAAAAAGGGGCACAGTTCAGTAAAAATCCATTCCAGAGTAATGAGACTTGACATACAAGGTCACCTAATGACCCTGAATAAGTGTGTGAAGTTTCAAAGCAACAGCATACACAGTGTCTGAGAAAAGGCCTTGCATGCAAAGGTTTGACCAAGCTGGCAACGCGTACGCCAAGGCCAACGCCAACGCGGACGCCGGGGTGATTACATAAGCTCCCCTATTTCTTCGTAAAGGTGAGCTAAAAAGGGGAATAATTTTGTCAAAATAACAGTCACATTTATGGAACTTGGCATGTGATGTTGTCTTATGATACTAAACACAAATATAAATTTTCAAAAAAATATCTGTAACAGTTCTAGAGATATTGAAGGAAATGTGAATTTTGGAACGTTTTTAAGTCTAAAAAGGGGCATAACTCTAAGAAATAGGTACGGAGTTACCTCCTTTTTGGGCTTACACAATATCATGTGCTGGTGATTATTTCTTCCAAGTTTGGCATCAAACGGTGTAGGAGGAGTAGGCCGGACAAAAAACAGACGGACAGACGAACAGACAATGCTTTGCCATAATACGTACCGTTTTTTCAAAATGGGCGTATAAAAATTAGGTGGTACGAAAAACTTAACCAAACAAGAGGGCCATGATGGCCCTGGATCGCTCACCTTAATTATACAATGTCAGGGTTCAACATTAACGTTTTTAGTTACTTGACCAGTGGTCCAGTAAGTTTTGGAATGCACTAGACCTGACCTTATCTCAACTGGACCAACCAATGAATGTTATCAATGATGTAATATACCAAAAATGGATTAATTTTGTAAATCTTCAGTTTGTAGTGTATACATGGATTTGATATTAATAATTTCAAATTAACAGTAAAACACAAATGATACAGTATTTTTTCTGATTCTTATAATTTTTCTGAAGTTAGAACATCATATAATAATAAATATTAACCCTTTCCCACATGCAGACGTTTTCTGACACCAGCGACCTCTGCAGGACTGCAGCAGACGACTTTTGAAAACATTGTGGCAAAAGAAGAAATTGCTCATCATGAGCAATTTCTCATTTTGCCACAATGGCAATATTTTCAATTCTTTTTCAATAATTATACTTTCATTTATGGAGAGTTTCTCTGCTTCAGATTTGTTGTATGTGGGAAAGGGGTAATATGCTGTATTACAGTAAGTAATTGAAATATGCCACTGTGTGCCACAAATAACAAACATGCACATGTCTTGAACACAGTCTGTGTAGAGTTAATTGTCAAAGTCTGGCCCTCTGCATGGCTCTCTGTCCCCAATATGCCAAATGCCACCAGAGTTCCAGGGCTCGCTGGGCATTGTAATCCCCATTACAGTTTCTTGGACTCTGCCTTTCCTTTTCTTTATTGTTACTACCGCTGTCATCATTTTTATCGGAAGAAAATCCGAAATGAAACAGTTTATTTGACATTATGATGATTTTATGATCGGCTGCTACGGTAAACAATGTAAACATACCGGAAATTGGTCTAAACTATTGTCGTAAATTTTAGATGCCAAATCAACCGGATAATATAAAGCTAGCATTCGTGTTTATACTTGAATCAAACACTTTAATTTACTATAAATAAGACTAATGTTGCGTAAACATGCAGAGAAAAAAACAAGATTACTAATTGAAATTGGTTTTTACAACTAATTTTTAAAAGAGAAATCGCAACTTTTTAGACATTTCAATATCGGCTGCTAACGACTAAATTGGGATCCCCAAAATTACGACAATAGTTTAGAATATTTTCCGGTATGTTTACATTGTTTTCTTTAGCAGCCGATATTGTAATGTCCGAGAAGAGAATCGGCAGTCAATATTTTCGACCGTAAATCTATCGGATCCTTTGATTTGTTTGACAAAAAATTTGGGCAGCTAATGATGGAATAAGAACACGACCAGTCGGTCTTGCCAGAAGCTAATATAGCTAGACCAGACCAATGAACTACTAGTGAATGTCGTTCGGTCGTGCCTTAATGTCGAACCCTGAATGTACTGTTATGCAAAACACATCAAGACCAGGGGTTGAAAAATTTTCTATATGCCACTAGTCCTGTAGGACTAGTGCTATCAAATTTCTACTCGCCCTGAACTGAAAACCACTCGCCCATATAATATTTACTTTGCCATATTAATTCTTCTATACAAACTAATTATTTTGGAAAATTACCATGGCCGAATGTGCAACTTTTTGTCAATATACTGTCTTCTAATCAGAATAAAATTATATTTAGAACTGCCAAGTATTTACGAGATGCATTTAAGCTTCGTAATGAAAAAACACAGAATGCTATAACAACATGATATACCAGTCAGTTAGGATTATACCACAGAACTACCATATGATCATAAAATGAAATATCAGTATTATCAAATTGTCTGTATGTAAATATTGTTTGTATGTTTTGTATGTTTTCCTGTTTCTTTTGCCATATTTGTTCACTGTTAAATATTATTATTGGCCAAAGGCGTGTAAATGCTGAATTTGCCGAATAAAATTGAATTGAATTGAATTAATTAATGCTGAAAAGTATGTTTGCTTATGTAATTAATAGTTTTTGTTAAATAAACTTGATTGGAACAAATATTAAGATTGTTTTTTTCATGAACTTTTCTGATACACTTTGCCATGGCAAACTGACCGGATTTGGTATCGGCATTATGTTTTTCTACACAACATTTGTGTTTGGTACTTTTGTCATGAAAACGTAAACTTTCTTTTTTAAAATTAACGGAAATACCTTGAAATAGGTTTGACTTAGTGTCGGCAATAGATGGGTATGAGGTACATATCGCGCAAAACAGATGTAGGTCCCGAACCTCCGCCCACGGGAACTCTTCTAACCACGATTCTTGGATAACACGTTGTCTCTTTCCTTTGTCAGAGCTCCTTTGATCCGATTTACGTTTTTCAATTTGTCGTTTAGACCGATCCGACTCTTTTTTCTCATCATCGCCTCCCCCGGCTTTACCAAAGAAAGATCGTATGTCCTTACTAGCCATTTTTGAGTTTGACAGATAGCGGGAGAAATACGAAGCGATGACTGGTTTGTTTATTTGTGATGGGCGGGTATAAAACACGTAGACCGTCGGATAACACGTGCTTTTTTTTTATTTCATTATTTCGGTGTATCTTAAAATCCTAATTCCTGAGAACTTTTATCATAACATCAAATATCTGTACATGATCTAGAAAGATATACTTTAAAAAGCAAAAAAACAAAACGTATTAGAGCGGGTTTATTTTCGCTTACATTTTTATGTGATCCGCGTTTTATTCCATACCCTCAGCGATGATGACGTCACAGTCATAAACGCCTGGTAGCAAGTGTCTGAGTGACACTGATTGTTTTGTTTTACCGACGATGATACTTTTAAGTTTTTTAACATATTAAATCGCAAATACGCAACTACAAATAATACAGTACTATTTTGCAACTTATTATATATCAACTAGTGAACATGATCTGTTGATTTTTTACTCGCCATGTCGGACTAGTGTTTTGTGAAACCTCCTCGCCCAACACTAAAACATACTCGCCAATGCGAGCGGGCGAGTGTAATTTTTAACCCCTGAAGACAATTATTCTGAATGCAACCTCCAGTGTTAACAAGATTTTCTTAGTGATCTATATTTTTTTTCCTGATATGACCCATATTCCAACATGGACTAGATATCATCAAGACAGCATATTGACAAATTTTCAACTTACTCAAAGTAAAAATGCGGCCTCCGGAGTTTGAACAATATTTCAAGATGCTGAGGCAAATTTCAAGCTGGCGTAGCAAAACATGCGGCTTCTACAGAGTTAACAAGATTTTCCCTCAATTTGGCCTAGTGACCTAGTTTCTGACCCAATATGACCCATATTTAAACTTGACCTACATATCATCAAGACAAACATTATGATAAAGTTTCAACATGCTCAAGTTGAAAATGTGGCCTCTAGAGTGTTAACAAGATTTTCCATCATTTGCCCTAGTGACCTAGTTTTTGACCCAGCATGACCCGTATTCGAACTTGGCCTAGATATCATTCAGTTCAACATTCTGACTAAATTTCAAGCTGCTGAAGCAAAAAATGCAGCTTCTACAGTGTTAACAAGATTTCCCTTTAATTTGGCCTAGTGACCTAGTTTTTGACCCGGCATGACCCATATTCGAACTTGACCTAGATATTTTAAACACAAACATTCTGACAAAATTTCAAACTGCTGAAGCAAAAATTGCGGCCTCTGGAGTGTTAACAAGATTTTCCTTCAATTTGACCTAGTGACCTACTTTTTGACCCGACATAACCCATGTTCGAACTTGACCTACATATCATCAAGACAAACATTCTGATAAAGTTTCAACATGCTCAAGTTGAAAATGTGGCCTCCAGAGTGTTAACAAGATTTCGCTTCAATTTAACCTAGTGACCTCGTTTTTGACCTTATATGGCCCAGTTTCGAACTTGTCTAAGATTTTATTGAGATGAATGTTCTGATACACTTTCATGAAGATTGGATGCAAAATGTAGCCTGTAGATTGTTAACAAGCTGAAATGTTGACGACGCACGACGGACGGACGCCGGACAAAATGTGATCACAATAGCTCACCTTGCACTTCGTGCATAGGTGAGCTAAAAATCAACTTATTGAAGTGTTAAAACAGTGCTTGAAAATGCTCAAAATTCGGGATTTTGCACCAAAAAAAAAATTCGCCTACTTTCTTAAAATTGCCTCCTACTTGAAATACTATGGAAAGCCCTGAATCGGTACAAGAAACTTAACCAAAATTCTAAGTTGAAAAAGGGCCATAATTCTTACAAAAACCTTGACAGAGTTATGTACTCTTGTCTGTTGATGGAAGTAATGATGGTGATTAAGTGCTGTAAGTTTCAAAGAATTATCTGTAATGGTTTTGACAAACAAGAGGGCCATGAATCGGCCCTGGATCGCTCACCTGATTTATTTTTTTCACTCTAGCTATATAAGCCCCGCCCCCTGGCGGCCATAGTTTCCGACCAATAAACTTGACTTGATTGAATCTGATAGAGGGTCACCCTAGGATCATTTCTACAAAAGTATTTGAAAATCAGTCTGACACTTTTGGAGGAGAAGAATTTTTAAGTTTTCACTATAGCCATATAATGCAAAATAGCCCCACCCACCCTGGCGGCCATGTTTTGGACCAATCAACATGGCTTGAAGGAATCTGATAGAGGGTCATCCAAGGATCATTAAATTTTCTACAAAATAATTGGAAAATTGTCCTGACACTTTTGGAGGAGAAGATTTTTTAAGTTTTCACTATAGCCATATAATGCAAAATAGCCCCACCCGCCCTGGCGGCCATGTTTTTGGACCAATCAACATGGCTTGAAGGAATCTGATAGAGGGTCATCCAAGGAACATTTCTACACAATGATTTGAAAATCTGCCTGCCAGTTTGAGAGGAGAAGAATTTTGAAGTTTTTTTCATTTCGTTGCCATGGAAACCAGAATTCTGCATGGATCCCAAAAATTTGAAGGAAATCTGGTGAGGTCATTGAGAGGATGCTTTCTATGAAGTCTCATCCCAATTGACCCACTGGTTACTGAGGAGAAAAAGTTGACGGACGACGGACAAAAGGCGATCACAATAACTCACCTTGAGCAAAGCTCAGGTGAGCTAAAAAGTGAATTGGTACAAAAACCTGAACCAAGTTGTGACGAGCTAAAAAATTTCAAATTTTGTCATCTTGCCCCTTTTCTGATGCTTCCTGAATCCCATGATTTTCATCCAATCAGTATTGCTTGAACATCGTTTCTAGAGGGTCACCCAAGGAACATTTCTACTAAATTACATTGGAATCTGAGAAGATTTTTAAAGTTTGGGCATTTTGCCCCCTTTCTTATGCCGCAGCAACCAAAGTTCTGAATGGAATTTAAATCTTAAAACAATTTTAAAAGAGTTTCACAACAGAAACATTCCTGTGAAGTTTGGTTGAAATTGGTCATGTGGTTAAGGAGATGCTGTTTAAAACTAAAAGTTAACAACAGACGAACGACGTACAGAGAGTGATCAGGAAAGATCACCTGGAGCCTTTGGCTCAGGCGATATAAAAATACGAAGTTATCCCCTCGTTAGTGGGATGCTTTATTTAAGAGTCACAGACTGTGTTATATCTGGACACTGCACTCTAAATACTCCTTGTTAAAAAGATATTTACAGAAGCTAGTTTATATACTATGCAAACAGTTCTCATTTGAAAAACCTCGTATCTGTCCTAAATGCACGCTATTGACGGAACGCCCGGTTGCCCATCTTATACTTCACTGCATTTGCAACAACAGTATTAGGTATTGTTTGTGGAAGTCAGTCATTGGCGTTACAGGTCTTGCAGTATTCAATGAACTAAAATCTCAATCCCCTGTTTCACAGGTGGTAGATCTGTTAGGTGGACTGTCCCATTATAGTATAGCCTCTCAAAACTCCACATTTCTAGTGTAGTTATATTAACATTTATGTCAGACATACTACTCATTCATTCCTTCACACAATGCTACTTCATTTAATTGTATTCTGTATGAGTCACTCATGCATCCACCCAGCCGTCCATCTACATATCCATAAATCCATCCATTTTATCCATGCATTCACTTATCCATCTATTCACCCATCCTCATAATTATATCCATCCATTCATAATTATGCAGTGTGAATTCTCGTCAATTTGTTTCAGACGAGAATTCCAATTATGTATAACTTATTTATATTATACCTGGAAAGCGGAATTTATCATATCATATATCTAGTCGTGCAATCAAAAATATTTACTTTAAATTCGAAAAAATATCTTTGAATTTGTGTGTATGACTGACTATAGTATACATGTGTAATATGTAATTGTAATTATGATTATCCATCTTAATTGTTATGTGCTTGTTCTTTTGTGTTGTGATATGTGATTCTTTCTGATGTTGTTTGAACCCTTTCCCTCATCTAGACGACTTTTGACCCATTAGCAATAGTAGGCATTATAGAGCATTGTGACAAAATGTGAAATTGCTCGTAGTGAACAATTTTGCCTTTAATCACAATGTTTTCAACGCTGTCTTCAGATATAGCCTGTAGTTTTCGTAAATGATGCATTCTTATCTTTAGGTCCTTAAAGCATCCATCGATCTGCAGAGTGATTTCTCGTCATCTTGTCTCGGAGGAAGCTCAAATTCTGCATTACTTCGTCTTATTGACGCCGCGTGGGAGCGCGGCGTCAGTATGGGATAGGTTTTAATTTTGTACCATGGGGTGACGTAATCGAAAAGGGAGAAACCAATGTTATTATTGTTAAAAAAACCTCTGTTGTTTGATTGAAAAAAACAACCTTTATGAATCAATAAATTGTATTAACTGATTTAAGAAACAACAAGATACAAAATACGTTTGTCTTCTACCGTTATTACAAAACTTTATACACATTTAATTTGTATTTAATAACTTTTCCCCAACTGTCTAGGCTACGCTGTTTTTGATTGTTTGGTTTACGGCCCTGACCCAATTCATCAAAGCTCAGAGAAAAAGTTCACTTTTCCCAAACTTTCTAGGCTACGCGTTTTTAATTGTTTAGTTTACGGGCCCAAAATTCGCCGGATGTTTTTGCCTATTTATAAAAGGTGAAGTTGGCAGAGCATTAGACGTAAGACATTAGACATTCAAAAAAAATATTCGAATGTCTAATTAGACGTTAGACATTCGATTAGACATTCGCTAATTTTGATTATCGAATGTCTAATTAGACATTAAACATTCAATTAGACATTCAGAAAAATCGCAAAGACATTCGCAAATTACAAGATCTATAACCCAAATTCGTCGGAGGTCATTGTACATTCAAAAAACGAATGTCTAATTGGTCAGTTAGACATTAGACATTCGATTAGACATTCGCAAATTAAGGGATTTAGGTACCAAATTCGTCGGAGGTCATTGTACATGCAAAAAACTAATGTCTAATTGGTCAATTAGACATTAGACATTCGATTAGACATTCGCAAATTACAAGATATATCACCCAAATTCGTCGGAGGTCATTGCACATTAAAAAAACGAATGTCTAATTGGTCAGTTAGACATTAGACATTCGATTAGACATTCGCAAAGTAAGGGATTTAGGTACCAAATTCGTCGGAGGTCATTATACATGCAAAAAACGAATGTCTAATTGGTCATTTAGACATTAGACATTCGATTAGACATTCGCAAATTAAGAGATTTAAGTACCAAATTCGTCAGAGATCACCCGTACGAAACAGTCCAGGCGTAATCTAACAGGATTCATACAGGAATATCGCTCTAAATCCTACAAGGAAACCAGCAGGAAAATGGAGCGAAATATGTTAATTAGATTGACAGGAATCCTGTAGGAATATTTGTTTAAAAATCCTTGCAGGGATTTTGTCCTCATTTACATATTTCGGGCCATTTTCCTGCTGGATTCCTTCTACTTTTTTCCTACCAGGAATCCTAGTAGCAGGAAATCAAACCTCATTTGCATATTTCAAAACTCGTGATTTCTAGTTGGATTAAATACCTACAAGGAATCCAGTTACAAAATCCTACAAGGAATATAGAACAAATCCTACAAGGAATATAGAAAAAATCCTACAAGGAATCTCATTACAAAATCCAAAAAGATTTTTGATACTTAAATAGGTTAAAACTTCCTATCAGGTTTCCTGGTACAAAATTCCTACAAGGAATCGTTTCCTGGTACAAAAATCCTACAAAGAATCAAAGGAATCCAGGTTTAACCTTTTATGAGACTCAACAGTGCTTATTTGTACAGTATGTTTAGACAAGAGATGCGATGCAGTCGCAAGCAACAGAAAACTCTAGCTAAGAGGCTACATTTTATATCCAATCTTCACCAAGCTTCATCTACACTGGGTCATGTGGGATCAAAAACTAGGCTACCAGGTCAAGTGTTAAAAACATTCATTGAGGTTTTAATCCGTTTTCAACATTATTTTATGATGGCCCTATATCGCTCACCCGAGTAAGTGTTTTTGGGTCCTAATTTAATTGCTTTTAATACACAAATAAGAAAGAAGGTCAAAAAGTCATGGTGAAGGTCATCCAAAGACAATGATGTTACTTAATTGTAAAAGATCACACTTAGGTCATGGTCACATGTTTATAAATCAATGTAAAGGACAAGTGACAAATAAATGAAGTTTTTATCTTGTTCACAAGGTCAATTATAGCAACTTTGCCAATTTTTATAAAGGGCCATAATTCAGTCATGCATAGACGCCTCTGGCTGATTTCAAAAGGAACCGAGCTCTCATGTATATCTAGCTACTGTATAAGTTTGGTAAACATGACAGATTATAAATGATCAATTATAGCAATTTTGCCAATTTTAAAGGGCCATAATCCCGTCATGCATAGACTGATCTGGCTGGTTTTCAAAAGGCACCAAGCTCTCATGTATATCTAGCTACTGTATAAATTTGGTAAACATGGGATAATAAATGATGACTTTATTTTGTTCATAAGGTCAATTATAGCAATTTTGCCAATTTTAAAGGGCCATAATCCCATCATGCATGGACGGATCTGGCTGGTTTTCAATAGGAACCGAGCTCCCATGTATATCTAGCTACTGAATTAGTTTGGTAAACATCGGATAATAAATCAAGTTCTTATCGTGTTCACAAGGTCAATTATAACAATTTTACCAATTTTAAAGGGCCATAATCCAGTCATGCATGGATGGATCTGTCTGGTTTTTGAAAGGAACCGAGCTCCCATGATGTATCTAGCTACTGTATAATTTTGGTAAACATGAGATAATAAACGAAGACTTTATTGTGTTCACAAGAAATTGTGGACAGACGACGGGCGATCACAAAAACTCACCTTGTCACTACGTGACAGGCGAGCTAATAAGAAGCAAGAGGGCCAAGATGGTCCTTAATTAGTCACAAAATACGGAAAATCTATAAGTAAAATTATTAAAGAGAGTGGACTAGACCACTATTTTAGGTTCAAATCGTTGATTTATTTGATGGTAATTAACATATATATCAGAACAAAATCTTTTATCCTTTCGCGCATACAGATGCTTTTAGAAAACATTGTGGAAAAAGAAGAAAATTCTCATAATGAGCAATTACTCCTTTTGCCACAATGTTTTCAACTCAATTAAAAAAAAAACGCTTTAGTTTATTGAGATTTTCCATAATAACTCATTTTGCCAGGACATGTTCAAAGTCAGCTGTTGCAGATCCCTTGTATGAGGGAAAGTGTCAACTTTAAATTCTAAAACAAACACTTGTAAGCATTCACAATTCAAGAAGTAGGTTGAAAAACTGTTCACACAATTCAAGAATATTTAAGAATGTTGCCACTTAAAAACAAAGGGTGATCTGGAACCATAGTTCAACTTAAAGAATTAATGCATTTGATTATGCATGAACAAAGCACTGATGGGTATCACTAAGCAGTCTGGTAGAGTCTGGTGGTCAAATCATCAGTCGTCAACTATGAGGAAATGGTTAAAGTTTGTTTCAGTTTGGTGATGACTGGACCATCCTCTATACGGGGCTCTTTTAAGTTGTTGTGTATGGAGCTATTCAAATGAAAATAAAAGATAGAAAATTATAATAAATGAACCCTACCACTATTATCTGTTTTCAACTTTTTTCAATAATTTTACTTTCGTTTACATAGCTACCTTTCCTCTATTTGATCATGTCTGCCTAGTTATATGCAGTGCCAGACATCATTCTTTTACAAAACACTAATGAAAATACTCAGATCTAAAATCCAGCCACCATTTTTGAGATTGTTCTTAAGTTTGCATTCTGATAAACCAGCTTCAATTTTCATGGACGTTCATTTAAGGCAAATATCTAATATAAAGTAAGTTTGCAAATTAATCTCAAATACTTTACTTATATTCATCGTTGAATATTGCATTTTTGAGTTCAAGTCTTAGAATATTCTCAAGAACGGTTATTTTCTTCATTAATTTGACGAGGTCTGTATGAAAAATTTGCAGACCTAGACCTCATCCAGGGGTTGAGAGTTTGAATCCCAGCTCGGCCTACATTCTTTCTGACGTTTGAAAAAGTCACTGTGACATGCGTCATTCATCAATGGGATTACAGTCTATGTGGAAAAGCAGCCAGCTACTTAGAAAGTATGTTGTGTTGAGTACTGGTATGCGAAAGCAAGGAAATACATGAGTAGGCAGCCGTGATGTGACTGAACAATTGTTGAAAACGGCGTTAAACCCAAATCAATCAATCATGTAAGACGACAGGTCAGTAACACCATTATAAATTTATATAAATCACCATGTTGTCAATAGTTCATCTGGAACAGGTCACAGGTAATGTCCTAATGATTTGTCAATTTTCAAAGCTAGAATGCTTTCCAAATCGTCTTGCCTGCTTCATCTTAGAATGCTTTCCAAGTCGTCTTGCCTGCTTCATCTAAAAAGTATGCATTCAAGTATTAATTTAAATTGATGGTTCAGACAAATATTTGTAAACATGGGAATGTGTCTTGAATGTTTAATTTTGCTGCCGAGTCATAGACTTTAGAATTAAAATGTGAAAAAACAACAGTAATTTAGTAGGACTCATTATTTTGGGAAAATGAAACAATGGTCTTGAATTTGTGCACAGTCTGCTCCAGTAAAAATTTATGGAAACAATTTGTTTTTGATCTCCTGTGTTTAATCCCAGAAAGGGTTATAAAAAAAACCATTAACCATTCTAAGGTGGTCCGTCGCTGTACTGTACGCAAGTAAATATTTTCCAATGATACATGATCAAATAAATGCTTTGAAATATAAATATTGTGGGACAGAGAAAGGGCGAGAGATCTTCGTAACAGCATTTTGATTGCAATACAAATAAAGTAATGCAAAATAAAAGTAAAATAATTACTTACGAATATTCCAGAACATTTAATCCATCAACAAAACAGAAATAAATGCAAACACTATCGCCGATATCGCATATAATCTGTGAAAACAGCATGTGTTGAAAAAGGCCGCCATCTTGATTTAAACAATTTTCCAAACGCCGATAGACTTTTTTAATGACGTCATACCACATGCCATTCATGACGTACCAAGAACAATGCATAACAAAAGTGACTTGTCGAAAGTAACAAATATGCAGAAAAGTTTTAAGACTTTAAACATAAATCAATTAAAAATATTACAGACCGTCGATGGGAGTGGTTGATAAATATGAGTTTATTCCAGATTTTTCTTAAATAATTAAATTACTCAAGAGACACTGTATAAATAACTTCACACTAAAATATCCATTTGCACACTTAAATTAACTCTTTTTCCCTTGCAGACGCATTAATCAGACGTAATGTGTTTTTCCCTTTCCAACAATGTTTCAAAATTAAAAGTTGGTTAGCTGAAAGTAAAACTTAAAACAAATGTTTGATAGTAGAGATATGTAGACTCAGAAATTACTTGTTTCTCCTTTTTATCACAATGTTTTCAAAAGCTTGTTAGCTGAAAGAAAAACTAACAAAAAACAACCCCTCTTTGATAGTCACAGTAAATCCAAAATATATACGATGTTTGAATACACTCGAAAGGTAAGTGTTTCACCTCTTCTCACAATGTTTTTAAATGGTGTCTAGTTGTTTGTTTGAAGAATCTATAAAAATCTGGTAAAATTTGCACAGAGGTAAAGATATGTAACACTTTTGAAGCATTTTTTAAATCTAGTTAATAACAATTGTCACCAATTCATTAATTTGGACTGATCAGAATATAAATGCTTTGGGAAAGTCCAACTTACTTTTACATAAATCCTGCCTTTCTAACATTCACGTGACCTATTGCGTCATAAGTCACCGACCTTTGTTTAAAATGCTGGGGAGAGATTGAGCCACGTCATATGAAAACCCACATTATAAATCAATGAACTATGATCACAGTAATACTTCTATGTCAAGTTTTACATTAAGTCATTGTTTCCCCCCGCCCCCCCCCCCCCCCCCCCCCCCCCCCCTGTGGAGTTAAAGCTGTGTGTGTGTGACTAGAGACCCTTAGAAGCAGACTGGGCAGGTTTATCAAGGTTTATCGGCTGGTTGCAGAGACCAAATGTCATTTTTGTATGACATGACTCATTTGTGTAGGTTAAAAATAGGTTAGCTGCTAAGTTTTCCCGGGTAAATAAGTTGACCCTTACCAATTTGTAGAGGCATTTCTATGCATCTACAGCAAACACATTTTAAAAATATTGTGAGGAAAGGAGAAATTGCTATTTAAATTTCAATGGCTTTTTCATTTGGGATTGTACCTACTGATCGTAAGTACCCCAGTGGGGAACTAAGGATTGTATATCATTTTTTTTTTTTAAAGTTTTAGATTTTCTTTTGCATATTTTCTAAGTTTCAGAATCCAAGTTAGTAAAATGTTAAAGTATAGAATTCCTGCTATGAAAAAGTATAAGTTCTAGAAATCCTGCCAAAGTTTCATTAACTGGAGATTTTAAATATTATAAGATGAATTATTCCTAGTAGGAATATGAATTTCACCAATATTCCAGCTACAGTAAAGGGATTCCTGTTACTATAGCAGGAAACTTTTCTAGTATGAACAAATTTTCCTTGTAGGAAATTAGGGTTTTTCCATGTACGGTTACATTCCTGCAGGAAAAATTGAATCCTGCTAGATTCCTGGTACATTCCTACCAGGGTCCTGCTGGAATCCTGTTAAAATCTTCGTACGGGCAATGTACATTAAAAAAACGAATGTCTAATTGGTCAGTTAGACATTAGACATTCGATTAGACATTCGCAAATTACAAGATCTATAACCCAAATTCGTCGGAGGTCATTGCACATTAAAAAAACGAATGTCTAATTGGTCAGTTAGACATTAGACATTCGATTAGACATTCGCAAATTAAGGGATTTAGGTACCAAATTCGTCGGAGGTCATTATACATGCAAAAAACGAATGTCTAATTGATCAGTTAGACATTAGACATTCGATTAGACATTCGCAAATTAAGAGATTTAGGTACCAAATTAATCAGAGATCAATGTACATTAAAAAAACGAATGTCTAATTGGTCAATTAGACATTAGACATTCGATTAGACATTCGCAAATTAAGAGATTTATGTACCAAATTCATCAGAGATCAATGTACATTAAAAAAACGAATGTCTAATTGATCAGTTAGACATTAGACATTCGATTAGACATTCGCAAATTAAGAGGTTTAGGTACGAAATTTGTCTGAGGTCATTGTACACGCAAAAAACGAATGTCTTATTGGTCAAATAACTTGAACATATTGATAAATCGAACATATCGATATCTCGAACATACCGATGACTCGAACACATCGATATCTCGAATACATTGATAAAACGAATGTTTTTAACTTGAACATTTATTGACAAATCGAACATATCGATATCTCGAAACTTTCAATATCTCGAACTTTCCAATATCTCGAACTTTCGATATCTCGAACTTTCCGATATCTCGAAAAAAAAAAAAAAAATTTTTTTTTTCTTCTCGATATCTCGAACTTTCCAATAACTTTTCGATATCTTTAAAAAAAAAAAATCTCGATATCTCGAGAACTTTATCGGAAAGTTCGAGATATCGACAAGTACGAGATATCGACAAGTTCGAGATACCGAAAATTTCGAGATATCGGAAAGTTCGAGATATCGAAAAAAAATATGGAAAAAAATATAATTTTCTTTTTCGAAAAGTTCGAGATATCGGAAAGTTCGAGATATCGGGAAAAAAAAAAAATATCAATATGTTCGAACATTTCGATTTCTCTAATATATTTTTTGATATTTTTTTTTTCTCGTTATCTCAGAAATTTGCGATATCGTATTTTTTGTTTATATACTTCCGTTTTTAACTCCACTAGCTGAAAGCCAGTCGAGCTTATGTCATGGGGAATCGTCCGTCCTGCGTTCGTGCGTGCGTGAGTGCGTCCGTGCGTGAGTGCGTACTTACGAGAGTAATCTTGTTGGATAGTGTTTTTTCGTAAACCCCAGCCACCACCCTTATAAGACACTTTGATAAGTGTTTTTTTTTATACAATTGTGTTATGGGTATCTAATTAACATATTATTGCTATTTATTCCGTAAAGGGGGGATAATTACGGACTAAACCATGTGCTTGTTGGGTATACCCAACAAGAGAACATCAAAGGAAAACACCCAACAAACGCCTTTTGGACGTACGTGCGTGCATGCGTGCGTCCGTCCGTCCGTAAACGTTTTGCTTCAAACTGTTTCTCCTACCTAAAAAATTAGGATGAAACTTCATAGGAAGTATCCTCTCAATGATCTCTCCTTAGTTCCTCAAACTGTTTGGGATCCATGCAAAATTCTGGTTTCCGAAAGAAAAAACAATGAAGACTTAAACAATCTTCTTCTCCTCCGTAGGTATCAGACCGATTTTCAAATAATTGTGTAGTAGTGAAGACTTAAAAAATCTTCTTCTCCTCCGTAGGTATCAGGCCGATTTTCAAATAATTGTGTAGAAATGTTGCTTGGGTGACCTTCTTTCAGATTTTTTCGAGCCAAGTTGATTGGTCGAAAACTATGGCCGCCAGAGGGCAGAGCTATTTTTGCCTTATAATATGGTTATAGTGAAAACTTCAAGCCATGTTGATTGGTAAAAAACATGGCAACCAGGGCGCGGGGCTGTTTGAAGATTTAATTGGCAGTGGAGCGATACTGGCCCTCTTGGGCCTCTTGTTGTTATCATACTTCTGATAAACACGAAGGAGAATATACTTCACCCTCTCCTTCCAAAGCTTGTGTCACACTTAATTTATAACTAGAGACATTACATGTTAATATTTAAGCACCTATGTGATGTTTTTTTTATCTAATTGATCTAGTTAGAGCAGATTTGAAACCGTGTATTGGTAAAAAATTAAGAAACTTCATGTTGTATGGTAACCTTTTATTATAGGCTATGGTAGCCAGGTGAGCAATATAGGCACATCTTGGCCTTTTTGGTTATGATAAAGGGACATTTGGCCTTCTTGTTCGAAATATTTACATCCTGTCTGTTTTCACACGTTATTTAAATGTACTGAACTACATCTGCTTCCTTTAAGTCATGCTTCAAAATCATGCGCGGCGTCCTTTGATGCTCTGCATCAAAATTCGTCTTGTTACTTCTGGAATGCGGGTTATATTATATTTAGACCTGCAATCAGAAATATTTTCTTTTCATTAGTTGGTATTTTTGTATGTATACTGTAATTGTCCATATTCATTGTCTTAATTTGTGCTTGTATTTTTTGGGATTTGCTAGGTATCCCTTATTGTCAGGCTTTTCCGTCTGTCTGTGTGTGTCTGTCCAGGTTTTTTTAGCGACGCTCCACAGGCAAATCCAACGGGCCGATTTCAATGAAACTTGATGAATAGGTGCCAAAAGAGCTAAGGGTGTGCACGTTTGAGTTTCGTTTCTAACGACCCACCTGTTGCTATGCAGCTAGCAAAAAAACGTGTTTTAAGAACAAAAAACATTTTTCTATCTTCTGCTACAGTTTTTAATCTGGAGAGCTGAAACTTCCGTTATAGGATCTTTGAAAATCGGCCCGACGCTTTTGGAGGAGAAGATTTTTTAAGTTTTAAGTTTTCACTATAGCCATATAATACAAAATAGTCCAGCCCACTGGCGCCGATGTTTTTCGACCAATCAACATGGCTTGAAGGAATCTGAAAGTGGGTCACTTAAGGAACATTTCTACAACATTATTTGAAAATCGGCCTGACACTTTCAGAGAAGAAGATTTTTTAAGTTTTCACTATAGCCATATAAGGCAAGATAGCCCCGCCCCCCTGGCGGCCCAGTTTTTCGACCAATCAACATGGCTTGAAGGAATCTGATAGAGGGTCATCCAAGGAACATTTCTACACAGTAATTTGAAAATCTACCTGACACTTTTAGGAGAAGATTTTTTAAGTTTTCACTATAGCCATATAAGGCAAAATAGCCCCGCCCCCTTAGCGGCCATGTTTTTTGACCAATCAACATGGCTTGAAGGAATCTGATAGTGGGTCACTTAAGGAACATTTCTACAAAATTATTTGAAAATCGGCCTGACACTTTCGGAGGAGAAGATTTTTAAAGTTTTCACTATAGCCATATAAGGCAAAATAGCCCCCCCCCCCCCCCCCCCCCCTGGCGGCCATGTTTTTCGACCAATCAACATGGCTTAAAGGAATCTGATAGAGGGTTATCCAAGAAACATTTCTACAAAATTATTTGAAAATCTGCCAACCAGTTTGGGAGAAGAAGAATTTTTCATTTCGTTGCCATGGAAACCAGAATTCTGCTTGGATCCCACAAATTTGAAGGAAATCTGGTGAGGTCATTGAGGGGATGCTTTCTGTGAAGATTCATCCCAATTGACCCACTGGTTACTGAGGAGAAGAAGTTGACGCACGACGGCCCACGCACGACGGACTCCGGACAAAAGGCGATCACAATAACTCACCTTGAGCAAAGCTCAGGTGAGCTAATAACTTATCCATTATGATTTTTGATTTAAGCCTTTCAGATGCTAGCCTTCGAATGATAGCCGTTGCTATGCAGCTAGCAAAAAAGCTCACCTGATTTTATTTATTTTCACTTCAGTCATATAAGCCCCGCCCCCTAGCGGCCATAGTCTTCAACCAATAAACATGGCTTAAAGAAATCTGATAGAGGGTCACCCTAGGAATATTTCTACAAAATTATTTGAAAATCGGCCATGCACTTTCGGAGGAGAAGATTTTTTGAGTTTTCACTTAAGCCATATAATGCAAAATAGCCCCGCCCCCTGGATGCCATGTTTTACGACCAATCAACATGGCTTGAAGGAATCTGATAGAGGGTCACCCTAGGAACATTTCTATAAAATTATTTGAAAATTGGTCCAACACTTTTGGAGGAGAAGATTTTTTAAGTTTTCACTATAGCCATATAAGACGATGGACGCTGGACAAAAGGCGATCACAATAACTCACCTTGAGCACTTCGTGCTTTTTCCACAGTGTTTTTGACAAAACAAAATAAACAATCTGTTGTCATCAGTTATTTGTGAATGGGAAAAGTCAAAACCTTTCCAACATACAAGAAATCTGAAGCAGAGGACATTGAAAACATCTAGGCAAAAAAATATATGGTAACAATATGTGAATTTAAAAGTTTTTTAAATAGAGTTAAAATCATTATAGCTCATTATGAGCAATTTCTTTTATGTCACAATGTTTTCAAAATGTTGCCTGCTGCAGAATCATCAGCAAACGTCTGTATGTTTGAAAGCATTAAATCAACATGTAAGACAATGGGTTAGGTTTAATAATAGAAAATATGTCACATTTATATTTTACTTCTTTTTTATCATTGATTTGAGTAAAATTAAGATATGACTTCATATTGCCAATAAAACATCATTAGATGCAATATACACCTTTAAAACAATATACTGTACTGATATGATGATAATGATTTAATAACACCATACATGTTCATGTATATATATATTATAAAATAATGGGGGAATGTTTGCAAGAACGAATAATCTGAAGAAAGGGATAACCGTTTTCCACATACAACAAATCAGCAGCAGACAACTCGGAAAACATATTGGCAAATATATGGAAAATCTTCATAATGAAAGTACTATATATATTAAATGCAGTTGAAAATATTTTGGCCAAAGGGAAAATTGCTCTTCATGCTACATCTTACTTTCCAAGGTTATCTGCTGCAGAGGCATCAGAAGCATTTGTATGTTGGTAAGGGTTAATATTCTCTCTCAAAATTGTACCAACACCAGAAGTTCAAAGTTTTTGTTTCTCTTACATTGTTTCTTTTAAGATTTTCTAGATGGAAGGTATTCTTTATATAATTTAACCCTTTCTCAATTACAGACGCATTTCAACACATCTGCGACACACGTCTTTTGAAAGCGTTGTGGTAAAAGTAGAAATTACTCATTAATGCTCACAATGCCTCTGAAGCAGACAACTTTTAAAAACACTGTGGCAAATGGAGAAATTAGTCTATAGTTTAAGAGGTATAAGATAAATTGTGCTATTTTATAACAGGTTATCACATTACATAGTACACATAAACATCATAGTAATCACTAGATAATGTGAATCAAAAGTCTTCAGGCACTATCATTTTTCAAATCTATTCAATAACTTTGTTTTCTTTAAGAATTTCAACATTTTTAAACAATGTTTTACGAAGTCGGCTGCTTCAGATATCAAAACATTTTCACCATTTGCCACAATGTTTTCAACTGTATCTAATAATTAAACTATCATTAATGGTAATTTTTCACATTTTTGGTAGAGTTGCGCGCATGCGCAAGCTCAAGCGCAAGCGATACCATTGTTACAAGTTGGATTTTGAAGTCACGTGATGTAAATGCCCCAGAACACCAATTATACCAAGTATCAGTACGCCATTTAATTTAATTTAATTTAATTTACGAATGCTAACAAAAGCAAACATGGAATAATTAAAAAAAATATCCAATTATTCAAGCTTGTCATATAAAATTACAATTCTTATAATGTGTAAATATCATATTTGAATGTATATTATATTTGAATATATTCTTACGCAAATCAACCTAAAATCTCACCACGCCCTGTTTACATTATCAAGTTAGAACCCTTTCTTCAACGCAGAAGTTTTTAATTAATGAAGCTTCAGTTTACTCGCCGTGTAAAGGTTTCAGGCATTTTGTTAAGAAGTCTGTCGTAAGTGTCATAAACAACGTAAATTATTTGTATCGGCCAAACATACACACCTCTTTACAAGTAGAATTGAGGTATTGTCTTTTGATTGGTTAATTCCAAATATTACATCACCCCAATGCTACAGCATTTATTATGAATCTCCTAAAAAAAAAAAATTCTCAATTATTGAAGACGATTATCTCATTAAACCATGAATAGATTCACAATATTATCTATACTATTGAAAGGGTTAAAACATAATTCGACTTCCATCTCATTTACATCGGATACGTATTTAATGTTTTATCAGGGGGGCGTCATAATATTTGATATGACAATCGGTTCTTTGTTTATGCAAATTGGACAATCGGTTCCACGTCATTGTTTGTGTTAAATGATTCGATTCTTCAGCTTTTAATGGATATACACTCTCAGTTGTCAAATTACTGATTACGCAACTGTGTATATCGCGAACTGTATAAATCGATTCAACATGGTGCGTGACCGTGATCAGTTTAACAGTGTCTGATGATTATAGGACAAAATTGACGGCGAAGTCAACTTTGCTTTGACTGAGATATTGGCCGAAGTCGACTTCGCTTTGATCGAGTGAATGGGCGAAGTCATAAATTATTAGGCAACCACTTCGCCCAAATCGCCCCCCTCGTGAGAGCCCTGTTTTAATTATACATCACTTAATGGTGGCGAAAGACGACTTTGAACATATTTTCTCAAAAAATTGGAAATCTCTATAATTGAATGGATAACCTATGACTGAAATTGGAAAACATTGTGACAAAAGGTTCTTTTGTCACTATGTTTTCAAAAAGAGCAGTTTCTATATTTGTTCAATATGTTTGTGAAAGTCATGTTCTTCATAGGCCTCAATTTAGATTGAATATGCTTGGGAGGGTAAAATTTAACACTGTTTGACAGTTTGTCTTGATGATATTGCCATTGGCGTAGAAAGAGTTAAAAGTCATAAATAGCCCATTCTCAGGTGAGCGATCCTGGGCCTCATGGCTCTCTTGTTTGATATGCTAAACTGTTACTTGCAATATTATTATGTTTTTGCATTTGCCAAACTTCTTAGAATTGTTTCTTTCCAAATTGTTCAAAGAATTATGAATAATATTCCTTATTTTGATTGCTGCTACAACATCAGAAAGTAAGTAAAAGGAAAACATATCCACAATATTGTACTTTGGTACATAAAACCATTGTAAAAAGCAGGAATATTTATTATAACTCTTCGCAGACTACCATCATTTTGATGAAAACAAATCTATTTTAACAATTTTCTATACATTTCCATTTA
The DNA here is from genome assembly GCA_031761405.1 of Serripes groenlandicus. Classification (NCBI taxonomy): domain Eukaryota; kingdom Metazoa; phylum Mollusca; class Bivalvia; order Cardiida; family Cardiidae; genus Serripes; species Serripes groenlandicus. Next base: position 1,014,415 of record JASEVX010000043.1, on the reverse strand, counting down.
TCCAGTATATTGAACTTGTAAGATCAGAATGCTCGTAATGAGCAGTCTGAAGTTTCCTGTACTTTTTCCAAGCAATATACATATTGCTGTTTATGAGCAGTCTGAAGCTTCCTATACTGTTTCCAAGTAAACTTCAAATTGTTCGTAATGAGCAGTCTGAAGTTTCCTGTACTTTTTCCAAGCAATATACATATTGCTGTTTATGAGCAGTCTGAAGCTTCCTATACTGTTTCCAAGTAAACTTCAAATTGTTCGTAATGAGCAGATCGAGCTTCCTGTACTGTTTTTTCAAGCAGAAGATACACCAAAAAATATACTTAACTCTCCCTCATTTAGACGCTTTCTGACGCCTCTGCAGCAGACAACTTTTTAAAAACATAGTGACAAAAGAAGAAATTGCTCAAAACGAGCAATATTTACTTTTGCCACAATGTTTTACACTTTTAGTCATAGGTTATCCATTTAATTATGGAGATATATGTTCTATTTTTTGACAACATATGTTCAAAGTCGTCTGCTGCAGAATTGTCATATGACGGAAACGGTTAATACGAAAAAAAAACCATGAATGGGTTTTTTCGCTTAAAGGTAACACGTGTGAGATTTTTTTTTTTTTTTTTTTTCAATAACCCATGAAGCTTTCTGAAATGAAACTGGAAAAATCCATGGGGGCCGCCATTTTGGATATGTATAAAAAGCAGACGTAAAACACAGATTGAAAATTATTGTCGGCTTTTTAATCATTTTTTAAAATCTGTGTTTTGGGTATGTATAAAATGAGCAGAAAATCACAGATTGAAAATTATTGTCGTCTTTTTAATCATTTTTTTTTAAATCGATATTTAAGATCATTAAAGTGCTGTGTTATGTGGGAATTAATTAACATTTGTACGAAAAGTTAAAAATAAATGGAAATCTGTAAGAAATATGTTTTCCCGTTCGTCGAAAAAAACGACAGCATTAGCCTTCTACGCCCGAAACTAAATTTTGACTGTATCGTAGCCAAAGAAGGACGTGACATCATTTCCATTACACTTCATGTTGGTGTAACGTCAATGGAGCGACGTCGTTTCCCGCAAAAAAGTAGTATCAACATGAAAGACCCCAAATTCCTATACATGAGCTATTGACTCACTCATTCAAAGTATAATTATTTATCAAACATTGTGGCAAAAGGATAACTTTCTCATAAGGAGCAATTGTTCTTGTGGCGACAATCTTTTCCTAAAAATGTGACCCCTTCCATAATTTGTTCCAGTCATATTGACTGGTTGAAAAAGGCAGTCGCCAGGTGGCATCAGAAAAAGGCTGATCTATTTGCTTCTTTACCATAATGCAGGTGATCGATTAAGGATCATCTTGGCCCTCATGTTTTAACCTCGTTCATTATAAATGTATTCCTTGATTTTCTGAAAGTCTTTACTTTATTATTTTCTGTTCAAACTAGAAATACTGTGAGCAAAGCTCACTAAAGAATACCCCCCGCTCCCCTCCCAAAGCATCGGATACATTGGTAAAGTTTCTACTTTGCTTATCTTCCCTTGGAAGAATCTGAGGAGAAAAATCTTCCTTCATGCATATCTACATATAATGTGTAGCCTTCATATACAGTTTGACTCAGTAGTGCTTACAAGAAATGTGGAGGTATGTGCACAGGAGTCCCTCGCAGGTAACCTCTAAGTTGAATTATCTGCCCTTGGAAGAATCCGAGGCGTATGATCTTCCTTCATGCATATCTACATATGATGTGTAACCTTCATGTAAAGTTTGAACCAAATCCATTGAGCCGTTTAGGAGGAGTAGTGCTTACAAGAAATGTGGAGGTATGTGCACAGGAGTCCCTCGCAGGTAACCTCTAAGTTGAATTATCTGCCCTTGGAAGAATCCGATACATATGATCTTCCTTCATGCATATCTACATATGATGTGTAACCTTCATGTAAAGTTTGACCCAAATCCATTGAGCCGTTTAGGAGGAGTAGTGCTTACAAGAAATGTGGAGGTATGTGCACAGGAGTCCCTCGCAGATAACCTCTAAGTTAAATTATCTCCCCTTGGAAGAGTCCGAGGCGTGTGATCTTCCTTCATGCATATCTACATATGATGTGTAACCTTCATGTAAAGTTTGAACCAAATCCATTGAGCCGTTTAGGAGGAGTAGTGCTTACAAGAAATGTGGAGGTATGTGCACAGGTGTTAAATTATCTCCCCTTGGAAGAGTCCGAGGCGTGTGATCTTCCTTCATGCATATCTACATATGATGTGTAACCTTCATGTAAAGTTTGAACCAAATCCATTGAGCCGTTTAGGAGGAGTAGTGCTTACAAGAAATGTGGAGGTATGTGCACAGGTGTTAAATTATCTCCCCTTGGAAGAGTCCGAGGCGTGTGATCTTCCTTCATGCATATCTACATATGATGTGTAACCTTCATGTAAAGTTTGAACCAAATCCATTGAGCCGTTTAGGAGGAGTAGTGCTTACAAGAAATGTGGAGGTATGTGCACAGGAGTCCCTCGCAGATAACCTCTAAGTTAAATTATCTCCCCTTGGAAGAGTCCGAGGCGTGTGATCTTCCTTCATGCATATCTACATATGATGTGTAACCTTCATGTAAAGTTTGAACCAAATCCATTGAGCCGTTTAGGAGGAGTAGTGCTTACAAGAAATGTGGAGGTATGTGCACAGGAGTCCCTCGCAGATAACCTCTAAGTTAAATTATCTCCCCTTGGAAGAGTCCGAGGCGTGTGATCTTCCTTCATGCATATCTACATATGATGTGTAACCTTCATGTAAAGTTTGAACCAAATCCATTGAGCCGTTTAGGAGGAGTAGTGCTTACAAGAAATGTGGACATACGGACAGACAGACAGACAGACAGACGGACAGACGGACAGACAGGGTGATTCCTATATACCCCCCCAAACTTTGTTTGCCGGGGGGTATAATAATAATAGACAACAGCAATACGAATTCCAAATATGTTTTGATAATGCAAGAAACATGACATTAACATTATTATTGTCTAGTCAATTACTTATAAATCCTTTTTTATGGCCAAAGTATGCTCTTTAATTTTTGTTTATAATTATCTTGCGTTTTTTCGTAAATAGGTAGCACCTATAGATATATTAAGCTTGTAAATGTCAAAAACTTGTTCTTGGACTATTTAGGTTTACCCAATCTATTTGTTGTGTACACTTCAATTATTGCTTTCCATAAGGCCTTAATAAATTAATCTGTAAATTTTCATCCAATTTTCTTTTTCAAGCAAAGGCTTGTTATATCATTTTCATACACAAAAAGTATAATGCTGGCTTTTTTTTTGCTACATTAAACTTCAGTAGTCAAGATACTAAATATATGTTATAAATGTTTATTAACTGATCACTGAAATGAATCATTTGCTCTACACTCAACTAACATTTAAGAAACTGTTTTGGCATGAATATGTTTAGGTGATGTTTGCATGGTATCAAGTATCATGTGGACCAATTAATAAGGGGCTAATACATGTTAACACCACCAAGACGAATGTGTGATCAAGGATAGTTTATTCTGGCTTTATATTGCATATTTGTCTATCTGTCTTGCTGAATTAATTTAAATAAAAGATTTTATATATATGCACTTTAGTTTTTCAGTTTTCCTTCATCACATAACACAGCAATTCTACCTTCAGTACTTTCAGTACTTTGATTGATAAGATAGTTTCAAACTCGGCTGCTACAGATATCTTGTAAGTGGAAAGGGTTAAGATGGCCTCCAGAGGCCTCTGAAAGGAGGAGTATAATACGCCTTTACTCTGAAACATTTATTTTATCAACCATTTAAAACCTTTCTTGTGGGTAGCAAAAAGAGTATTCTGAATCAGACGATTGTTGTGATTACCAACAAAATAGGTTATGGAGGACTAATAAGGATTGAACCCTTTCCCACATACAACAAATTTGTAGAAGACGACTTTGAATAAAATCTCTATTGTTGTAGGTATAATTACTGAAACAAGAGGGCCAAGATGGCCCTAAATCGATCACCTGAATGATAGTTAATTAGTAGCAAATATTTATATGCAAATATCTGTGAAAATTTAATCAGGAGTTCAAATAAAACTGCAAGGAGTGGACACTCAGTAAAAGAAATAGTTTATCAGTAAAAGCCATTTGTATCTTGAAATCTAATGGAATTATAAAGTTTTGTCATTTTGCACCTTTCCTGATGCGGCTTTGCTGCCCTGTTTGTCAACGAAATCAATATGGCTTGAACAGTTTTTGTAGAGAGTCACTCAAAGAACATTTCTGCCAAATTACCTTGGAATCTGACAAATGGATTATGGAGATGGAGGTTTTTAAAGTTTGGGTATTTTTCTCAATTTCTGATGCCGCAGCAACAAAAGTTCTACATAGAATGTAAGTCTTTGAACAATTTTGAAAGAGGACCATCAAAGGAACATTCCTGTGAAGTAACGTTGAAATTGGTCGAGTGGAATGGTAGGAGTTGTCATTTGTAGCTAAAAGTTCAATTTACCCCTTTTGTGATGACGCGAGGTTGCTATGATTTTGTAATCAATCAATACGGTTTGTAAAAATCAAGTAGAGGATCACTGAAGTAAGATTCCTTTTCAATTTTCTTAAAATATCAGACAAGGACTTAAAAAAAAATGGAATTTCCAAATTTTGTCATTTTGCCCCTTTTCTGATGCCTCCTGACTGCCATGTTTTTCAACCAAACAGTATGCCTTGAACAATCTTTGTAGAAGGTCACCCAAGGAACATTTCTACTAAACTATATTGGAATCTGACATGCAGACTCAGAGGAGAAGATTTTTAAAGTTTGGACATTTTGCCCCCTTTCTGATGCCGCAGCAACCAAAGTTCTAAATGGAATTTAAATCTTAGAACGATTTTGAAAGAGGGCCACCAAAGGAACATTCCTGTGAAGTTTGGATGCAATTGGTTCTGTGGTTTAGGAGGAGATGATGTTTAAAGCTAAAGGTTAACAAGATGATTTTGCCCCTTTTCTGATGCTTCCTGACTGCCATGTTTTTCAACCAAACAGTATGCCTTGAACAATCTTTGTAGAAGGTCACCCAAGGAACATTACTACCAAACTATATTGGAATCTGACATGCAGATTCAGAGGAGAAATTTTTTAAAGTTCGGACATTTTGCCCCCTTTCTGATACCGCAGCAACCAAAGTTCTCAATGGAATTTAAATCTTTGAACAATTTTGAAAGAGGGCCACCAAAGGAACATTCCTGTTAAGTTTGGATGCAATTGGTTCTGTGGTTTAGGATGAGATGATGTTTAAAGCTAAAAGTTAACGACGACGGACAAAAAGTGATCAGAATAGCTCACGATGAGCCTTCGGCTATAGGTGATCTAAAAAGTTGGAAATATTTTGTTACAACAGGAGAAATTGCCAGTTTTAAGCCATTTCTACTTTTGTCAAAATGTTTTCAAAAGTCATCCCCTACGGAGTCGTCAGAATGGGTCTATATATATATAGGGAAAGTGTTAACCCTTTCCCTCATATAGATGCTTTCTGAAGCCTCTGCAGCAGATGGCTTTTTGAAAACATAGTGACAATAGAAGAAATTGCTCAAAACTAGCAATTTCTCCTTTTGCCACAATGTTTTCCGCTTTTAGTCATAGGTTATCCGTTCAATTATAGAGATTTCTCTATTTTTTGACAAAAGATGTTTAAAGTCGTCTGCTGGAGAATTGTTGTATGAGGGAAAGGGTTAAGGCATGAAATAGCTATACCTTCTCTTAAAAAGCATCATAAATAAAAATATATAATTCTTTATAGCATTTTACCACATGCAGGCAAGTTTTTACACATCTGCAGCAGATGCCTTTTTGAAAACATTATTGCAAAAGGAGGCAATTTCTCCCTTTGCAACAATGTTTTCATCTCTATTCAATAACTATCTTTCATTTCAAGAGATTTTTTTCATATTTCTGCCTGGATATGTTTAAAACAGATTGCTGCAGATATGTAGCATGTTGGAAAGATAGATAGATATATTTACAATTACAGTTAAGAACATCATTCTTGAATTGACAAATTTACCATTCACGCTCCGTTCCGCTCACGTTCCATCCCTCTCATAAAGCGTTCACTCATTCATAACATTTTGATTGCTTTTTTCCGTTCCGCTCAGATTGAGCGAAGCATTCATGTGATTGAATTTTTCCTTACAATATGATTGTTTCATTCAGAGCGCAAAATTCCGTTCCGCTCATAAAGCATTCCAACTTTTTTCCAATCACGTTCCGCTCAGATTGTTAATTTTATGATGTTCTTAACTGTATTATGGTTTATACCTAAAAAACAGTATTAAACTAGAATTGTTTTTGAAAAAACAGATGTCTCCCCCTCAAATATCTGTCAAAATCTCTCAAAACATTCCAACCTATAAAGCAGACAATGGGTTCTGCACATCACCTTGATGAGGTGAACATCTGACACAAGTTTCATGAAAATCCTTCAAGCCGTTTTGGAGATATGGAGCGGACACGAAAAACAGGCTCAAACCTTTGACCTTCAAGCCTGACCTTGACCTTGAACCGGTATGGTCGGAACATGGGTTCTGCACATCGCCTTCGTGAGGTGAACATCTGACACAAGTTTCATGAAAATTCTTCAAGCCGTTTTGGAGATATGGAGCGGACACGAAATTAAGGCTCAAACCTTTGACCTTCAAGTCTGACCTTGACATTGAACCTGTATGGTCGGGACATGGGTTCTGCACATCGCCTTCATGAGGTGAACATCTGACACAAGTTTCATGAAAATCCTTCAAGCCGTCTTGGAGATATGGAGCGGACACGATTTCGGACAGACGGACGGACAGACAGACAGACGCCCAGGACAAAAACAATATATCTCCCCTGTATACAGGGGGAGACATAATAAGACTAGAATACAGCTTTGTTTATTAATGTAAATGAGTTCAACTTAAAACAACAGGGCCTGGAATCGCTCACCTTAATTATACAATGTACTGCAATGCAAAACACATCAAGACAATTATTCTGAATGCAACCTCTACAGTGTTAACAAGATTTTCCTTCATTTGGCCTAGTGATCTATATTTTTTTACCTGAAATGACCCATATTCCAACATGGACTAGATATAATCAAGACAACATTCTGACAAATTTTCAACTTGCTCAAAATAAAAATGCGGCCTCCAGAGTTCGAACAATATTTTCCTTTATTGACCTTGACCCATTTTCGAACTTGACCTAGATATAATTCAGACAAACATTCTGACCAAATTTCAAGCTGCTGAAGCAAAAAATGTGGCATCCAAAGTGTTAACAAGAGTATCCTTCAATTTGGCCTAGTGACCTAGTTTTTGACCCTACATTACCCATATTCGAACTTGGCTTATATATCAATTAGATAAACATTCTCATTAAATTTCAAGCTGCTGTAGCAAAAAATGCGGCCTCTAGAATGTTAACAAGCTTTTCCTTCAATTTGACCTAGTGACCTATTTTTTGACCCAACATTACCCATGATCGAACTTGACTTTTACATATCATCAAGAACAAGATGTGTTTGTGAAACACTGATGCCCCTGAATGGCCACATCTAGGTCAAAGGTCAAGGTCGCAAGGTCAAACATTTTGGTACTGACAGAAAGATCATGTCACAAGGAATACACATGTGAAATATGGTAGCCATACCTATTATGGTCCAAAAGTAGTGGTCAAGGTTAAAGTTTTTTTCGACAGACAGACAAAGAGACAAACAGACAGACAGACAGGCCAAAAACTAGATGCCACCTAATCGGTGATTCAGGGGGCATAAAAACATTCTGATAAAGTTTCATCAGGCTCAAGTTAAAAATGCAGTATCCAGAGTGTTAACAAGATTACCCTTCAATATGGCCTAGTGACCTAGTTTTTAACCCGACATGACCCATGTTCAAACATGACCTACATATTATCAAGACAAACACTCTGATAAAGTTTCAACATGCTCAAGTTAAAAATGTGGCCTCCAGAGCGTTAACAAGATTTCCCTTCAATTTGACCTAGTGACCTAGTTTTTGACCTCATATGGCCCAGTTTCGAACATGTCCAAGATTTGATGGAGATGAATGTTTCATGAAGATTGGATGCAAAATGTAGCATGTAGAGTGTTAACAAGCTCAAATGTTGACGACGCATGCCGGACGGACGCCGGACAAAATGTGATCACAATAGCTCACCTTGCACTTCGTGCATAGGTAAGCTATGATATATTTATATTTCCTTTCAACCCACTTATAATCATGAAGAAAAGATATGAAGAACAATTGGAAGTACAGAAAGGGCCCTTTCTAAACTGCAGACTGTATTTGACACATCTTCATTGTGGCAAAAGAAGTAATTCCTCTTTTCAATAATTGTACAAATATTTCCATTTATAGTTATTCATAATTTTGCCTAGAAGTTTTCAAACTTGTCTGTCCACATGTGTTGTGTTGTATGTGGGGAGAAGCTAGGTTGAATTATGTTGTTAATCATATGGGACAATTATCATCTGATATCTTCACTTCTCTATCTCAGGAATGTCTCGTCCTTTTTTATGTATAATTTATACTTTAAACATTCCACCAAACTATTCTATTTCAGGCCTGTATCTAACTTCTTTTGTTCAGATGGTATCAATTTCAGTTTTAGTATAGTGAACATTGTTGAATATGATACTTTATTTCAAACATGAGTGTTTTAACCCTTTCCCTCATGTAGACGCTTTCTGATGCCTTTGAAGCAGACGACTTTTGAAATCATATATATATAGTGGCAAATGGAGAAATTGATCATGAATGAGTAATTTTTCAATTTGTCACAATAATTCACCTCTCTTCAATAATCATACTATCATTTATACAGATTTTCTATATTTTGGATATGATAATTTGATAAAAGTCGTCAGCTGCAGATTTGTTGTATGTGGGAAAGGTTTAAGGGAAAAATATCTTTTGTCAGCAAATATGCCAGTTATGATCCCAAGGCGACACATTGTCTGGTTTCAACCCCCACATGCTAATATCACATGATCTATCCATTGTGAATGTTAAATGAAATGATCCACTTTATCCGCCTGGTGTCAGTGATATGATATGTTTTAGTCAGCAGTTAAATCATTCACTGTCCATTGCACAAAACCCTGAAAATGTGAAAAATGACTAAAAACGGTTATAGACCTTTCCCTAATGCAGACACATTTTGACTCATCTCCAGCAGACAACATTTGAATAATTGTTACAAAGGGAGAAATTGCTCATTATGATAAATTTCACTTTTCGCCACAATGTTTTCAACTCAATTCAATAATTATACTTTAATTTCTAGAGAATTTCCATGGCTATCAGTTTTTAACGTAATAATTAAAACCCTTTCCCTCTTACAACAATTCTGCAGCAGACGACTTTGAACATATTTGTCAAAAAATAGAAAATCTCTATAATTGAATGGATTACCTATAACTAAAAGTGGAAAATATTGTGGCAAAAGGAGAAATTGCTTGTTTTGAGCAAGTTCTTCTTTTGTCACTATGTATTCAAAAAGTCGTTTGCTGCAGAGGCGTCAGAAAGCGTCTAATTGAAGGAAAGGGTTAAAGAAATATATGAAGCAAAAGAACCTGCAGGCACTGTTGCATGATGTTGCGTAACAAGGTTAGTTTGGTCTATCTGAGAACGAACATGTAATCCTTTTCAAATGATATTTGAAATTCGCATCAATATATAACTTTTAATTTCCAGATGTTAGGTACATGTTTGACTTCAGATGATTTCACAAACATCTGCAGCAGATGACTAATTAAGACAATCAGGTTAAAGTAGGACTTTTAAAAACATTGCAATAAAAGGTGAAATTGCTCAAAACTCTTTATCGATATCAATTTTTCAGTTTTCTACATTGATAAAATTGTTTGTCTGATGATTGAAAAGACGACACCCTTTGAAGGTAATGGGTTTAAGAGATTTTCCATATTTGTCCCAAATGGTTTATGCTACAGACTTTTTGTATTTGGGAAAGGGTTGAAAAACGATCTGTATGCGGTATTAAGTTATCAAACAATTTCTTCCATCAGATTCAATTCACCCGTTAAATAGTGAAATTAAAGGTGCTATGAGAACCAAGATGAATGCTGAAATAATACAGGAAAGTCAGATTTATGTTCCTATAAAGTTTAAACAACTGCTCTCCACAAAATACTTCATATCAGTTAACCCTCTACCTCATAAAGACGCTTTCTGACGCCTCTGTAGTAGAAGGCTTTTTGAAAACATAGTGACAAAAGAAGCAATTGCTCAAAACGAGCAATTTCTCCTTATGTCACAATGTTTTCTACTTTCAATCATAGGTTATCTATTTGATTATAGAGATTTTCTATTTTTTGACAAAATATGTTCAAAGTCATCTGCTCCACGTGAGGGAAAGGGTTAAGTTTTATTGAGTTTACATGAATGCTCTCCACAAAATACTTCATATGAGTTAAGTCATGGGAGAATACCTTCAATGGTTTTTAATTGTTGACAGAGGAGATCAAATTGCATACTTAACTCTTTTCCTCATACAGACGCATTTGGACGCCTCTGCAGCAGACGACTTTTGAAAACATTGTTGCAATGAGCAATTTCCCCTTTAACCACATGTCCAGGAAATACATTGGTAGATGAACTGGCCGCCGTAATATGACTAAAAGAGGCCCAAGAGGGCGGGTATCGCTCCACGGCCATTAGGTAAAAATTGAAATCTCCAAATATCCCCACCCACTGATGGCCATGTTTTTTGACCAATCAACATGGCTTCAAGGAATCTGATAGAGGGTCACCCCTAGGAACATTTCTACAAAATTATTTGAAATCAGCCCGACACTTTCGTAGAAGAAGATTTTTTAAGTTTTTACTATAGCCATATAAGGCAAAATAGCCCCGCCCTCTGGCGGCCATGTTTTTTGACCAATCAACATGGCTTGAAGGAACTGATACTGGGTCTCCAAAGGAACATTTCTGCAAAATTATTTAAAAATTGGCCAAACACTTTCGGAGGAGAAGATTTTTTAAGTTTTCACTATAGCCATATAAGGGCAAAATAGTCCCCGCCTCCTGGTGGCCATGTTTTTTTACCAAACAACTTGGCTCGAAGGAATCTGATAAAGAGTCAGACAGGAAATATTTCTACAAAATTATTTGAAAATCGGCCCTTACACTTTCTATGGAGAAGTTTTTTAAAGTTAACACTATCTTTTTCTTTTGGTTGCCATGTAAACCAGAATTTTGCATGGATCCAATACTTTGAAGGAATTTAGGAGAGGACATTGAGAGGATGCTTTCTATAAATTTTCATTCTAATTGGCCAAGTGGTTAGGGAGGAGAAGTCGTTTGAAGCAAAGAATTAACACGCGCATGAAAGACAATTCGCCCTGACATAAGCTTGACTGGCTGACTGGCTTTCAGCCAGTTGAGCTAATAACGTATCCTTAACGATTTTTTATTTAGGCCTTTGTTTTCAAATGTTAGCCTTCCAAAGATAGCAGTTGCTATGCAGCTAGAAACCTCGTTTTAAGAACCCAAACAATTTTTCTATCTTCTCCTACAGTTATTAATGTGGAGAGCTGAAACTTTGGTTAAAGATACTTCGAGATATTAGAAACAAGAGGGCCATGATGGCCCTGGAATCGCTCACCTGATTTTATTTTTTTTCACTTTAGCCATATAAGTAGTTTCCGACCAATCAACTTGGCTTGAAGGAATCTGATAGAGGGCCACCCTAGGAACATTTCTACAATTTTTTTGAAAATCGGCAAGACACTTTTGGAGGAGAAGATTTTTTAAGTTTTCACTATAGCCATATAATGCAAAATAGCCCTGCCCCACTGGCGGCCATGTTTTTTGACCAATCAACATGGCTTGAAGGAATCTTAAAAGTGGTCATCCAAAGAACATTTCTACAAAATTATTTGAAAATCCGCCGGACACTTTCGGAGAAGAAGATTTTTTAAGTTTTCACTATAGCCATATAAGGCCAAAATAGCCCCGCACCCCCCTGGCGGCCATGTTTTTCGACCAATCAACTTGGATTGAAGGAATCTGATAGAGGGTCATCCAAGGAACATTTCTACAAAATTATTTGAAAATCGGCCAGACACTTTTGGAGGAGAAGATTTTTTAAGTTTTCACTATAGCCATATAATGCAAAAATAGCCCTGCCCACTGGCGGCCATGTTTTTTGACCAATCAACATGGCTTGAAGGAATCTGAAAGTGGGTCATCCAAAGAACATTTCTACAAAATTATTTGAAAATCGGCCGGACACTTTCGGAGAAGAAGATTTTTTAAGTTTTCACTATAGCCATATAAGGCAAAATAGCCCCGCCCCCCTGACAGCCATGTTTTTTTACCAATCAACATGGCTTGAAGGAATCTAGTAGAGGGTCATCCAAGGAGCATTTCTACAAAATTATTGAAAATCTGCCAACCAGTTTGGGAGAAGAAGATTTTTTTTAAGTTTTCACTATCCTCCATAACCTATTTTGTTGCCATATAAGGTAAAATAGCCCTGCCCACTGGCGGCCCATATTTTTCGACCAATCAACATGGCTTGAAGGAATCTGATAGTGGGTAACTTAAGGAAACATTTTCTACAAAAGTATTTGAAAATCGGCCAGGACACTTTCGGAGGAGAAGATATTTTAAGTTTTTCACTATAGCCATATAAGGCAAAATAGCCCCGCCCCCCCCTGGCGGCCATGTTTTTTGACCAATCAACATGGCTTGAAGGAATCTGATAGAGGGTCATCCAAGGAACATTTCCACAAAATTATTTGAAAATCGGCCTGACACTTTCGGAGGAGAAGATTTTTTAAGTTTTCACTATAGCCATATAAGGCAAAATAGACCCCCCCCCCCCCCCCCCCCCTGGCGGCCATGTTTTTCGACCAATCAACATGGTTTGAAGGAATATTATAGAGGGTCATCCAAGGAACATTTCTACAAAATTATTTGAAATATGCCAATCAGTTTGGGAGAAGAAGAATTTTTAATTTTTTTTCATTTCGTTGCCATGGAAACCAGAATTCTGCATGGATCCAAAAAATTTGAAGGAAATCTGGTGAGGTCATTGAGAGGATGCTTTCTTTGAAGTTTCATCCCAATTGACCCACTGGTTACTGAGGAGAAGAAGTTGACGCACGACGGACGACGCACGATGGACGACGGACAAAAGGCGATCACAATAACTCACCTTGAGCAAACCTCAGGTGACCTAAAAACGTATCTGTAACAATTTTTGATTTAGGCCTTTGTTTTTAAATGGTAGCCTTTGAAAGATAGGGTCTTTTTACAGTCATTTTTTTACTTTTATCGCCCCCTAGCACTGCAGTGGTAGCGTTCAATGGCAATTTTATTGCACCATCTGATAGAGCTATTCAAGAGCTACAAAAGTGATTGACCTCTGACCTCGGGTTTTCCGAGCTAGTGCCAGAAGTTTGCAAAATATGAAAAGGCGATATATATGAGTTGTGTAAAGTTAGAGTTTGATGTCATTTACATAGTAACCAAGCTCTCTGTAAACTAGAGGAAATAAGTTAATGTCGTATTGCAAGCATAACAAGAGTCCCCTACCGGAACCATTGACCATTGACCTCTAAGTGTGACCTTCACCTTTGAGGTACAAGTCTGTGTCTTGTGTGCCCACATGTCACCTCATCATGAAGAAACATTGTGTGCCCAGTAACTTGGGAATCCTATGATGCATGGTTAAGATATGAGGCCGGACAAGGTAGTCCTATAAAACAGTAATCCTTTTGACCTTTGACATCTAAGTGTGACCTTGACCTTTAAGGTACAGGCCTGGGTCTTGTGCGCGACATGCCACCTAATCATGGTGAACATGTTTAACCTTGTAACTTGGGAATCCTATGTTGCATGGTTGAGATGTGAGACAGACAATGTACAGTCCCCTATCAAACAGTACTCATTGTGACCTTGACCTTTGAGGTACAGTCCCTGGGTCTTGTAGGCGACACGCCACCTAAGCATGGTGAACATGTGTGCTTTGTAACTTGGGAAATCCTATGATGCTAAATTTCAAGGAAATCCTAGGATGGATGGTTAAGATGCGAGCCGGACAAGGTAGTCCTATCAAACAGTACTCATTTTGACCTCTAAGTGTGACCTTCACATTTGAGGTACAGGCATGGGTCTTGTGCGTGACAGGCCGCCTCATCATGGTGAACATTTGTGCCAAGTTTCTTGGAAATCCTATGATGGATGGTTAAGATGTGGGCCGGGCAAGGTTATCCTATCAAACAGTACTCATTTTAACATTTGACCTCTAAGCGTGACCTTGACAGGTCTGGGTATTGTGCGCGACACGCCGCCTCATCATGGTGAACGTTTGTGCCAAGTTTCTTTCAAATTCTAGTATGCATGGTTAAGATGCGGGCCGGACAAGGTTAGGTGAGACTGACAGACAGACACGACCAAACCTATAGTTCCCCAAACCGGTTTTCGACCGGTAGGGGACTAATAACAAGAGGGCCATGATGGCCCTGGATCGCTCACCTTAATTATACAATGTACTGCAATGCATAACACATCAAGACAATTATTCTGAATGCAACCTCCACAGTGCTAACAATATTTTCCTTCATTTGGCCAAGTGATCTATATTTTTTTTACCTGATATGACCCATATTCCAACATGGACTAGATACTATCAAGACAACATTCTGACGTTTCAACTTGCTCAAAGTAAAAATGCTGCCTCCAATATGACCCATATTCGAACTTTTGACCCAGCATGAACCATATTCGAACTTGGCCTACATATCATCAAGAAAAACATTCTGATAAAGTTTCATCATGCTGAAATTAAAAATGCAGTATCCAGAGTGTTAACAAGATTACCCTTCAATTTGGCCTAGTGACCTAGTTTTTAACCCGGCATGACCCATATCCGAACTTGGCCTAGATATCATTTAGACAAACATTCTGAGAAAATTTCAAGCTGCTGAAGCAAAAAATGCGGCATCCAAAGTGTTAACAAGGTTTTACTTCAATTTCACCTAGTGACCTAGTTTTTGACCCAGCATGACCCATATTCGAACTTGGTCTAAATATCATTCAGCTCAACATTCTGAACAAATTTCAAGCCGCTGAAGCAAAACATGCTGCTTCTACAGAGTTAACAATATTTTCCCTTAATTTGGCCTTGTGACCTAGTTTCTGATCCAATATGACCCATATTTAAACTTGACCTAGATATCTTTAAGACAAACATTCTGACAAAATTTCAAGCTGCTGAAGCAAAAAAAGCGGCATCCAAAGTGTTAACAAGATTTTCCTTCAATTTGGCCTAGTGATCTAGTTTTTGACCCGTCATGATTCAAACTTGGCCTAGATATCATTCAGCTCAACATTCTGAACAAATTTCAAGCCGCTGAAGCAAAATATGCGGCTTCTACAGAGTTAACAAGATTTTCCCTCAATTTGGCCTAGTGACCTAGTTTCTGACCCAATATGACCCATATTTGAACTTGACCTAGATATCTTTAAGACAAACATTCTGACTAAATTTCAAGTTGCTGAAGCAAAAAATGCGGCCTCTGGAGTGTTAACAAGATTTTCCTTCAATTTGACCTAGTGACCTATTTTTTGACCCAATGTGACCCATCTTCGAACTTGACCTACATATCATTAAGACAAACATTCTGATAAAGTTTCAACATGCTCAAGTTGAAAATGTGGCCTCCAGAGTGTTAACAAGATTTCCCTTCAATTCGACCTAGTGACCTAGTTTTTGACCTCATATGGCCCAGTTTCGAACTTGTCCAAGATTTTATAGAGATGAACGTTCTGATAGACTTTCATGAAGATTGGATGCAAAATGTAGCCTGTAGAGTGTTAACAAGCTCAAATGTTGACGACGCACGACGGACGCCGGACAAAATGTGATCCCAATAGCTCACCTTGCACTTCGTGCATAGGTGAGCTAAAAAGTGCAAGGTGAGCTAAAAAGATATATATATGTTTTGCCCAGTTCCAGGGTAAACAAAAGCAGAGAAACAAAGTCCCGACAGAGTGAAGTCTGATCACTATGTATTCAGAACAAACTGCAGGCTATTGCGGATGAGCAAGCTGATATGCATTGGCTCTCATGCTGGATCATTAAAAATTGTGAAATATCAAACAAATATCTAGGGGTCACAAGTTTGTGATCATAAGCATTAAAATAATCTACGTTGTCCAGTACTATTAAAATGAATTTTTAGATATCAGAAAGTAGTTGCACACTTCTCAACTGACTGCTCTTACCAAGTAATGGGGACAAAAGCACACAAATAATAGCGTCACAAACTAAGGTAGATCACGACGTTGGAAGGCTCTATGATATTATATGAACCAAAACACCTGATTTTTTTTTTCACTTTAGCTATATAAGCCCCACCCGCTGGCAGCCATAGTTTCCGACCAATCAACTTGGCTTGAAGGAATCTGATAGAGGGTCACCCTAGGAACATTTCTACAAAATTATTTGAAAATCGGCCAGACACTTTTGGAGGAGAAGATTTTTTAAGTTTTCACTATAGCCATATAATGCAAAATAGCCCTGCCCACTGGCGGCCATGTTTTTTTATCAATCAAAAAATGGCTTGAAGAAATCTGAAAGTGGGTCACTTAAGGAACATTTCTACAAAATTATTTGAAAATCGGCCTGACACTTTCAGAGAAGAAGATTTTTTAAATTTTCACTATAGCCATATAAGGTAAAATAGCCCCGCCCCCCCCCCCCCCCCCCCTGGCGGCCTTGTTTTTCGACCAATCAACATGGCTTGAAGGAATCTGATAGAGGGTCATCCAGGGAACATTTCTACAAATTTATTTGGAAATCGGCCTCACACTTTCGGAGGAGAAGACTTTTTAAGTTTTCACTATAGCCATATAAAGAAAATTAGCCCCCCCCCTCTATCGGCCATGTTTTTCGACCAATCAACATGGCTTGAAGGAATCTGAAAGTGGGTCACTTAAGGAACATTTCTACAAAATTATTTGAAAATCGGCCTGACACTTTCAGAGAAGAAGATTTTTTAAATTTTCACTATAGCCATATAAGGTAAAATAGCCCCGCCCCCCCCTGGCGGCCTTGTTTTTCGACCAATCAACATGGCTTGAAGGAATCTGATAGAGAGTCATCCAGGGAACATTTCTACAAATTTATTTGGAAATCGGCCTCACACTTTCGGAGGAGAAGATTTTTTAAGTTTTCACTATAGCCATATAAAGAAAATTAGCCCCCCCCTCTATCGGCCATGTTTTTCGACCAATCAACATGGCTTGAAGGAATCTGAAAGTGGGTCACTTAAGGAACATTTCTACAAAATTATTTGAAAATCGGCCCAACACTTTCGGAGTAGAAGATTTTTTAAGTTTTCCCATTTTTTTTTGTTTCGTTGCCATGGCAAATGTAAAGGAATTCTGGTGAGGACATTGAGAGGATGCTTTCTGTGAAGTTTCATCCCAGTTGATCCACCAGTTACAGAGGAGAAAATGTTGCCGGACGCCGGACATAGGGCGATCACAATAACTCACATTGAGCACTTCGTGCACAGGTGAGCTAAAAAGGTTATGAGTTAAAATTCAATGTATTTTAATTTAATTGTGACTTTTCCTGACAAAATAGGCCCAAATGCGGTTGAGTTATGCATATTTTCAGAAACTTCAGATTGTCTGCAAACCAGGAAAAGTGATTTTAGGTCCATGCAAGCATTTCTTCCCATTAAAATAATGGCTTCATAAACAACTAATAAAACATACAATTTCAGAAAATTACTTTCTATTTATTCATTCTGAAAGTGTGCTTCTATACTATAAAATACTGTCCAGTCATTTTTAGAGATTTTGAAAATTGCATATTTCAGTTCATATTTTGTTATACAATATTCAATATTATTCATACACTTTCATGACAAAATAAGACAATGTATGCCATCAATATTAGCGTCAAGCATCTCATCATTACAAAATACAGGCACTTCAACCTCAATATACCAGAATTCAATGTTTATTTGTTCAGGTTTAAGGAACCCAAACGATGGATTCTTAAAGTACACAGTGAAATGACATTATAAAATGATGCAATAGTATTTTCAGGGTTTTGCAAAAGCAGTTCAACAATGGAATATTTATGAAAACTGGTTGCTATAGAAACAACATTTTTAGATTTTGCAAATTGCAAAATTTAACGGCATGCATACCATATTAATTAAACTAGCGAAAGTGTCATGCAAACTAAAATAATGTTTGCCATGAATATAATTCAGAGCATGTTTCCATAAGGCACTGAAAAGAGTCTCATTATACATTATACCTATACAGCGCCTTTCCACCTACTATATTAGAAGCCGATCTTTGGCTACTTCACAATTTGAAAAAGCCATACATTTGTTCACAATGTTGCAGAAATAATTCACAAATGAAAGACAAAATTCACATAACAAACGAATGAAATGTACGCTTGCATTTGTGAATTTCCTTTTTATGCGGTAGATAAAACAATCGTAACTTTTCTGACACTCGCACCCTCAGTTTTATTTGATTGTGCATTTGTGAATTTCCTTTTTATGCGGTAGATAGAACAATCGTAACTTTTCTGACACTCGCACCCTCAGTTTTATTTGATTGTTTTGGTTTTTGTCCGTATGCGTCATATGAGTCATTCGCTTTCATTAAAACCTCGATTCTGATAGGATAAAAAAGAAAATTACATTCAATGTTTTGCCGCCTTATGTAATGATTTCGGCTTGTGTCAAAATTAGCTACCTTAATCTTAAAATTCAAAACAAACCATGTCGTATATGGAAAGTACTGCGTCAAGCGTTTAAACAGGAGCACCGCGTACGGCACAGACGCTCGACTGATCGGGAGAAAAATAAATAAACAAGAGGGCCATGATGGCCCTTGAATCGCTCACCTGATTTTTTATTTTTTTTTTCACTTTAGCTATATAAGCCTCGCCCCCTGGCAGCCATAGTTTCCGACCAATCAACTTGGCTTGAAGGAATCTGATAGAGGGTCACCCTAGGAACATTTCTACAAAATTATTTGAAAATCGGCCAGATATTTTTGGAGGAGAAGATTTTTTAAGTTTTCACTATAGCCATATAATGCAAAATAGCCCTGCCTACTGGCGGCCATGTTTTTTGACCAATCAACATGGCTTGAAGGAATCTGAAAGTGGGTCATCCAAGGACCATTTCTACAAAATTATTTGAAAATCGGGTCGACACTTTTGGAGAAGAAGATTTTTTAAGTTTGCACTATAGCCATATAAGGCAAAATAGCCCGCCCCCCCCCCCCCCCCCTGGCGGCCATGTTTTTCGACCAATCAACATGGCTTGAAGGAATCTGATAGAGGGTCACCCAAGGAACATTTCTACAAAATTATTTGAAAATCGGCCTGACACTTATGGAGGAGAAGATTTTTTAAGTTTTCATTATAGCCATAAAAGGCAAAATAGCCCTGCCCCCTGGCGCCCATGTTTTTCGACCAATCAACATGGCTTGAAGGAATCTGATAGAGGATCACCCAAGGAACATTTCTACAAAACTATTTGAAAATCGGCCTGACACTTTTGGAGGAGAAGATTTTTTAAGTTTGCACCATAGTCATATAAGGCAAAATAGCACCGCCTCCCCTGGCGGCCATGTTTTTCGACCAATCAACATGGCTTGAAGGAATCTGATAGAGGGTCACCCAAGGAACATTTCTACAAAATTATTTGAAAATCGGCCTTACACTTTCGGAGGAGAAGATTTTTTAAGTTTTCACTATAGCCATATAAGGCAAAATAGCCCCGCCCCCCCTGGCGGCCATGTTTTTCGACCAATCAACACGGCTTGAAGGAATCTGATAGAGGGTCATCCAAGGAACATTTTTACAAAATTATTTGAAAATCTGCCAACCAGTTTGGGAGAAGAAGAATTTTGAAGTTTTTTCGGTTTCGTTGCCATGGAAACCAGAATTTTGCATGGATCCCAAAAATTTGAAGGAATTCTGGTGAGGTCATTGAGAGGATGCTTTCTGTGAAGTTTCATCCCAATTGACCCACTGGTTACTGAGGAGAAGAAGTTGACGCACGACGGACGACGGACGCCGGACAAAAGGCGATCACAATAACTCACCTTGAGCAAAGCAAAAAACCTTAACCGGACGCCCACGCCCACGCCCACGCCCACGCCAGGGTCATGACAATAGCTCTCGTTTTTTTTCAAAAGTCGAGCTAAAAAGGCTTCTGACACATCACAGAAAAGTTTGCTTTTTTTTTTTTTCAATCTGTAAATGGTCCGGCTTCTGTTATCAATACGAGACAACATTTGACTTAGGCGACACTGATGATTCGATAGAGCAAACCTTGTCTGAATCGACCGATAAAATTGACCATGTTGATCATCCCATATCTACCACAAATATTTCTTCGGATCTCGCTGAGACTAAGTTCCTAGAACCAGAACCAATGGAAGTTTCAACCCCACCCTCTAACCCATTTCCAACATCAAACTGTTCTGATTTTAATACTGAATGCACATAAATGGTTGAAAATAGTGAATATATTAAAAAGTTCTATTAGTTGTATACACTATTTTGTTCAACTGTTCGGCCATAGGCCTTTCTTCATGTTATATTTTACAAATATCACACACTAGTATGTTATGTCCATCTTGATTGATTGATTTATTGATTGATTGGGGTTTAACGCCGTTTTCAAGAATTTCATATCACGGCGGCCAGTTCACCTACTCATGCATTTCCTGGTTTTCTTACACCAGTACTCCTCACAACAATCTTCCCAAGCAACTGGCTGCTTTTCCACATAGACTAAGCCCATTGGTGAAAGACGAATGACGCATGTCGCATTGACTTTTGTCAATCGTCGGAAAGAAAGTTGGCTGAGCCGGGATTCGAACTCACAACCCCTGGATTGACAGCCCGCGTCGCTACCGACTGAGCTACCGGGGCTCGGCTATGTCCATCTTGAAAGATTAACCCTTTCCGGATTTTGTTTATTCTTACATCAAATTAAAGTTATTGATTTAAAGTTTTCAAATGTATTGAATCGTAAATAAATACTTACCAGATGCGGAACACCATGCTCTTAACTTTACGTGACGATATTTTCATAAATAATCGCGACTGGAAAATGATTGAAAAATCAACAGGAAGTTAAATATTTGACCTGATTGGATCATGTGATCTCATTAATATGCAAATCAATCATGTGATCGCATTTATTTTTAAACTGACCCACATGTTGAAATGCGCCTCTACAGGTGGATCGAAAAATACCTATAAATCAAACTTCGAACTACGATTGTCAATTTATTCCTGAAAAGATTGTTATGATTCATGCATCAATAAAACCAGAATTCAATTTTCTTTATAAATTATATTCTGGGCCTGAACACTTCAGGGACAATCCCTTTCCCTCATATAGACGCTTTCTGACGCCTCTGCAGCAGATGGCTTTTTGAAAACATAGTGACAAAAGAAACAAGAGGCCCATGAGGGCCTATGCTCTACTGGTATGGTTCTTTGGTCATTTTCAATCCAGAGCATGTATGTATGGCGAAGATCGAATATTAAATGGAGGCTCTTTTGTGTTCACAAGCTGTATTATAGCAATTTTTACAATTTCATGGACCATAATCCAGTCTTGCATGGGCGGATCTGGCTGATTTTCAAAAGGAACCAAGCTCTCATCAATATTTAACTACTATCTAAGTTTGGTAAAGATCAGATAGTAAATGGAGCCTCTATTGTGTTCACATGCTCAATTATAGCAATTTAGACAATTTCAAGGGCCATAATCCAGTCTTGCATGGGCGGATCTGGCTGGTTTACGAAAGGAACTGAGCTCTCATGGATATCTAACTACTGTATCAGTTTGGTTGAGATACAATTAAAAGTGAAGACTGTATCGTGTAAACAAGCTCTTTTATAGCAATTTTGACCATTTCAAGGGCCATAATCCAGTCATGCATGGGCAGATCTGGCTGGTTTTCGAAAGGAACTGAGCTCTCATGGATATCTAACTACTGTATCAGTTTGGTTGAGATACAATCAAAAGTGAAGACTGTATCGTGTTAACAAGCTCTATTATAGCAATTTTGACCATTTCAAGGGCCATAATCCAGTCATGCATGGGCGGATCTGGCTGGTTTTCAAAAGGAACCGAGCTCTCATGGATATCTAACTACTGTATAAGTTTAATTGAGATACAATCAAAAGTGAAGACTGTATCGTGTTAACAAGCTCTTTTATAGCAATTTTGACCATTTCAAGGGCCATAATCCAGTCATGCATGGGCGGATCTGGCTGTATCGTGTTAACAAGCTCTTTTATAGCAATTTTGACCATTTCAAGGGCCATAATCCAGTTTTTCGAAAGGAACCGAGCTCTCATAGATATCTAACTACTGTATAAGTTTAGTTGAGATACACTCAAAAGTGAAGACTGTATCGTGTTAACAAGAAATTGTTTACGGACGCACGGACGCACGGACGCACGCACGACGGACAAATCGCCACGACATAAGCCCTTCTGGCCTCTGGCCAGTAGAGCTAAAAATTGCACAAAGCGTGCAATTTCTGTTTTTGCCACAATGTTTTCAACTTTTTGTCATATGTTATCTATTCATTTATAGAGATTTTCTATATTTTGACAAAATATGTTCAGAATTGTCGTAGGAAAAGGGTTAAAATCCTTACAAATAGACGAAATTATCAGAAATAATTGATGTCTCCATTCAGGGATGCAATAACTGCATATTGTACAATATGTAGCGTCGCCATCAAAATAATTATAGATGTCTATATATGTATAGTAAGACTACCTGTACCACATATTAATAAGAATTAGTGAGTTTAGGTACACAGACATTACCTTTGTATATAGTGACATATTAATGTTAATATCATTGTTTTGATTGACAAAAATCTCCATAAATGGCTGTTTAATCATTAAGTAGATAACATTGTGGTCATTATTTCAAACGTCACCTTCTGCAGATGTGTCGACATTTACCTGCAGTTGGGAAAAGGGTTAACACATCCCCAATTATAAACGTTTCAAAGTCCTCTGCTGCAGAATTGTTGTATATGGGAAAGGGTTAAAACATTACAAAACAGAACAATTGTTTGCAAGATAGAGATCTTACACCGAAACAAATAGCCTTTGTCGGTATCGACATATCTTAGGGAGCAATTGCCTTTCAAATCCTATCTTCAAGTCATCGGGTACATATTTGTCAAGATGTGTATAATGTCTCTTGCATGAAAGACCGGATTATAAAGGATACCATCTGAAAAGGATTTGTTTTTGTGCCAGAATATAACTATATCTTCCTTCACCGGCCGTCTTCATTGTGAAGAAATGGACAAGGGACAGAAAGGAAATTGTCACAATCAGTCTACTAAAGGACATTCAAATGATTGAAGGAGGAATTGCTCATAATGAACACCTTTTTTCTTGTACCACAATAATGCAGACGCGGCAGGAAGTGTCCGTATGTGGGAAAGGGTTAAGCAACATGGTCTGACAAAGTTATTTACTTGTTCAAATGTCATTGTCAGAAACAATGTAGATCTATAGATTGTAGTAATATGCAGTACAGAGTAATTAAGAATAATTCATACATAATGGTATCTTCTCCTATTGTCATTTGTTTTCAACCTTGCACGAAAACCCCTACTTAAGATATTTCACATTTGTGTCTAAGATGTTGTTTAACCCTTTCCCTCATATAGACGCTTTCAGACGCCTCTGCAGCAGACGGTTTTTTGTAAACATAGTGACAAAAGAAGAAATTTCTCAAAACGAGCAATTTCTCTTTTTGCCACAATGTTTTCCACTTTTAGTCATAGGTTATCCATTCAATTATGGAGATTTTCTATGTTTTGACAAAATATGTTCAAAGTCGTCTGCTGCAGAATTGTCGTATGAGGGAAAGTGTTAAGAATATGGCTCTAAAATATTCCTTTAAGTTACAGTTCAAAATTTATATTTATGTCTCTCTGAAGCATTTAACCCTTTCTCTAATGTAAATGACTTTAAATGCATCTGCAGCAGATGACTTTTAAAAACAAGCAAGAGAAAAGGAGAAAGTGCTCATATAATATCAGTTCTCCCCTTTTCCACAATATTTTCTACATGATTTCAATTACTCTTTCCTTTTTGATAGATTTTGCATTTTTCTTCAGATGGTGCCATTTAAGCTACTCTCAATATTCTATTGTTTTAACAATAAAAGAACATGCTTATAAAATCTAAATTAAATGAAAGGAGAAGGCGGATTCCTTAATATCTTTGTAGTAAGGCAAATAATTGCATGTGGAGGACTGGTGCGGGACAACAAGGAAACACATGGCGTGGCGAAGTGGCGACTTTCATATGAACTAAATACTATTAAAAATAACAAGCAATAAAGAAAATGTTAATATTAATTGATACATCTTTGACAAGTCAATATCAAACTTATTTCAGCATGATTTGGCATTCTTATTAAAAATTGAGGCAATTAGGAAAGATAATGAGGAGATGAAGTATAAAATCGACAACCTCAGCTCTAATATCGCACTTTTAGAGGGGCATTATAGACGTAATAACCTGCGAATCGGGGGGTATTCGTGGTTGTCTAAACGAGTCTTGGAGCGAAACGGAGGAAAACGTTGCAACCTTGACCTTGAACCAAAGTGGTTGTAACATGCACTCTGCACATTGACTCAGAATGGTCAACATTTGTGGCGATCTATTTCATAATCCTTCAAGTGGTTCAAATGGTAGGGTGCAAACACGATTTGTTAGAGACAGACTGACAGACAGACAGTCAGAGCAAAAACAATATGTCTTCCCATTATATGGGGGAGACGTGACTTATGTTATCCCTGCCAAATTATTTTTAAAATCATGGTCAGTAAAATGACCTACACTGGGCAAAGTTAATTCAAATGAAAGGTCGACCGCTTTAAAGTGGCACCTGATCTTATGTAATCATTATTCTGCTACACCTGGGGTGAAATGAAACTTCCAATATTTTATTGTTGAATCAATTCAAGTTACATTTGCATTGTCGAAGAGTATAAAAAGACGCGATAGATAAAGCAATGTAAAAACAAGATACATTGCTCGTTACGAACAATTTCTCCTTTTCTCACAATATTTTCAAAAGCTGACTTTAAGTGTACTTCTTCAAGCTACATGGTGTGCTGCAAATGAAATACACCTGCTTCAAATGTACTCTTATGACTTGCTCAAAATAACAGAAGAATATTAGGAGCTTTAAATGGACTTCTATGACTTAACACTATAATTTGAAAATTTGATTTATTGAAAATAATAAAATAAAATATATTTTCAATCGTCTGCAATTTTAATATGGACATTTTAGGTATTAAAATTAGATCACATGAAATCAGGAATCATAATCTGCACTAAATTTGAATAAAAACAATCACACCAAAAAAAAGCTTGTCTCAATCCTTTTTCAAAACAAATTTCAACAGACGATTTTAAAACTCATAGGCAAATTGTTGATCACCTCTTCAAATATAAGTTGAACAGTTATATATTGTACCTTGGTGGAATGAATAAAAGAGTTGAAAAAATCATAGTAAAAGTAGCAATTTCTCCTTTTTTCACAATGTTATTAAATTGTGTTTACTGCAGATGCATAAAAATGCGTCCACAAATGGGTAAGGGTGAACTTATTTACCGGGGGGGGGGGGGGGGGGGGGAACTGGAGCTGACCTACTTTTTTCCTCCACAAATGAGCCACGTCATACAAAAATGATAAAAATAACATTTGGGTTCTGTGCAACCAGCCGATAATCTGATCAGGATCTTTCGTGTTCGCCATTCATATAGTCACACAAACAGCTTTAACTCCACAGGGGAATAACAATGCTTTATTAAAATGGAAAAAAAATGACATAGAAGTATGAAATGTGATCGTAGCTCATTGATTTATAATGTGGGTTTTCATATGACGTGGCTTGAAACTGTTAGGTCACGTGAGTTAGACAGCCAGACTTCATGTTAAAATAAAATGGACTTTCCAAAGCATTTATATTTGGACCAGTCCAAATTGATTAATTGGTGACATGTTATGAACTAGATTTCCAAATTGCTTCAAAAGTCTTACATATTTTAACCTCTGTGCAAATTTGTCCAGATGTTTATAGATTCTTCAAACAAACAACTTTTGACGCAGTTGCACCATTTGAAAACTTGTGAGAAAAGGTGAAACAGTTACACACTTACTGTCCGAGTGTATTCAAACATATACATTTTTGGATTAACTCTATAGATGGGTTGGTCATTGTTACTTTTTCTTTCAGCCAGCTAGCTTTTGAAAACTAGAGGTGACTATTGAGGTCAAAAAAGCTATCACGATAGTATTGTGATAGTAAAATTCATATTGCGATAGTATTGCAATAGTCTAGCGACTATTGCGATACTATCACAATAGTTTTTTTAACCTTTAAAAGATATTTTTTTTTAAACTTGGCACAGGGGAGAAAAAAGAAAAACTAGAAATAAAGCAAAGAATCAACTGAGAGTATCAAAATGCTTTACTCAGCATTTCAAATATGATAATAATAATCTGCTGAAAACAAACCTGCTGTTTGCAGGTATTAAAATGAAATGAAATTTAAAGTTAACCTTAAAAACTAGCACAGGAAAAAGCTAACAGGAAAGGCTGGAAACTTGAAAGCCTGACTTTCTCAGACAAATAAACACATGTCTTTTAACACAAATGTTGATCCCTCATCAGTCATCAGTGACCATTTGGAAAACACTTGTTACTTAAATCTTCCAATTCTTTTTCAAAAAAATAAGTTCATCAACACATCGGGATCTCAATGCAGAGCGCTGAGCTGTGACAATGTCACCGGCTGTGGAAAAGACCCTTTCGGAAGGCACAGATGTTGCTGGAATGCATAGAAGTTTCTTTGCCATAACAGACAGAAGGGGGGAACTTGTGTGGTTGATTTTTCAACCATTGCTTCCTCGTCATATGATCATTTAAGTTGGAAGTGTTTCCGCTATACTTTAAAATCATTTTACAGTGTCGGCAGGCTATTCTGTTTTTTGACACTTCGTCCTTCTCTTTGACGAAGCCAAAGTGCTGCCATACCGTGGATTTGGCCTTTTTATTTTCCACTATTTCAAAATTAGCGCTTCATTCGGCCATTGTTGTTGTCATAATCACTATGCAGAGGTATTGATAGAATTGGGTCATTTCTGATACCCCCCTCTTGTGCATTTGAAGGACATGTCTAAAAGACGGACCTGTCGTATTTCTATAGTAAATGTGCTCGCGATTAAACAAAGTCGTCGCCTACCTTAAAAGTATAATTTTGGTGTCAAACGTGATAAAATTTGAAAAACAACGATTTGAGACTTCTTCTTTCAATTGACATTACATTTAATTCTGATTTTATATAGCTAGCACTAGCCATTAAAATTTTCCGAAACTTAGACCTATCCATGATCACAAAGACGCTTTTTGTATACCGTATGTCCGCGGCCATAAGTCGAATTTTTGAGACTCAAATTTTGGTGTTGAAGCAGGGACTCGACTTATGACTGAATGACGATCTCTCCTAAGGCTATATTTTACATGTGACAAACAGTAGAGAAACTGCTTTTTATCAGCGATGCATCCTTTCCTTACATTTTTTTTTATCTAGTTTTAAAGCCGTAAACAAAGGAAAAATAAATACCATACCCTTTAAGTCCTTTTCAATTCAAAGTTAATTTGTCCAACTTAAAGAAAATGTAGTCATTTCTCCTTTTGTCAGAGCTCTATCAAAAGAAGTCTGCTGCAGATGCGTATAAATGCATGTGAAAATGGGTAAAAGTGAAATCTATATAGACCTTTATTTCCGCAAACCATTTTCCCCAACAAATGAGCTACGTCATAAAAAAAGAGTATGTTCAGTTTAATCACACAAGTATTACTAAGCTAATAGTATCGTATTTAACATTAATTTATATATGGGTGTATTTCATTTGTCGCGGCTCAATCTCAGCTGGTAAATTAGTGACGTCATTTATTAGAGCCCTGTGTTTTTCATACGACAAACAGATATAGGGCTAACGCAAGTCGGTTGTAACTACAACCTGTTCCAGTGGAAATTACAACCGTTTTCATATAACCATAGAGGCCCAAACTTCTTTCCATAGACCTTTAAAACCCTTGTCTTCCCTCTTTGTGAATTACACACACTTTTAATCAACTTCGTCAATGCAAAAACTCAAACTCCTGTGTTTGTTTTACTTTTAACTAATCATTTTTTGAAAACATTGAAAGGATTTTAAGAAATTTGGACTAGTTAGTTTGTTTGGCTTATTTGGATTTATAAAATCAGGTTTGTGCATTATTATCTTAATGTATCATTATCCAGTTTTACATCGAGAACCATGTTTTTTTTTAATTTTTTGCCGAAATTTTTAAAAAGTCGACCCCCCGACTTATGGCTGGGAGTTACCTCAAAACCACCGAAATTGAGGTCAAAATGGACCCTCGACTTATGGCCGCGGATATACGGTACATGCAAGCGTTTAAACTAACAAAATTGGATCCGATGACAATTTGCCGAAAATCGTTCAGATTTGTTTTATTTATAAGAAAACTATCGTTAACAATCGATAGTTGAACAAACTATTGCGATAGTTGTCGACTTGAAAATATTCTATCGACTTATTGCTATCGAGAGCAAAGCTATCACAATACATCGATAAGTCGACCTATCGTTACACCTCTATTGAAAACATTGTGATAAAATGGAGAAACATGCAATGTCAGTCAATTCATACACAATATCTGCCTCTAGTATTTGTACTGTCAAACTATTTTTTTAAGTTTTACTTTCAGCTAACCAACTTTTAATTTTGAAACATTGTGAAAGGGAGAAACAGGTTATGTCTGCTTCAGATGCATCAAAATGCGTATGGAAGTTAAATCAAATGTTAAAATTCAACTGTGTTTACAAACAGGATAAAATGTGGTAAGTGTTACATCATGGCGCGTGGTATGACGTCATAAAAAAGTAGATCAGCGTTCCGAAAAATGTTCAAAACCAAGATGGCGGCCGTTTGTTTTTTCAGCAGGGATGTTGTTTTGGGGATTCATTTGCAATTTATCAGCGATCCTCTACATTTATATTTGTTTGGTTGACAGATAAATGTTCTAGAATATTCGTAAGTAATTATTTTAATTTTATTTTGCATTATTATACCCCCGGTTCCGAAGGAAAGGGGGGGTATATACTGTTTTACCCATGTCCGTCCTTCCGTCCGTCCATCCGTCCGTAACACTTTCGTTTCCGGGCTATTTCTCTGCAACCACTTTTTGGAATTTAATGAAACTTCATAGGAAGGATCACCACCAAGTGTAGATGCGCATATCGTGTTTGCGTTCCGGTTGGATTATTTATCACGGAGTTATGGCCCTTTACCCCTATGTATGACTAAATTCATTTCCGGGCTATTTCTCTGCAACCGCTTTTTGGAATTTGATGAAACTTCATAGGAAGGATCACCACCAAGTGTAGATGCGCATATCGTGTTTGCGTTCCGGTTGGATTATTTTTCACGGAGTTATGGCCCTTTACCCCTATGTATGACTAAATTCATTTCCGGGCTATTTCTCTGCAACCGCTTTTTGGAATTTGATGAAACTTCATAGGAAGGATCACCACCAAGTGTAGATGCGCATATCATGTTTGCGTTCCGGTTGGATTATTTTTCACGGAGTTATGGCCCTTTACCCCACCATCAGGCTAGGTATGACTAAATTCATTTCCGGGCTATTTCTCTGCAACCGCTCTTTGGAATTTTATGAAACTTTATAGGAAGGATCACCACCAAGTGTAGATGCGCATATCGTGTTTGCGTTCCGGTTGGATTATTTTTCACAGAGTTATGGCCCTTTACCCCACCATCAGGCTATGTATGACTAAATTCATTTCCGGGCTATTTCTCTGCAACCGCTTTTTGGAATTTTATGAAACTTCATAGGAAGGATCACCACCAAGTGTAGATGCGCATATCGTATTTGCGTTCCAGTTGGATGATTTTTCACGGAGTTATGGCCCTTTACTCCACCATCAGGCTATGTATGACTAAATTCATTTCCGGGCTATTTCTCAATATATTCACAAGCAATCATTGTCACAATATTAAGACTGTGGACTCCTTCAAATTATCATAACACAACAACACTTCCTCACTCATTCTAACCTTTCATACTCTTCAATACTTTTACCCCAATGATGCAATTCAACTTTTGATCTGTCTTTAAAAACATGAGCTATCACTAGTGAGCAGTAGCTCACATATTTCTTGTTTCATGTGTATTGCAATCTAATTGCTGTTACGAAGCTCTCTTCCCCCACAACCCTTCCCTCAGTCCAAATAATTTAGTCTCTGTGAAAGAGAACGCGTTTTATCATGTCATTTATCGGGATGCAGGATAATTACAAAATGAGCATTTGCGATGTCTTTCTATGTAGACTACTATAGCAGGAGGCACAAATTCAAGACACATTCCCATGTTTACATATACTTTCCAAATCATTTTGTAGAAATTATCCTTGGATGACCCTCTATCAGATTCCTTCAAGCTATGTTGATTAGTCAAAAGACATAGCTGTTTTGCCTTAAATGACTAAAGCGAAACAAATAAAAATGTTCTTCTCCAAAAGGCACATTCTGCCATTTTGTTTTCCTCCCCAAAAACAATAACTTTACTATTTTCCATTTGTCAGTGTGTCTGATACAAACATTATTCAGTTATATTTATCTTACATTTTTACATTTATCTGATTTAACAGGAACCATTATTCAATAAGCAGTAAACGACATAACAAGCATCAAACATGCATGTGAAGAATCAAGATGAGATACCATTTGACAAGAGAAAGTTGGCAAGTTGTACCATTTACTGAAAGGTATTTTATTCTATATGTTCAATTACAGTGAAATTAATATATCACCAACATTCGGCACCATGGCACGACACATGAGTTGGACATTCAGCAAAAATATTGATGACTAGAATTGATAATAATACTTAAAAGCCTATTATGTATTAACCCTTTTCATCATACAACACATCTGAAGCAGCGGACTGCATATATGTTTCTAGACTGAAATAAGGGATATTACTATAAATGAAAGTAAAATTATTTATTGTTGAAAACATAGTGCGGCAAAAGGAAAAACTACAGTATAAATGCAGTTTTTCTATTTAGAGCTCAACAAAAAAGAAGATTATGTTGGAAAGTCTTTGATAGATGCAACTTCAAAAAGTAGGGAGTAGAACTAAGAAGTCTGCCATAAATCAAGAGTTTTTAACACCACTATTCAAAGAATATGAGAGCTATAACTACTCGCCCTGCCGTCGGGTCCACGTCACACCTTGGTTATGGTTTTGCTTGCATGCAAGTACTTAAGTACTACATGTATTGCATTGAAACTTTCTACAACCCTACCAAACTATCACACCTATGTAGATTAACAAAGAAGATAACTCAACTCTGCAAGTTATGGCCCTTTTTAACTTAGAAATTCTGGCTTAAGTTTTGCGTGCAACTAAGTAAAGTTAAGAGTTGATATCTCTGTATTTACTTGATGCATTGCATTGAAACTATACAACCCTACCCAACTATCATACCTCTGTTGATTATCAAGTTAGATAACTCTATCCTGCATTTTATGCAAGTTATGGCCCTTTTTTTACTTAGAAATCCTGGTTAAAGTTTTGTGTGCAACTAAATTATCAGTCCATATATCTCTGTATTTACTTGATGCATTGCATTGAAACTTTTTACAACCCTACCCAACTATCATACCTTTATAGATTATTAAGTAAGATAACTCTATCCTGCATTTTATGGCCCTTTTTTTTTACTTAGAAATCCTGGTTAAAGTTTTGTGTGCAACTACATTAAAGACCATACCTTAGTAACTGCTTGATTCATTGCATCATACTTTTATACAACCCTTCTCAACCATCACACCTATATAAACAATCAAGTATGAGAACTCTATCCTGCATATAATGCAAGTTATGGAACTTTTTTACAACTAAATTAAGAGTCAATATCTCTGTATTAGCTTGATGTATTGCATTGCAACTTTATACAACCCTACCCGACTATCACTCCTTTGTAGATTATCAAGTAAGATAACTCTATCCTGCATTTTATGCAAGTTATTGCCAATTTTTTACCTAGAAATTCTGGTTAAAGTTTTGCATGCAACTAAAATAAGAATCCTTATCTCTGTATTTACTTGATGCATTGCATTGAAACTTTATACAACCCTACCCAACTATCAAACCTTTGTAGATTATTAAATTAGTTAACTCTATCCTGCATTTTAAGCAAGTTATATCCCTTTTTTTACTTAGAAGTCCTGGTTAAAGTTTTGTTCGCAACTACATTAAGAGTTCATATCTCTGTATTTACTTGATGCATTGCATTGAAACTTTTTACAACCCTACCCAACTATCATACCTTTGTAGATTATCAAGTGAGATAACTCTATCCTGCATTTAATGCAAGTTATGGCCTTTTTATTTACTAAGAAATTCGGGTTTAAGTATTGCGTGCAACTAAATTATGAGTCCATATCTCTGTATTTACTTGATGCATTGCATTGAAACTTTATTCAACCCTACCCAACTATCAAACCTTTGTAGATTATTAAATTAGTTAACTCTATCCTGCATTTTATGCAAGTTATGGCCCTGTTTTTACTTAGAAATCCTGGTTAAAGTTCTGCATGCAACTAAATTAAGATTCCATATCACAGTAACTACTTGAAGCATTGTATTGAAACTTTATACAACCCTACTCAACTATTACACCTTTGTAGATTATCAAGTAAGATAACTCTAGCCTGCATTTAATGCAAGTTATGGCCCTTTTTTTACTTGGAAATTCTGGTTAAGGTTTTGCATGCAACTAAATTAAGAGTCCATATCTTATTATTTACTTGATGCAATGCATTGAAACATTATACAACTGTACCTAACTATCACACCTATGTTGATTATCAAGTAAGATAACCCTATCCTGCAGTTTATGCAAGTTATGGCCATCTTTTTACTTTAGTTCTGGTTAAAGTTTTGTGTGCAACTACATTAAGAGACCATACCTTAGTAACTGCTTGATGCATTTATACAACCCTTCCCAACCCTTACACCTATGTAAACAATCAATGAGGATAACTCTATCCTGCATATAATGCTAATTATGGCCCTTTTTGACTAAGAAATTATGGTTGAGGTTTTGTGTGCAACTATACATTCAGAGTCCTTATCTCAGTTACTACTTGAAGCATTGTATTGAAACTATATACAACCTTTCCCAATTTCACGACTATATACACAACCAATTAAGTTAATTCTATCCTGCATATGATGCAAATTGTTACCCCTTTTTTCACTTAGAAATTATGGTTAAAGTTTTGTGTTTAAAAGCACAAATTTAAGACCCATGAAAATGCCATTTTATTGAAAACCACCATTTATATATATATCAATGAGAGTTGTTGAGTTGTTGAATTTGCATTAGTTAATTTGTTGATATTAATGATAATGCTATCACATCAACTAAAACAGTCTTCTGATTAGGTTCTTGGCAATTGGTTTTAAATCTTTGAATGCATTCAAACTTTAATTGCAAAAATCTATTTTTCATAAAACCGTAATATAATAATTATATTTCCACTTGATCATCAAGAACTTGGTGGATGAAAATTGTTATGAAGATAAAGGTTTTCAGAATTACTTGCAAAAATGTTTTCTTCATTGAGTGTGCAGGAGCCAATGCTTATATAGTCAATTAGTCATATAGGTAAAAGGGGATATGGAAATTTGTTTAAGATGTATATGTAACTAAATTGTTATAATTGTATGTTTCAGAAATTATCCCAAAGAAACTCAGTTCTGTGTTCAAGATGATGGTTCAAGAAAAGCTGAGGGATAACTTCACTTTAACATTATGCCATCTACAGTTATTAGAACTCACAAAAATGAAGAAAACACTGTGATTTATTTCTGCTGTCTTTCAAGTTCCATTATTAGCATATATCAATTTAAAGTAATAAATTTAGATTAAATGAAAAATGCAGTGTTATTTTTTTCTAAATCATAAATGGTAATGCATTTCAATGTCAAGTACATACATGTACTGATATTTTTCAATAGCTATAAATAGTGTTTTCAAGTTACTTTTAAAAACAAGAAGCAGTTTTATTGAAAAGCTTTTATTTAGCAATAATAACTAGAAATTGTAATGATATCAAGATTTTTTTAATTGTGCTCCTTTATAATCATTTAGTTCCAGAGTCTCCTAGAAAAAAATGAGAGTGATATTTTCCAGTGTCCCTTTGTCCTGCACTATCCATGGAAAGGATTTACAGTATCCATGGACATTTTCCATGGAATTTGGTTCCAATACTCCATGGAATATATTTCCATGTAGGTTTTCCATGGAAAGTGTCCATGGAAAGAGAAGACACATCTGGGGGGTTTTCCATGGAAAATCGGTTCCAATACTCCTTGGAAAAAAATTCCATGGAGGTTTTCCATGGAATGTGTCCATGGAATTTGGTTCCAATACTCCGTGGAAAAAATATTCCATGCAGGTTTTCCATGGAAACCATGGAATGTGTCCATGGAAATAGTAGACAATATCCATGGACAAATCTGTGTTTTTTCCATGGAAAATGGGTTCCAATACTCCATGGAAAATTTTCCATGCAGGTTTTCCATGGATTCCATGGAACATGTACAGCCGGGTCATAATCAATTGGAAAGCAGTTGCTACTATATGTTATTATAATTAAGATATTGTTAAAACTGTTTTACGTTAAGCACCTGAATTGTTTTTCATAAACTACTGAAACAGCTGTTCTGAAATATATCTATTTATTACACTTACAAGGCAAAGTTTTGGAAATTTTTAAAAATGTTTCTCAACAAATTTATCATTTTATGACATGATTTAAATAACCCATCAAAAACACTCTGCTAAAGAGGTGACAATATCTGCAGAAGACAACTTTTAAAAACTTCAAGGCAAAAATATGAAAGTTCTCCACATATGAAAGTAAAATTATAGAATTTTCTTTATGGAAATTGTAATTATTATTCTGAGCAATTTCACCTCTAGCAATTATGTTTACAAAAGACGTCTATTACAGATTTGTCAAAACACATTAGCAGGAAAGGGTTACAAAAGATAGTTTATTTTGGATTCAATTAATTGCTGAGATTGTGGATTTCAAAAAAATTGTTTGTTTGTTCATTTGGGATTTATCAAACCATTTTATAATTATTTTTTCAGTAACATCATGTTGACATAACACTGTGGTTTTCATGATCCCTAACTGAGTGACAAACCAGAACTAGGATAGAAACAAGAGGGCCACGATGGCCCTAAATCGATCACCAGAAATGTTGTCATTTTGCCCCTTTTCTGATGCCTCCTGAATGCCATGTTTTTCAACAAGACAGTATGCCTTGAACAATCTTTGTAGAGGCTCACCCAAGGAACATTTCTACCAAACTATATTGGAATCTGACATGCAGATTCAGAGGAGAAGATTTTTAAAGTTTGGAAATTTTGCCCCCTTTCTGATGCCGCAGCAACCCTGGCGGCCATGTTCTTCAACAGATCGGAAATATTTGAACAATCTTGGTAAAGGGTGCCCCAAGGAACATTTGAGCAAAATAATTTTCAAATCGGGCCAGTACTTTTGGACAAGAAGATTTTTAAAGTTTTAACAATGCACATATAAGGAAAACAAGCTCCGCCCCCTGGCGGCCATGTTTTTCAACAGATCTTAATATTTGAACAATCTTGGTAAAGGGTGCGCCAAGGAACATTTGGGCAAAATAATCTTCAAATCGGGCCAGTACTTTTGGACAAGAAGATTTTTAAAGTTTTAACAATGCTCATATAAGGAAACCAAGCTCCGCCCCCTGGCGGCCATGTTTTTCAACAGGTCGGAAATATTTGAACAATCTTGGTAAAGGGTGGGTGCCCCAAGGAACATTTGTGCAAAATAATTTCCAATCGGGCCAGTACTTTTGGACAAGAAGATTTTTAAAGTTTTAACAATGCACATATAAGGAAAACAATCTCCGCCCCCTGGCGGCCATGTTTTTCAACGGATTGGAAATATTTGAACAATCTTGGTAAAGGGTGCCCCAAGGAACATTTGTGCAAAATAATTTTCAAATCGGGCCAGTACTTTTGGACAAGAAGATTTTTAAAGTTTTAACAATGCACATATAAGGAAACCAAGCTCCGCCCCCTGGTGGCCATGTTTTTCAACAGATCGGAAATATTTTAACAATCTTGGTAAAGGGTGCCCCAAGGAACATTTGTGCAAAATAATTTCCAATCGGGCCAGTACTTTTGGACAAGAAGATTTTTAAAGTTTTAACAATGCACATATAAGGAAAACAATCTCCGCCCCCTGGCGGCCATGTTTTTCAACGGATTGGAAATATTTGAACAATCTTGGTAAAGGGTGCCCCAAGGAACATTTGTGCAAAATAATTTTCAAATCGGGCCAGTACTTTTGGACAAGAAGATTTTTAAAGTTTTAACAATGCACATATAAGGAAACCAAGCTCCGCCCCCTGGCGGCCATGTTTTTCAACAGATCGGAAATATTTTAACAATCTTGGTAAAGGGTGCCCCAAGGAACATTTGTGCAAAATAATTTCCAATCGGGCCAGTACTTTTGGACAAGAAGATTTTTAAAGTTTTAACAATGCACATATAAGGAAAACAATCTCCGCCCCCTGGCGGCCATGTTTTTCAACGGATTGGAAATATTTGAACAATCTTGGTAAAGGGTGCCCCAAGGAACATTTGTGCAAAATAATTTTCAAATCGGGCCAGTACTTTTGGACAAGAAGATTTTTAAAGTTTTAACAATGCACATATAAGGAAACCAAGCTCCGCCCCCTGGCGGCCATGTTTTTCAACAGATCGGAAATATTTTAACAATCTTGGTAAAGGGTGCCCCAAGGAACATTTGTGCAAAATAATTTCCAATCGGGCCAGTACTTTTGGACAAGAAGATTTTTAAAGTTTTAACAATGCACATATAAGGAAAACAAGCTCCGCCCCCTGGCGGCCATGTTTTTCAACGGATCGGAAATATTTGAACAATCTTGG
Source organism: Serripes groenlandicus (assembly GCA_031761405.1). Lineage (NCBI taxonomy): Eukaryota > Metazoa > Mollusca > Bivalvia > Cardiida > Cardiidae > Serripes > Serripes groenlandicus. The sequence continues at coordinate 977,137 of JASEVX010000043.1, read as the reverse complement.
TAAAGGGTGTCCTAAGGAACATTTGTGCAAAATAATTTTCAAATCGGGCCAGTACTTTTGGACAAGAATATTTTTAAAGTTTTAACAATGCACATATAAGGAAAACAAGCTCCGCCCCCTGGCGGCCATGTTTTTCAACAGATCAGAAATATTTGAACAATCTTGGTAAAGGGTGCCCCAAGGAACATTTGTGCAAAATAATTTTCAAATCGGGCCAGTACTTTTTGACAAGAAGATTTTTAAAGTTTTAACAATGCACATATATAAGGAAAACAAGCTCCGCCCCCTGGCAGCCATGTTTTTCAACGGATTGGAAATATTTGAACAATCTTGGTAAAGGGTGCCCCAAGGAACATTTGTGCAAAATAATTTTCAAATCGGGCCAGTACTTTTGGACAAGAAGATTTTTAAAGTTTTAACAATGCACATATAAGGAAAACAAGCTCCGCCCCCTGGCGGCCATGTTTTTCAACAGATCAGAAATATTTGAACAATCTTGGTAAAGGGTGCCCCAAGGAACATTTGTGCAAAATAATTTTCAAATCGGGCCAGTACTTTTTGACAAGAAGATTTTTAAAGTTTTAACAATGCACATATATAAGGAAAACAAGCTCCGCCCCCTGGCAGCCATGTTTTTCAACGGATTGGAAATATTTGAACAATCTTGGTAAAGGGTGCCCCAAGGAACATTTGTGCAAAATAATTTTCAAATCGGGCCAGTACTTTTGGACAAGAAGATTTTTAAAGTTTTAACAATGCACATATAAGGAAAATAAGCTCCGCCCCCTGACGGCCATGTTTTTCAACGGATCGGAATTCTTTGAACAATCTTGGTAGAGGGTATCCCAAGGAACATTTGTGCAAAATAATTTTCAAATCGGGTCAGTACCTTTGGACAAGAAGATTTTTTAAGAATCGGCAATTTTACCCTTTTCTGATGCCGCAGCAACCAAAGTTCTCGATGGAATTTAAATCTTTGAACAATTTTGAAAGAGGTTCACCAATGGAACATTCCTGTGAAGTTTGGTTGAAATTGGTCATGTGGTTAAGGAGGAGATGATCTAAATGCTAAATGTTAACGACGGACGGACGACGACGGACAAAAAGTGATCAGAATAGCTCACCTTGAGCCTTTGGCTCTAGGTGATCTAAAAATGCCTTGCCCAAAGCCACTCCACAATGAATACTGTCATGATACAATTAATAACATTGACTCGAGTCCAAACACTGGGGGCAAATTTCCATAGAAAACTAGAGATTGCTTTTTTGAAAAAGCGCTTGTCTCCCCATTTGTGTGGTCGTAGGGGAGGAAAAGAAATGATGGAGATGATTTTTTTTTAGTTTTGGACTGGAGATGAAGCAACAGTGACAATCCTCAGTTATTGAGCGGAAACCATTTTTCAGCCGAGGGTTACCATGACCTTGGTCTTTGACCTAGTGACCTCAAAATCAATAGGGGTCATTTGCTGCTGGTGACCAACCTGCACACCAAGTATGAAGTTCCTGGGCCCAAGCAATCTTCAGTTATTGAGCGGAAACCATTTTTCAGCCAAAGGTCACTGTGACCTTGACCTTTGACCTACTGACATCAAAATCAATAGGGGTCATCTACAGGTTAGGACCAAGCTGCACAACAAGTATGAAGTTCCTGTTGAGTAAAACACATTTTTCAGCTGAAGGTTACCGTGACCTTCAACATTTGACCTTGTGACCTCAAAATCAAACAAATTCAATAAAGGTCATTTACTGGTTAGGACCAACCTGCACACCAGGTATGAAGTTCCTCAACATAAGCATTCTTTAGTTATTGAGAGGAAACCATTTTTCAGGTTACCATGACCTTGACCTTTAAGCTAGTGACCTCAAAATCAATAGGGGTCATCTACTGGTGGTGACCAACCTGCACACCAAGTATTAATTTCCATGGCCAAAGCATTCTACAGTTATTAAGCAAAAACAATGTTTCAGCTCAAGGTCACTGTAACCTTGACTTTGACCTCAAAATTAATAGGGTCTTCTACTGGGCATGGCCAACCTGCATACCAAGTATGGAGTTCCTCGGCCCAAGCGTTCTTCAGTTATTGAGCGGAAACCATTTTTTACCTCACAAGGTCACCATGAACTTGACCTTTGACCTTCTGACATCAAAATCAATAGGAGTCATCTACTGGTCATGACCAACCTGCCTACCAAGTATGAAGATCCTATGCCCAAGCGTTCTTCAGTTATTGAGCGGAAACAAGTGTGACAGATGTGACCTTGACCACTGTGACCTTGACCTTTGACCTAGTGACCTTAAAATGGATAGGGGTCATTTGCTGGTGATGACCAACCTGCACATCAAGTAGGAAGTTCCTGGGCCCATCTGAATGTTGCTGACGTTGCGGAAAATCAAACACTCAAAATACACGACCATACAACAAACGATTTTGCGAGGAAGATGCTGTTATTCCTCGAACTACCAAATGGAGACTATTGAACAGATTTGACAAAAGTACAGAAAATGACTACGACATGCAAGAAAGGTAATAAATACTATTGTTTTGTGACTAATTACTGACAGAAAGTTCGTTTTTATTTTACGCTAGTGTATTAAAAAAAAAAAAGTATTTCCTTGGCTTCTTTGTTTTCGTAATTCCAGACGATCAATTCAGCAGAATTTGTTCTTCATGATTATTTTATATTATTCTGGGAATCAATGTCTCAATACTCTGAACGAGTAAATAAATGTCAAATCTGTTAATTCATAATTGAGCTATTTGTAGTATTTAACAATTTTGGAAGTCGAGAAATTACTCGTCGTGCACGTAGAAAAGGAATACACAGCTATTTTGATATATTTTATGACTGAGAAATGATCAATCTCTTCTTTTTCTCTGCAGAAAACCAGAAATCACAGAACCTGTATATTTAAACATGCCAGGTCCCAGTTCAGGAAATGGTAACCAAGAAGCTTTTCATGAAACCATTGAGGCAACAGGTATTTTAAATGTTAATGAAATCCTTTTGCCTTGAGTGTTTTCTATACTTCATAACCTTCGAGATATTTTCATATTTGGTAGGGATGCTTTGCAGAATTAGAAGGTTTGCCACTTAGTGACTTATCAAACATACCAGTACTGGTGTAGTAATCTCCTGTTAATGATTTTATTTATTGTGAGTTTTCTCACCGTCCGTGGTCTGTCTGTTAACATTTTCCTACAAATTACTTCTATTAAAACCAACAAACCAAAATCAAAATTAATCCTTAGGTGGTCCTCTTTCAAACTTGTTCAAACACAATTTTAAACAACGTAATTATTGCTGCCTGTTCACAAATTAACTGTTGTTTCCTTAAATTTCACACACCAGTACTTCACACAACAGTTTCTCCAAGCTACTGGTTGCTTTCCACATAGGCTGTTAAAGAGCCTATTGGTGAAAGACATATGTCACTTTTTGCACTGATTTTGTAAATAATGTTTGTCAAGCTGGGATTCAAACTCCCCATCCCTCAATTGACAGCCAGTCTTGCATCGATTATTGACAGAGCTGCCAGGGCTCGGCTTAATGCATTTTGTTCACACACTTTTTATTTCTACAATTGTAGATTTGTTTTATTTTAGATTGCAATTTTTTAGGGCTTTATTAATAACATGTATTAAGATTTATTCAATGTGTCAATATTGAAAGTGAAAGTAGACCTTAATCATTTAAGGACAACTGACATTTTTTATCATTTAAATGACTGCTAAAATGAAAATAATCCATTAAGATGCAGGTTATATATATTGATCTGTCAAAGTCATCTGTAGATTAGTTTATCTATAGTATTTGCCTGATATTGTATTGTGTTCATTTTTTCTTCTTCAGTTTTCACCCTCTGCCGGTGACTTCACTTGGATGACTTTCCTGAACCACAGAATACAGAACATGCACATTCCTGACTTCCTGTCAGCAGTGCAGATACATCTTGAGGAGCATGCTCATTGGAAAGGTAGATATTATTACATTATTATGTAACATGATGATATCTTAGATAAATGTTAATATACTGAAAAGTCTTGAGAGCATGCTCATTGGAAAGGTAGATATTATTACATTATTATGTAACATGATGATATCTTAGATAAATGTTAATATACTGAAAAATCTTGAGAGCATGCTCATTGGAAAGGTAGATATTATTACATTATTATGTAACATAATGTTATCTTAGATAAATGTTAATATACTGAAAAATCTTGAGAGCATGCTCATTGGAAAGGTAGATATTATTACATTATTATGTAACATAATGTTATCTTAGATAAATGTTAATATACTGACAAAACATAAATGGCTATACTCCATCATTATACCCCCAGATACGTAGTATATTGGGGCTATATAGGAGTTGCGCTTGTCGGTCGGTTTGTCAGTTGGTTGGTCGGTCGGTCCGTTGGTCTGGACATTTCTTGTGAACACTATTTCTCAGCAACCCTTGGTCAGAATTCAATATAACTTCACAAGAATGATTGATACCAAGCCTAGTTGTGCATATTGTCGGCATGTTGCACTGGATTATTTTTTTAATGAGTTATGGCCCCTTGAATTTCTCATACATAGTTGGCCTATAGACATTTCTTGTGAACACTATTTCTCAGCAACCCTTGGTCAGAATTCAATATAACTTCACAAGAATGATTGATACCAAGCCTAGTTGTGCATATTGTCGGCGTGTTGCACTGGAATTATTTTTAAATGAGTTATGGCCCCTTGAATTTCTCATACATAGTTGGTCTGAAGACATTTCTTGTGAACACTATTTCTCAGCAACCCTTGGTCAGAATTCAATATAACTTCACAATAATGATTGATACCAAGCCTAGCTAGTTGTGCATATTGTAGGGGTGTTGCACTGGAATTATTTTTAAATGAGTTATGGCCCCTTGAATTTCTCATACTTATGTATATTGTCAGGCACCAGCTGGGGGTATTCATCACCTTCAGTGATATTTCTTGTTTATTTAGTTTGTGTGCCCAAACTGATGCAGGGACATGTATGTTAAGCTCTTACTTCATAATAATGGTCATGTTTTTAGCATGTATACTTAAATTTCTCTTTTGTTTTGCTCAAAATGTATTTAAGCTACAACTGACAGTCCAAAATACTTCCATAACAAATATTAAGATGGTAAACAACTGCAGTCGAGAGTACTGGCTATAGATAATTATTTAGGATTACCATTTAATAACTTGTCCATCTTAAAGCGTGCAGGTAAAAGGTTAACATGAATATTATTCCCCACCATGTGAAATCATTCACAATGGCATGTATTTCTTTACAGAAAAAATAGTATTTGGTGGATCCATTGTCTATGATCATGTGTATTTTCTAGGGATGGGACCGAGTACGCGAGTACCCGGGTACTCGGTCGGACGTCCGAGTACCGGTTATCAAAATAGGTATTCGAGTACTCGATTATTTATTTTCCATTTTTCTATCTTTCATCTGATATACGTATGTTAAAGTAAATAAAAACTTAAAATGTATTGAATCTCTTTTTCTTATTGAGTTACTAAAGAAGTCGGTAAATCAGCGGTGAAGGTAAATTAAACAAACAGCTAACACCGTTTCGTCTGAAGATGGTACTTAATCCATTTTAATTGGCGATTTGATTGCAATCACGAGTCAACTTCGAATAATGTGACAACACAGGAAGTCAGCGATATGAATATAATCTCAAGTCAATTAGCAACCATATGTCAAACAATATGTCAAACATAGAGAGCCGTCGGGTTTTCACACGTCGTAATAGTGTTTTCAATTGTTAACACGTTTTAATTGGATAGTTGTAAGAAATACACATCAATACGATTGGATAAGAACTGTTGCAATTGTTTATGTAATTGATTGTCAAATCATTAGAACCATCCTCTATCATTTGTATCTATTCGAACAAAAGGAAATCAACAAATTTACAACCACGCGTCTTGCTAAATCCGCCGTCTGGAAACATTTCAAGCGCACAGCAGACGCCAAGTCAGTTCAATGCATGCTATGTTGTGCAAATATTACGAACACAGGTTAATTCGAAAACCGAAAGAACAAAAAACATTCAGATTATTGATTTATATTCCTTATTTTCATTGATGATAAAGATATTCTTTTATTTAACGTATTGTTTATCATTCTTGGTATTGTCTTCCTTTCACCGTTTGACTTGCTTTATTTTTGCGATTTTAAAGAGATATACAGCCGCACACAAACGTTTGGATGTTTACGCCAATGCAAATTCTGGATGTATTTGTTGAATTATTTCGTTTTTAAAATAAAACAACTAATTTTCTTTCAAATATCAAAAATGAAATGAAGAGGTGAAAATAAACGCATGTTTGTTCTTATAAAAACAATTCAAATTTCGTGCACGAGGACAATACTATTCCGAGAGACAAGACGTTTGATTAACGAATAAACAAAATGCGATTTCTTGCGAGTACCCGAGTACTCGATCGGAAGAGTAGACGAGTACCCGAGTACTAATATCGGTACTCGTTCCCATCCCTAGTATTTTCTAAAAAAAATCCAGTTATAAATGCAGGACATGGTTCTTGTTCTAACTAGTTATCATTTTTAAAGCTTGATGAGTGTACCAAGGTAACAACCCAATAGCCTTGTTTGGCTGTAACTGCTAGATATTTAAAGATTCAGTAGAGAGCAGAAAACGTTACATTGCAAGAAGCTCCATACCGACATACAACTCATTAAAATTGTACAATTTATGATTAATTCCTGAAATGTTTTTTGTATTACAGGGGAGGAGTACCACTAGATGATGAATGTCCACCTACTTAATAAAGCATTTACTTCTGGGTCTACATGGACCACTGTTTGTCACATAATGCTTTGGTCTTGATTCTATGATCAATCATCATTTGAAGAATATAATACATGGGACCCGTTTTTGTAAACAAACAGGTAACTGACCTAGTAATGTAGCTCTATTGGGTTCAGTTTGTATGTATACGCATTCATAGAATGAAAGACTGTGATTACAAGAATAATCATGAAATCACCATTGCCTGTCACAGGCGATGATTATTAAAATTGATCATCACATTTGTGAAGACATGCACTATTTATATTTTAGGATCACACTTGTTTGACAGTGTATCTCAAATTACAATTTTTAATTAAAACCCTACTTTTTCTATAGTAGCATTTAAAGAACAGTTAATATTGCTGATCTTGATTTGTCTGTACATTCATTGTGATACCTGTAGTTAAATGGTGAACATTTTAAGCTTGTCTGTTTTTTGAAGATAAAAGGTCGGGCCATGCCTCTTTCTAGGAATTTTGGAAAATGAATAGGTACTGTTGTTACAAAGATAGGGATCACATGAGTAGGTGATCTGGCCCCTGTGATATGACTGAAAAAATGTTGAAAACGGCATTAAGCATCAATATAAGTAATCCGTTTTAGGAAGTCAAACAGGTTGGCATGTCTATTCCAATTTTGATCACCATAGTGTTGTTTTTTTAGCCTGCAAACTTCCTCACCAATCCACAATACAGGGTCGACTACCTGGTTCTATACCAAATAGAATAGTCATATTTTGTACTAAAATATCATGACAAAGTCAAATATCCATGATAATCTCTGAATACAACTACCAGAAATCAGTGCTGTTTTATAGGACTTGTTCGTTTCTGTCAAGAACTATGCCAGTATAACCTTGATATCAAACCGTGATCAACATTGCAAATGTGTACAATTTTATTTTTCAGTGGAGAGGAATCGGAAAGACTGGATGCAATGGGACGGAGGATTTTTACACTATATACAAGCTGAGAATGTCCACTTTGCTGTAGTGATGAAGCAAAAAATACGAGTCTTAAGACAATTATTCTGACAAAGTTTCTATGTGCTCAAGTTATAATTGTGCCTCCAGAGTGATAACAATTGTTTATAAAACTTTTAACTATGTCATGTTAATTTGGATGATTAAAATAAAATCCCACAAAGATTTGATTCATATATTTGAATCACTATTGACATGATATGGAGTTTTCATTCGTTGGGATCCATCCAGATTTCAGTGAAATCATAATTAATGAACGTTTTCAGGTCAATTTCACTGGGATTTCACCAAGATCTCACTGAGATCCACATCCAGATTTCAGTGAGATCCCAGTGAAATCCCAGTGAAATCAAGTTTGACATATTGAGGGTGATTTCACTGGGATTTCTTTATTTTTCAGTGAAATTTCACTGAGATCCCAGTGAAATTCGCTGGGATTTGAAAAAAAGACCGAAATATGACAATCTCATTGAATTTCACTGGGTTTTCACTGAGATCTCAGTCACATTTTCACTGGGGTATGTTTACAGAAGTGAATATGGTAAAATTATCACAAAAACAAGGTAAAACAGTGACCTCTAAGAAAAAAATGTCGGACTCGTAATACGAGTTTCTGGAAAATCCCGTAGCGTAATTGGATGAATCGTACTAGCTTATTTTACGACTTCAAGTTTTAAAAGTTTAATAAATATATCTTTATCAACAAGGTCGTATTTTACATAAACATTTTGGATTGAATAGTTTGAGGGCGCCATATTATTCTCAACCAACATTCAACTTGCTGAAATGTGATGCAGAGATCTATTGTAATTTAATTCAAACTTGTCTTTTCTTCTTCTTAACTAAATTAATGTTTAGTCTAATCGATATAAGCATTCAGCACTAGTGTTTTTTCTCATCATTTGATTTTGAATTTGACATTTTCATCTCTTATAGTTTATCTGTTCAATTTTTAGCTTACATAAACTGAGCCAATTAGGCTTAAAGTCAACAAACTGAAACTAGATAAAAAATTCTCTTTCTTTCTTTCTTTAATCAACTTACCTTTAATTAATCAATCCAAGTAAAAACAAGTGTCAGTCACTTTTTAAATGGTTAATCCCACTAGTGCATCCAATTTATTTCTGTTTATATATTATGCAAACTGGTGCATTCTTTAAATATAACTAGTTTGAAGTAACTTTTTAAAATTCCACAGTGCAATCTATATATTTCTTTAAATCACTCTTCAAGCCTGTGTAAAGTGTCAAGGCCTTGGGATTTGACCTATAAATAGTCACATGTTGTGTAGGAGCTATGACATCATCAGTGAGTCGACTCCAAGAGATTTACACAGAATCTATTTAAAGTTAGCCAAGTAAAATTTTACTTCTAACAAACACTTACAGTGAGTTTAATTTTTTTTTATTCAGTGATTTTAAAATAAGGGGCATTGAAAGATTTGTTTTCAATATTTGTAATTGAAAATATTTAGTAAACAATTACTAATCATATATATCTGGTATTTCAATTTATTTTAATGGTATAATTATCTAACATGTATATGCAAAAACCAATTCAAATATTATATGTGCATTGTCTGATCTTGATCTACACAACTAAATAGTAATGGTAAATACAAAATAGATATTACCAGAGATTATTTAATTTTAAAGATCTGTGATATAACAAAAAAGAGTACAGTTCTTTATGGATAATTGCATAGTTATATAATTATGCCCTCTTCGAAGAAGAGGGTTATATTGCTTTACACACTTCGGTCAGTTGGTCCGTCGGTAGACCAAAGGTTGTCCAAGTGATAACTCAACAATGCCTGGACCTATGGTCCTCAAACTTAATTTGGAGGTTGGGGATGACCAGTAGACGAACCCTAAAGATTTTGAGGTCATCAGGTCAAGGTCACAGTGACCTTGAACGCGAAAAGCTTGTCCGAGTGATAACTCGACATTGCCTGCACCCATGGCCCTCAAACTTGACATGGAGGCTGGGCCTGACCAGTAAATGGCCCCTATTGATGTTGACGTCATTGTGTCAAAGGTCAAGGTCACAGTGACCTTGAAGGCAAAACGATTATCCTAGTGTTAACTCGACATTGGCTGCACCCATGGCCCTCAAACTTGACATGGACCCCTATTGATTGTGAGGTCATCAGGTCAAACGTAAAGGTCACTGACCTTGAATGTGAAATTTTGTCCGAGTGATAACTCAACATTGTGTGCACCCATGACACTAAAACTTAACATGGAGGCTAGGGGTGAACAGTAGATGACCCTTATTGTGAGATAACTAAACAATGCCTGGAGCTTTAGTCCTCAAACTTAACTTGTAGGTTTGGCCTGAACAATAGATGGCCCCTTTTGATTTTGAGGTCATCAGGTCAAAGGTCAGGGTCAGTGACCTTGAACACAAAACCTTGTCAGAGTGATTACTCCACATTGCCTGCATCCATGGCCCTAAAACTTGACAGGGAGGCTGAGGGTGACCAGTAGATGACCTCTATTGATTTTGAGGTCATCAGGTGAAAAATTGCCCCAAATATTCCTGACAACATGGCGCTCAGGGGGGGGGGGGCAATATGTTTGACAAACATCTCTTGTTATGGTCAAAGTTTGATAGACATATTTATGCAATAAGAGTTTCACAGTTGTCAAATCCTCCCTGCATGATGATTCCATACATATTAATTGGAGAGGATTAGAGCTATGGTCAGTCTGTCAGATATATTTATACTTGTTTGGTGTTTTATGCAACTTACAACATACATTAATTCCTACAGACATAATATGGTGTTGCCTTGGTTACCAATAATGTGCCAAGGAGGGAAGACTACTATTTCATAGTCTTTGATGTGACCATCCCAGTGATCAAATCACCCAGATAGGAAAAATAAATAAAAAAAAACCTCTCTAGCAGAAACATGTGATGTGCATAACCTTCATATTGCCCTCCATGCACATTACTACAATAATGTGACATAGCAAGTTTGTGCCCACCACTTAACCCTGCAACAAATCTGCAGCAGACAACTTTATAAATATCTAGACAAAAAAAGTGGAAAATCTCTGTGAATGCAATTATAATTTTTGAGGAATTTAAAACAAAAAAATATGTTATATTTCTGTCATTGACAGAGTCAGAAAATAGAGTACAACTCATTGTGACAAAAAGAGATGTTTTCAAACATGCTCTGAATGTTTGAAAGGGATTAATAAAATGGAATTTTTGATAATTCAAAGTATATGAACTTGGTTCAAAAAAAATTGGGTTTACATTTTGGCATATGTTCCTTTAATCAAAGTATATAATTGCATATGCCAAGTGATTTCAAAATTTATTCATGTCTGTTGACAACAGGACACGGTCTATTTCTTCTGATTATGATCTTGGAGTGTGACCTTGACCATAGTGCTACAACATTGGTTTTGTATGCAACAAAGTGACTCATATTGTTAAAGTTAGCAACTATGCCAAGATCTTAAAAATGTCTGTAGCATTTGACTTTGAAATGTGGCATTAACCTGTGAGTTGCAACCCTTATTTGCATTAAAATGAACATTTATACAAAATTATTTGGAGGGAAAAAATGCTTATATACATTTGTACAAGTTAATGCCCTGACAAGCTTGTTTTAACCTGATTTGACATTTGACCTTGATGCGTGACCTTGACCTGTGAGTTACAACTCTAAGTCTTGTATGTGAAACACTGTCTCATAAACATTAACATCAGTGCATAATTATCTGAAAATATGTAAGTTGAAGTTGAAAAGATTATGAATAGTTATATTTTCGCTTGTTTTTTAACTTTGACCTTAAAGTGTGACCTTGACCTTCAGCTGTCAGCCTAAGTGTTGCAAATAATAAACTGTCCCATTAAGATAAACAATTGTTCATTCAAAACATCGTTTTTTTTTTAAATCTGCAGGAAACAAATTTAGAAGCTTTTCATGAGCAATTAATTTCAACTCTTCTGGCCTAGGTTTCCATGCCAATATCTTGAAAACATAAACTTCATACATCACTGATAAAAAACTGTGCCAATAACTCAACAGCTCCATACCTATATGGATGAAATAGAAATCTTCTTTTTTACACTTATTTGGGTTGCCATGGTAACTGTATCTGACACCATAAAGTTTTCATTGCAACAAGAGTTCCAAAATTCAATTATGGCATCACTAGCCAAATAATTTTCCTTTTAATAATTTTATCAAAAGAATAGCCCATTAGTTAGAATAGAACTTCACTTAAAAAGTATTCAAATTAACTGTTCTTTGAAGTCTCATTAGAACATATTTAGAATGTTAGCAGGTGCACATTGATCCTATTTTCTCTCGATGAAAATTCAACGCAGGTACCTTGGCAACATGTTAAACAAAATACTCGCAGATTAAACAAGAAATCAGTTAGTCAGCAGCTCTGCATCCACTTTTGTGAGGCAGAACCTTCTATTAAGCATGTGTCTAGAGCCAAATATTTTCCATTTTAATAATTTCTATCAAAATAATAGCCCCTTAATTAGAATAGAACTTCACTTAAAAAGTATTCAAAATAACTGTTCTTTGAAGCCTCATTAGAACATATTTAGAATGTTAGCAGGTGCACATTGATCCTATTTTCTCTCGATGAGAATTCAACGCAGATACCTTGGCTTCATGTTAAACAAAATACTCGCAGATTAAACAAGAAATCAGTTAGTCAGCAGCTTTGCATCCACTTTTGTGAGGCAGAACCTTCTATTAAGCATGTGTCTAGAGCCAAATATTTTTCATTTTAATAATTTCTATCAAAATAATAGCCCCTTAATTAGAATAGAACTTCACTTAAAAAGTATTCAAAATAACTGTTCTTTGAAGCCTCATTAGAACATATTTAGAATGTTAGCAGGTGCACATTGATCCTATTTTCTCTCGATGAGAATTCAACGCAGATACCTTGGCAACATGTTAAACAAAATACATAGCAGATTAAACAAGAAATCAGTTAGTCAGCAGCTCTGCAGCCACTTTTGTGAGGCAGAACCTTTTATTAAGCATGTGTCTAGGTTGCCATGGAAACTATATCTGACACTATAGAGTTTTCATTGCAACAAGAGTTCCAAAATTCAATTATGGCATCACTAGCTAAATAATTTTCATTTTAATAATTTCTATCAAAAGAATAGCCCTTTAATTAGAATAGAGCTTCATTTAAAAAGTATTAAAACTTACTCCTCTTTGAAGCCTCATTAGAACATATTTAGAATGTTAGCAGGTGCAAATTGTTCCTATTTTCTCTCGATGAGAATTCAACGCAGATACCTTGGCAAGATGTTTAACAATATACATAGCAGATCAAGAAATCAGTTAGTCAGCAGCTCTGCAGCCACTTTTGTAAGGCAGAACCTTCTATTAAGCATGTGTCTTGGTTGTCATGGTAATCATGGCTAGGATTTTATTAACGCCAACCTAAATGGATAAGATACAACATTCTATTTCTGCATCACATGCCCAATTGTTTTGATTTCTGACATTTTTCAACAAAGTTACAGCTATTTTAAACATAGGATTGAAAAACAAGAGGCCCAAGAGGGCCAGTATCGCTCCACGGCCATAAGGCAAAAATAAAATCTCCAAACAGCCCTGCCCCGTGGTGGCTATTTTTTTTACCAACCACCATGGCTTAAAGGAATCTTGTAGAGTGTCACCAAAGGAATGTTTCTGCAAAATTATTTGAAAATATGCCTGACACTTTCGGTCCAGGAGAAGATTTTTTAAGTTTTCACTATGGTCATATAAGTCAAAATAGCCCCGCCCTCTGGCGGCCATGTTTTTCGACCAATCAACATGGCTTGAAGGAATCTGATAGAGGGTCACCCAATGAACATTTCTACAAAATTATTTGAAAATCGGCTGAACACTTTCGGAGAAGAAGATGTTTTAAGTTTTCACTATAGCTATATAACGCAAAAAAGCCCCGCCCCCTGGCGGCCATGTTTTTCGCCCAATCAACATTTCTTGAAGGAATCTAATTAAGGTTCACACAAGGAACATTTCTACAAAATTATTTGAAAATCGGCCTGACACTTTTGGAGGAGAAGATTTTTTAAGTTTGCTCTTTAGCCATATAGGCAAAATAGCCCCGCCCTGTGACGGCCATGTTTTTTAACCAATCAACATGGCTTGAAGGAATCTGATAGAGGGTCACCCACGGAACATTTCTACATAATTATTTGAAAATCTGCTGAACACTTTTTGAGAAGATTATTTAAGTTTTCACTATAGCTATATAAGGCAAAAAAGCCCCGCCCCCTGGCGGCCATGTTTTTCGCCCAATCAAAATTTCTTGAAGGAATCTAATAAAGGGTCACCCAAGGAACATTTCTACAAAATTATTTGAAAATCGGCCTGAAACTTTCGGAGAAGAAGATTTTTTAAGTTCTCACTATTTTTTTCTTTCGGTTGCCATGGAAACCAGAATTTTGAATGGATCAAAAAAAATTGAAGGAATTTAGTAGAGGACATTGAGAGGATGCTTCCCATGAAGTTTCAACCAAATTGGCCAAGTGGGTAGGGAGAAGAAGTCGTTTAAAGGAAAAAGTTAACGCACGGACGCACGCACGGACGCACAACGGACAATTCGCCATGACATAAGCTCGACTGGCTTTCAGCCAGTGGAGCTAAAAATGAGAAAAATTGAAAACAATTCAGCAGTGTGAGCTGACATAGCCTTCAAAACAATTCAGCATGGTAAGGGTTAAGTTATGGTATAGGTCAAGGTGCTGTTTAGGGGGTATTTATCATCTTCAGTGATAGTTCTAGTTTGTACAATCATTGTAGAAAACCACTAGACAATGATACTAGCCTTTCATGCAGGTTCAGACTAGAAGGTTTTCAAAGTTTTTCCTTTTGGTTGCCATGGTAACCAGAGTTCTTCATGGAATTAATTGCTTTGAAAAATGATCACTGAAGGATCATTCCTACCGAATTAAATCCAAACAGTGGATGAGGAGCAGATTTTATTGGAAGAAAAATTTGACTACAGACATCAAACAGGCCACCACAATAGCTCACCATGAACACTTTGTTCTCTGGTAAGCTAAAATTAAATTTGAAAATGGAGAAGCTTTATCAACCCTTTCCCTCATACAGACGCTTTCTGACGCCTCTGCAGCAGACGGCTTTTTGAAAACATAGTGACAAAATGTTTTCCACTTTTAGTTATAGGTTAAACATTCAATTATAGAGATTTTCTATTTTTTGACAAAATATAACAACAACCTCAATAATATCTAACTTCCTAACAAAACAAAAAAAATGTGGGAAACATAAAGATTCTTTATGATGAGCAATTTTATTTCCCATGATGTTTTAAAAAACCTCTCCATTGTAAAGTCATTAACAATCATCTATAATAATAAGGAAAATGGTTTTGTTTGTTTGGTGTTTTACAGGGCTTTAACCCTTTCACTCATACGACAATTCTGAGGCAGATGACTTTGAACGAATTTTGTCAACAAATAGAAAATCTCTTTAATTGAATGGATAACCTATGACTAAAATTAGAAAATATTGTGGCAAAAGGAGCAATTGCTTGTTTTGAGCAATTTCTTCTTATGTCACTATGTTTTTGAAAAGTCGTCTGCTGCTGAGGCGTCAGAAAGCGTCTATATTTGTTTCTGGGTGCGCCAGAGTTAGTTGAAACTCATAATCATTTGAACTATTATTATTATTTGGTATGACTCTACCAGTGATAGAACCTGCCATCTTAAATATTGCATATATATATTGGATCTAATATTATTATTATTTGGTATGACTCTACCAGTGATAGAACCTGCCATCTTAAATATTGCATATATATATTTGATCTAATATTATTATTATTTGGTAGGACTCTACCAGTAATAGAACCTGCCATCTTAAATATTGCATATATATATTTGATCTAATATTATTATTATTTGGTATGACTCTACCAGTGATAGAACCTGCCATCTTAAATATTGCATATATATATTTGATCTAATATCATTATTATTTGGTATGACTCTACCAGTGATAGAACCTGCCATCTTAAATATTGCATATATATAAATTTGATCTAATATCATTATTATTTGGTATGACTCTACCAGTAATAGAACCTGCCATCTTAAATATTGCATATATATATATTTGATCTAATATTATTATTATTTGGTATGACTCTACCAGTGATAGAACCTGCCATATTAAATATTGCATATATATATATTTGATCTAATATCATTATTATTTGGTATGACTCTACCAGTGATAGAACCTGCCATCTTAAATATTGCATATATATATTTGATCTTATATCATTATTATTTGGTATGACTCTACCAGTGATAGAACCTGCCATCTTAAATATTGCATATATATATATTGGATCTAATATCATTATTATTTGGTATGACTCTACCAGTGATAGAACCTGCCATCTTAAATATTGCATATATATATTTGATCTAATATCATTATTATTTGGTATGACTCTACCAGTGATAGAACCTGCCATCTTAAATATTGCATATATATAAATTTGATCTAATATCATTATTATTTGGTATGACTCTACCAGTAATAGAACCTGCCATCTTAAATATTGCATATATATATATTTGATCTAATATTATTATTATTTGGTATGACTCTACCAGTGATAGAACCTGCCATATTAAATATTGCATATATATATATTTGATCTAATATCATTATTATTTGGTATGACTCTACCAGTGATAGAACCTGCCATCTTAAATATTGCATATATATATTTGATCTTATATCATTATTATTTGGTATGACTCTACCAGTGATAGAACCTGCCATCTTAAATATTGCATATATATATATTGGATCTAATATCATTATTATTTGGTATGACTCTACCAGTGATAGAACCTGCCATCTTAAATATTGCATATGAGCCATAATATGGTGTCCGGGATTTTGTGTTACATCACAGTCATTATTTATTCTCCTTTATTTGAAGAACTATGTGTTTTATAGTTTATCAGCATGTCACAAACTGTTAGAAACTACTAAATCTATTAAATAATATGCTATTGATTTCTGAAAGAACTGATAAACTCCTTTAATTAATACTTTTCTTGAGCATTTTCGCCGTGTCCTTCCCGACAAAGGCATGGGAGGACTTTTTGAAAACCAAAACAAACTGTTTTTCTTTATATTTAAAGTTTGGAAACTAATATATGTGAAATAATAATTTAAAAAATTACTTGTAAATATAACTTTAAGATTTAATAGAGCGACGTAAATACGATTTTGATTTGAATATAAAATCCTGGACATCGGCGTAACGAATGTGTCCACCCAGTTACATCACGTCTAAATAGCATCAAAACTCGAAACCTGGACCGATAACCATATTTTCATTGCATACAAATCACGTGATCACTTACATTCTTTGTTAATGTCGTAAACATGTTGTTCTGGGACAGATATCTTTTATTTGACAGGGAGTCAAAATATTGTTTATCAAAATGGTGTCTTTTTTTGTTACGCCCTATTATTTTGTTATAATTAAAAAATGCTTCGTCAATCACCTAGGAGGAAACTAAATTTTGGCTGTTCTATTTACGACATTAAACATCGCAACAATTTACGACAGTTATAGACGTTTTACGACAAGAGTGTTTTAAAATGGCGGCTCGAAAATGACAGTCAGACTTCTGAAATTTTGTTACGCCGGCACCAAGCCGATTGAGGTCATCAATGGTTGCTTATAATGTATCGCAATGCGTAGTAACTTCCTATTTCGTTATTTAAATTGTCCAGAGATGTTTGCGAACCTATTTAATTCACTACGAAGAACTTGTTATTATTTTTGACTGGGGGAAAACAATCGCGAATTTTGTCTCTTTTGCCTTGTAACGTTGACTGTCCTGAAAAAGCATATTCTACCTCCATAAGCATTGTGCTTACATAATTAATAAATACATATTTGCATGATAAGTATATTTTAATTTAACTGGAGAATTATTTATACTGAAAATGTTTATGCTATTATATTACACACTTATATGAAGTGCACAATTGGTGTCCAGTTACATCATTTTGTGTCCTGTTACACACCAGTTTGTGTCCTGTTACATCATTTTGTGTCCTGTTACACCATTCTTTATCTAGTTGTATACTATTAATTATTTCACTAAATAAACCATTTATTTATTGAAATAATTCCAAATAAAGATGGTGAAAATGTAAATTAGATCTAAAAAAAATTAACTAGGCATACTCTTCATAAAATTGATTTATTACAATGGTGTCCTGTGTTACTAACAATACAATTGAATTAGTGTCCAGTTACATCATTTTGTGTCCTGTTACACACCAGTTTGTGTCCTGTTACATCATGTTGTGTCCTGTTACACCATTCTTTATCTAGTTGTATTCTATTAATTGTTTCACTAAATAAACCATTTATTTATTGAAATAATTCCAAATAAAGATGGTGAAAATGTAAATTAGATCTAAAAAAAATTAACTAGGCATACTCTTCATAAAATTGATTTATTACATGGTGTCCTGTGTTACTAACAATACAATTTAAAACCCAAATTTCTCTTTATTTAAAGATAAAATCTATTTTGTCATTTAGAATTTAACAGCTTTAGATATTGTTCTAAACATATATAGCATTTAATTTGACAAAAGTCAAATATTACAAAAGAGGACACCACAGTGTTTGTGATGTAACTCAAAATCCGGACACCATATTATGGCTCATATATGTATTTGATCTTATATCATTATTATTTAGTACGACTCTACCAGTGGTAGAACCTGCCATCTTAAATATTGCATATATATATTGGATCTAATATTATTATTATTTGGTATGACTTTACCAGTGATAGAACCTGCCATCTTAACCCTTTCCCTCATACGACAATTCTGCAGCAGACGACTTTGAACGTATTTTGTCAAAACATGGAAAATCTCCATAATTGAATGGATAACCCATGACAAAAAGCGGAAGACATCGTGGCAAGAGGAGAAATTGCACGTTTTGTGCAATTTCTTCTTTTGTCACTATGTCTTCAAAAAGCCGTCTGCTGCAGAGGCGTCAGAAAGCGTCTATATGAGGGAAAGGGTTAAATATTGCATATATATATTTGATCTAACATCATTATTATTTGGTATGACTCTACCAGTGATAGAACCTGCCATCTTAAATATTGCATATATATATTTGATCTAATATTATCATTATTATTTGGTATAACTCTACCAGTGATAGAACCTGCCATCTTAAATATTGCATATATATATATTTGATCTAATATTATTATTATTTGGTATGACTCTACCAGTGATAGAACCTGCCATCTTAAATATTGCATATATATATATTGGATCTAATATTATTATTATTTGGTATGACTTTACCAGTGGTAGAACCTGCCATCTTAAATATTGCATATATATATATTGGATCTAATATTATTATTATTTGGTATGACTCTACCAGTGATAGAACCTGCCATCTTAAATATTGCATATATATATATATTGGATCTAATATTATTATTATTTGGTATGACTCTACCAGTGATAGAACCTGCCATCTTAAATATTGCATATATATATATTTGATCTAATATCATTATTATTTGGTATGACTCTACCAGTGATAGAACCTGCCATCTTAAATATTGCATATATATATATTGGATCTAATATTATTATTATTTGGTATGACTCTACCAGTGATAGAACCTGCCATCTTAAATATTGCATATATATATATTTGATCTAACATCATTATTATTTGGTATGACTCTACCAGTGATAGAACCTGCCATCTTAAATATTGCATATATATATATTTGATCTAATATCATTATTATTTGGTATGACTCTACCAGTGATAGAACCTGCCATCTTAAATATTGCATATATATATATTGGATCTAATATTATTATTATTTGGTATGACTCTACCAGTGATAGAACCTGCCATCTTAAATATTGCATATATATATTTGATCTAATATCATTATTATTTGGTATGACTCTACCAGTGATAGAACCTGCCATATTAAATATTGCATATATATATATTTGATCTAATATCATTATTATTTGGTATGACTCTACCAGTGATAGAACCTGCCATCTTAAATATTGCATATATATATTTGATCTAATATTATTATTATTTGGTATGACTCTACCAGTGATAGAACCTGCCATATTAAATATTGCATATATATATTTGATCTAATATCATTATTATTTGGTATGACTCTACCAGTGATAGAACCTGCCATATTAAATATTGCATATATATATTTGATCTAACATCATTATTATTTAGTACGACTCTACCAGTAATAGAACCTGCCATCTTAAATATTGCATATATATATTTGATCTTATATCATTATTATTTGGTATGACTCTACCAGTGATAGAACCTGCCATCTTAAATATTGCATATATATATTTGATCTTATATCATTATTATTTGGTATGACTCTACCAGTGATAGAACCTGCCATCTTAAATATTATTGCATACTATATATTTGAACTATTATTATTATTTAGTATGACTCTACCAGTGATAGAACCTGCCATCTTAAATATTGCATATATATATTTGATCTTATATCATTATTATTTGGTATGACTCTACCAGTGATAGAACTTGCCATCTTAAATATTATTGCATACTATATATTTGAACTATTATTATTATTTAGTATGACTCTACCAGTGATAGAACCTGCCATCTTAAATATTGCATAATTGTCTAAAACAATGCCACTTGTAGATCTAGATCTAATATCCTGCTTCAATAAAAAACAGACAGATTGACCTGGATTCTACCAGTAATGCCTACTTCAATTAGAATAAATTTCTTCCAATTTATAAAATGACATCTGCTAGCTACAAAGGAGTTAAAAGTTCACTTGTATCCAATTAAAAGTTTCAACTAAACTTTCTTGAACACTTCCAGTCAATCTCTGTGGTGAAGTGGTAAGAGCATCCGCCCTCAAGAACAATATATATCAGGGTTCGTTCCACGTTCAGGTCATATAAAAACATTAGAAATGATACAAATGACCATACCACCTTGGGGCTCAGGGTTCAGTTGCAAGGATCACATTACCATGATGCTTAGCAGTCAGGATAACCGATCATGGTAGTAAAGGTCGTTTATCCAGGAGACACCAAGATATAACTGGAAATACTGTTGAAAGTCAGGTTAAGCACAATTAAAACAAACCAGTCAATAGAAACAACAGCAGAATACATATTATCTTCCAGAGCTCTAGATAAGGGGCGTTTTGCATGTTCTAAAATCCTTATTTGACCCTTTAACCCTTTGTTGTTGATACTCAAAATAATTGCATCAGTGAGACGATTTGTTTGAGTTCCCACAACATAGGGTTTACTTTAATAATAAGAGAGAAATTGTGGGAAAAGAGTTGCATACCCCTCCTTATTGGACCTCTGAATTCTACTTTAGATTACTATTTAGAGACACTTACCTCCCTTGCTATGACTTTAATTTATTGAGTCTGTATACATATTTCTCACTGCTGGATGCTCCTACTCTGCAAAATGAAGACGTTGTAGAATAATAGTAACAACTTCTCTAAATCTTAGAGATGATCTGAATCTGCACAACTGATCTAGATTACGAATCTTGTTTTTAAAATACAAGGGCGTTGAAGCGTAGATAGAAAACGTTTTTCCCGCCACAACAAACTTAGCCTCGTCGTTGTAGTTGTTGTATAGGTAAATCCCAGCTGAAACCGCTGAGATAATAGTTCCGATAAAAGAGAAGCACTAGGAAACCACTATAATTAAAAATAACCGTAAATAGATAATTTAAAACTTAAAAAAAAACCGTTAACACTAATTAGTTCATGTGCAATCTCTTTGTGTAGCTAGCTTTATCTATAAATAGATTTGAGTCAAGGTTGTCTATAGCTTGTTTCCACATAGTCTATAATAGTTTATTTGTTACTGCTAGTACGTTCGAATTTCTATTACAGCTAAACATGCGGAAAATCACACAATACCGCGTTAAAATACACAAAAAATCTCTCTATATTGTCTATACGCTCTGATAAAAAATGATCGTAATGGTAATTCGGGGAATCCCGCACGTGTTACTATAAATAGCCCCTCTATACGTCCATATAGTGTAATAATAGCGTATAGACAATACAGAGAGACTTTTTGAGTATTTTAACGAGGTATTGTGTGTTTTTCCGCATTTGTTGCTGTAATAGAAATTCATATGCCTGTGGTATATAGTTCTGTATTTTCATATTTTCATGTTCGTTAGTCTGAGCATAATAACACTCACACTTGCAACAAATCTGCAGCAGACAAGTTTGAAAACATTTTAAAAGTATGAAAAATATTTATAAATGTAGATCTAAATCTGGAAAAAATGTGGCAAAAGGGAAAATGAGCATGTTTTCCTTTATCACAAGTTATCTGCTGCAAATGCATGGGAAAGTGTCAAATGATAACTTATTAACTAGGATTTAGTAGTGAGCTAGGTGTAAGCTTAAGCACTCTTTGGTTATGTAAGTGACCACACCGAGCTAGCAAATGGCTTGTGTTGTATTTCTATATCATTTTGATATTTTTCTTTGGGGGCATATCCCTTGTGTGATGTCTTTGTGAGAACAATCCTAAATCCTCTGGAGCATCTGTTTTGGTTCGTTCATGCTGTTGTAGCACTCTGTGTGTATTTTATTCAGAATAGCTTTGAGGAGCTGCTGCCCTTTAATTTTAGAAGAATGAAGCTCTTGGCAGTCCAAAAGGAAGTGTTGCAAGTTGTTTTCTTCTTTGTGACATATTTGGCATGGTCCAGGTTTTCTGTTTCGTTAAATTTTGCAACATTTGTCAGTAAGATGTAGATTCCTGTGACCAGCCTTGTTTTTTTTCGTCCACTTGTTTCACATCACGCTCATAAGGATGCACTGCATTCCATATATTGTGTACCTTCTGTATTGGTCTGTCTTGTATTTGTAGGTATTTTAGGGTGAGTTTTCTTCTAGTTGAGTAACCAATTCCTGGTACCAGTAGTTGGAGACAGTTTGGTCCACCACCCGTTTCCATCTAGGTTTGTTTACAGGGTTGTTTACTAGTGACCTGGCATTTGGAAGAGAGTATTTATGCAATATTTCTTTGTAAATGACTGGTCTGCTGGTTTAGACATTACCGGTTGGCGAGATAGAACTTTATACTCAGTTAAATTATTCAATCTACAGGTCTTCATAAATAGGGATATTTTTTTGTTTGCCTAAGATTGATTCAATTGGTTCTGCTCCCAAGAGAATGTATTCCCTACTGTTGCAGTTCGTTCATGAAGTCCTTGGAAGTGCTTGATCAGTTGACGTTGTTGTTTCTCTAGCTTATCAATGTCATTTTCTTGGTTTTCAAAACATCAATATCATACAGTGATCTAGGTAAACACGTAAGTCGTCCACAATTGGAATGCTACCTTGGGAGACAACCCCCGTTTAGCATGAAGTCCAGGTCCTAACAATGCATAGATGGTTAGTCGTTTAAGCGATTCTCTCTGTTTAAAGATTTTTTGGAGTTATGATGATACCAAGATGTTTTCGGTGATCTGTTTGATTGATTTCTCCTCCATTTAGATACACTGGGTTTAGGTGTTTTTCTCTTATTGGTAACATGTCAGACTTCTTTGGACTGATGTTAACCTTGTCCTTCATAGAACAGAACTCAACTAGATATTGCTTTATATTATTCAGAGGTGTCCTGTGATGCATTGGTGGTATAATTTATCGAACAACACCTCATGGTCCACTGTATCAATTTAAAAGCCTTTTTAGCGTCGTGGCTAGCTGTATTTGATATTGCTTCCGATATAATATAAACTGCATTGATAGATGACCTTTTTGAGGGAAAACAATTTTGGAAGATTTTTTAAATGAATATCAACTCTCTTGTCGATTCGTTCGTTTAGTATACTTTCATGGATTTTCATAAATTGTATCTGTAACTTCTACGCCTTTTTAATTTTCTGTGTGGACCTAGTCTTTGCCTTTTTTCTTTACTTTAGTCAGGATTCCCCTTTTCATGATCACATCCCGTTTATTGAAAATGCCATTTATTAATTCGGTTATCACAGGTGAAAGTTCACTGCGGGCTGTTTTTATGTGCTCAGTTGATATTCCATTGGTGTCTGGGACTTTTCTTGAGTTCAACCTCTTGATAGCATCTTGGACTTCCTGTATAGTTGCCTTTTCTATTGGCCTCCCTTGCATGGTCTCATTTTCTTCAATAAGGCGACTCATGCCTAAGATGTAGCTTTGTTACCTCACATTCTCGCCTAGAGTCCTTTCATTTTTTATATAATTTCGTTGGTTCCTTCATGGATGTACTTATTTTTCTATTCAATATGCTTTTGATAGATTTAAGTTTTCTATAGCTTGGACCTGATTTTTGCTACATGTATATGCAGTTTTTGATAAATTATTCAGAATGTCCTCTGTTGATTGGCTTATGACTGAATGTATGTTTTTCCTAATTGTACTTCTATACTGGATCTTGTCACACTTTTCCCGTTTAGGTTTTATTAGCAATGTTCTTGGTTTCCCTTTAGGTTGGCATTGGTGTACATTAAAAGTTAAAGATATTTGTATCAGTATATGGTAAGATGTGTTCATTAGGTTCATATCATCTACTATAATATATTTGACAAGATTCTGTGATATGGAGTGGAGAAGGAAGTTATCAATTTAGAGGGAAAATGTTCCATTATGATGTAAGAATGTGTCCTTCTGTAGCATTCAAGTCACAGGTGCCAGTCTCATTTAAAATAAAAAAAATAGCACTTGACTATATATTGAAATGTTATTTTTAGATTTTAAACGAGACTGGCACCTGTGATTCCAGTCGTCAGTGAGTACAATATTATTCTGCTTGGTATTACTATCATACTTCAGTGGTGGTGCATTTAAAGTGTTGAACTGTTGGTTTCTGTTTGTATTTTGAACGATATAGCAACCAAGAGTTACATTTGTAGATTGGTCACATTCAACAGCAGTTTGATACTGAACACTACTATGTATCTGTTGATAGCTGGTCTTGGTAGCTGTATTTTCTCATTCTTGTGTTTGAGTACATACTAAGCCATTTTTAGACTGATTATTTGAGCATGTTTTTGTTCTTGGTCGTTCAACACTCATTCTATTCACTGTTCATTGTGATCTTTCGATATCGACTATATGCATTGATCAGGCTGCTGTTCATTTAGTAATGGATTGGGAGTAATCACATTCATCAAACTTGATTGCACGACCTGATCCTGTGAGCAATTTGGCTGTGGTGAGATATGTTGCCATGAAATATGATGTAAGGAGGGGTGTTAGATAGAATTCAATGTTGGTGGTGGTGGTTGATCCACATGCCTATCTGCCATCTGCACCTTGCAAGATTGTGGTGCATATGAGGGTGTTGGAATGGTTTGTCTGACCTTACTTTGGTGCACAAGTCCAGTTGGAAATATTGTATGCATCATGGGATTACATGGGGTATGTCCCGCAGACGTATTCTGAGCATCCAAATGCGGGGTTTGTAGCGGTTGATACACAGCGTTCATACTTGATATTTGAGCCAGAGGGATAGGATGGGACACAACTGGCTTATGTATTAGCATTGTTGGAACTTATGGTATTGGCACACTTAGTAGGTATGCTTGGAGCTGTGGCTGCTATCGATCTTTGTCTTGGGTTTGATTTAACATGGTTCGACTATTCTGATCTTGTTTATGTATATTTGAGTAACGTTTTTGTTTTTCTTGTTGGACTATAAGGTTGCCAGTCTCCAGTTTGTGTTGTGTTTTCAGTTCCGATATTTCCATTCAATGACGTAATTCTGCCTGCGTTAACTTCATTTGACATGTCATCTCTGAATTCTGATTGTTAAAAGGATTGTTGTAACTATATAGTGCATTATTATTGTTATTGACTTAATTCTCAGTCATAAGTCGATTAACCTTTTCATTAAGCAGTTGGATAGTACTTACGTAATCCCTATTAGCTACTTCTAGCAGACCGATCCTTGCTTTACAGTCAGCTAGTTCTTGCCCGTATGGGTCAATTGCCTTGTTTTTTGCTCTTTCCTGGTTGTTTCTCTTCTTCAGATTGGTCGGTATTTATTGTTTCGAGGGGTTGATCATATACTGCAGGGTTTAGTTTAAACTTATTTATTTTACATCGATTGTGAAACAAGCCTTGGGCTTAGATTAATCACGCTCGATGTCTGCTTCCTGGAGACTTAACAAGTACTCGCGAGACCTGATTGCTTGAACTGAACTTTTGAGTTATATGATTTTTGGCAGTAGATGGAGAACTGGTAGGTTCTTTCTGCACTGAAGTCCTGGTATGTGAATCCTGCATATTACTAGTACTCCCTTCAGTAACAAGATTACTAGGTATTACTGATGTTTTGGGCCTGTCCATTATGATCAGTGTAGTCTTTTTTTCATTCAGAGTTGTTTGCGCTAACTCAACTGTATGTGGTACGGAAGATCTTTAATTTTGATCGAGAACACAGCATGATCTATATTCATAGAATGTATCAATATTATAAGTATATTGATCTAATTGATTTTGAGTCAAATTTTCACAAAAGTAGTGTTTCCAAGACTTACATGTTCTACATACAATTGATTCTGTCGATAATAAGCAGACCGAGCACAGCATTGCCGAGTCCTCTTTAGCTGTTTCTTACTAATATATGTTAGTGTGTTAACAGTTGTTCGGTTTTCATTGTTCAGTTGTATAACCTGCAACGCAGCTTGACACATATCTGCGATTTGATTGTTAGCACAGATTTAATATGGCACTTCTTTTCAAATACTTTACAGATGATAAGGAGGTCTTCTTGAACAAAATTGTCATACAATCTACCATTCGCATCAACTCTGTAAGTTGTAGGGAAGAAGTTGACACGATAAAGTTGTCTTCCACCAGATTTATTTAATGAGATTTCCGTTACCATATCACCTTTTGCTGAATAAGTAGAGCTTACCTTCTTTGTCTGTGTAGACTGCACATCTGTATGGTTTTTTTAAACAAAAATCAAATGCTGCAGCCGAAAACGTTATAACTGATGTACCATCTTTATCTGTCATATTAATGTCATTTTCCCTTTTTGCACTATATATCTTTTTCTGTAACGTTTTCTTTGGATTCGTTATATAATTTACCCGCTGTGTGTCCTCACATCATTTTAATATTGTTAATGTAAGTTAGATAACTCAAATTACGTTTCTTCAAGAATCTCTGATAGGGTGACCTGCCTCGCTAAAAATGTATTACTAGTAAGACTGCACTAAGTTTAAAGGGGCAGTATTTGGTTTAATGGTTAGACTGACGCTACCAACATTTAGCGACTTTTCAAAATCAATGTTTGAACAGAAGAAAATGCTTGAGTGGACAACTATCGCTCCTCTCATTAGGGTTTCACATCCACTGCGATCTATGAGAGCTATGGTACCCACTCTGGCTTAGGCGTCATACAATGGTGTAGGTGTTGCATACAATTACATATATATCACCATAACTCAGTTACTTCTAGACGTATTGCATTGAAACCTGATACAATGCTACCCAATCATCACACCTATGTAAATAATCCAGTTAAATAACTCTGTCCTGCATTTAATTCAAATAATGGACATTTTTTTGCTTATAAATGTTGGTTAAAGTTTTGCATGACAACTGCATAAAGAGTCCATATCCTAGTAACTTATTGGAACTTAATGCAACCCGTCCCAACCACCACAACTATGTAAGTAAAATCACTGTGCCAAGCATCATTCGTCTTTCACCAACAGACTAACAGTCAATGTGGAAAAGCAGCCAGTTGTATGGAACGCCTTAACTGCCTTATTTGACGTTACAACTTGATGTTCAGTTGCAACATCATTACATATGACGCTTTCACCTTGATATGTGACCCTTTTATATATACATGCGACAACAAATCTAATACATGTGCCTGTTTTATAATTACATGAGACTGAATAATCATTTTGTGTGGTGAAATCAACATTGCGTGTGGCAATTTCACCTTTATATGGGACACATTAATCCATACATGTGACGAAATGTTCTATACGTTTGACGAAATGTTCTATACGCGTGACGAAATATTCTTTACATGTGACCAAATGTTCTTTACGTGTGACCAAATGTTCTATACGTTTGACCAAATGTTCTATACGTGTGACGAAATGTTCTATACGTGTGACGAAATATTCTTTACGTGTGACCAAATGTTCTATACGTGTGGCGGTTCGATCTATATATGGGCGAGTTCAGATGGGCTTCTCTAGGATAGAGAAATGACGTCATGTCTAAATATAAATTCAGAAAAACATGCGCACTAATGCTTTCCATCTGAACGGTGTTTCCTCGTCTTAGTAGTAAACTAACTGGGACACATTAATCCATCCATGTGACAACATTTCTAATACATGTGCCTGTGTTATAATTACATAAGACTGAATAATCATTTTGTGTGGTGGAGTCAACATTGCGTGTGACAACATTTCTAATACATGTGACGGTTTTGTTAGTATACGCTCTATGTAATGCTCTTGTCATTACGTGTGACCAAATGTTCTATACGTGTGACCAAATGTTCTATACGTGTGACCAAATGTTCTTTACGTGTAAACAAATGTTTTATACGTGTGACCAAATGTTCTATACGTGTGACGAAATGTTCTATACGTGTGACCACATGTTCTTTACGTGTGACCAAATGTTCTCTACGTATGACCAAATGTTCTATACGTGTGACCAAATGTTCTATACGTGTGACGAAATGTTCTATACGTGTGACGAAATGTTCTATACGTGTGACCACATGTTCTTTACGTGTGACCAAATGTTCTCTACGTGTGACCAAATGTTCTATACGTGTGACGAAATGTTCTATACGTGTGACGAAATGTTCTATACGTGTGACCAAATGTTCTATACGTGTGACAAAATGTTCTATACGTGTGACCAAATGTTCTATACGTGTGACCACATGTTATTTACGTGTGACCAAATGTTCTCTACGTGTGACCAAACGTTCTATACGTGTGACCAAATGTTCTATACGTGTAACCATATGTTCTATACGTGTGACCAAATGTTCTATACGTGTGACCAAATGTTTTCTACGTGTGACCAAATGTTCTATACGTGTGACGAAATGTTCTATACGTGTGACGAAATGTTCTATACGTGTTACCACATGTTCTTTACGTGTGACCAAATGTTCTCTACGTGTGACCAAATGTTCTATACGTGTGACCAAATGTTCTATACGTGTGACGAAATGTTCTATACGTGTGACGAAATGTTCTATACGTGTGACCACATGTTCTTTACGTGTGACCAAATGTTCTCTACGTGTGACCAAATGTTCTATACGTGTGACGAAATGTTCTATACGTGTGACGAAATGTTCTATACGTGTGACGAAATGTTCTATACGTGTGACGAAATGTTCTATACGTGTGACCAAATGTTCTATACGTGTGACGAAATGTTCTATACGTGTGACCACATGTTATTTACGTGTGACCAAATGTTCTCTACGTGTGACCAAACGTTTTATACGTGTGACCAAATGTTCTATACGTGTAACCAAATGTTCTATACGTGTGACCAAATGTTCTATACGTGTGACCAAATGTTCTCTACGTGTGACCAAATGTTCTATACGTGTGACCAAATGTTCTATACGTGTGACGAAATGTTCTATACGTGTGACGAAATGTTCTATACGTTTGACCACATGTTCTTTACGTGTGACCAAATGTTCTATACGTGTGACCAAATGTTCTATACGTGTGACGAAATGTTCTATACGTGTGACGAAATGTTCTATACGTGTGACCAAATGTTCTATACGTGTGACCAAATGTTCTATACGTGTGACGAAATGTTCTATACGTGTGACCACATGTTATTTACGTGTGACCAAATGTTCTCTACGTGTGACCAAACGTTCTATACGTGTGACCAAATGTTCTATACGTGTAACCAAATGTTCTATACGTGTGACCAAATGTTCTATACGTGTGACCAAATGTTCTTTACGTGTGACGAAATGTTCTATACGTGAGACAAATGTTCTTTACGTGTGACCAAATGTTCTTTACGTGGGATAGTTTCACCCTGATGTGTGGCTTTTTATTTATACATGTGACGACAATTATTATATATGTGACGATTTTATCATTATATGTGACATATTAATTCATACCTTTGACGACATTTCTAATACATGTAACGGTTTCATCATTATGTATGACAGAATCGTCATTCCATGAGGTGGAGTCAACATTACGTGTGGTAGTTTCATCTTGACATGTGAAACTGTTATTAATACATACGACGATACCATTAATACATGTGCCGGTTTGATCATTATATGTGATAAAATGCAGTGCTTCAATCCATCTGCCCCTCGTGGTTCCACTTTTGTTAGGAACTCACGAGCTCCGTTCCTAACTCTTACACTATCTCCAATAGTCGTAACTCGTATGTTGATTAGTTGTGTGTCAGTAAGCGATAGAATAGTATCCAATTCAATCTTTTGTTCATAAAACTTCTCGATTAAACCATGTACACATAATGATTCTAACAATGTTGCTATATTTGCCGCCATCTTGTTCGTTAAAGTACCCAAAGAGACTGGACCAACCGAAATCGGCCTAAGACCGA
This sequence comes from Serripes groenlandicus, assembly GCA_031761405.1. Taxonomy (NCBI): domain Eukaryota; kingdom Metazoa; phylum Mollusca; class Bivalvia; order Cardiida; family Cardiidae; genus Serripes; species Serripes groenlandicus. Next base: position 946,547 of record JASEVX010000043.1, on the reverse strand, counting down.
AATCGACCACCGAAATCGACCATGGGACCGAAATCGACCTCAAATTCAACTTAATCGACTTTTTTTTTTATTGTTTCGATGTATTATAAACAATTATGTAGTTATGATATGCTTTAGTCAATACAATACATAAAAAATACTTTGTTCTCAACGAAATCGACTTTTCATTCTCCGAGACAGAAATCAACCTCCGAAATCGACGACCCCGAGACCGAAATGTATTTTTCTATATATTCTATTGATTAAGGTATATCATAACAAATATATTGTTTATTATATATCAAATAATTAAAAAATATTTGTCGATTTAGGTAAATTTGAGGTCGATTTCGGTCTCATGTCGAATTCGGTCTCAAGTCTATCTCGGTCTCAGGTCGATATCGGTCTCAGGTCGATTTCGGAGAGTGAAAAGTCGATTGCGTTAAAAACAAAGTATTTTTTTATATATATTATTGACTAAAATATATCTACATACTTATTTATTATATGCCAAATAAATATTATATGTCGATTTCGGTGCATTTGAGGTCGATTTCGGTCACGAGACGATTTCGAAGAGTGAAAAGTCGATTTCGTTGAGAACAAACTATTTTTTTTTGTATATTTTATTGACTAAAGTATATCATAACTACATAATTGTTTATAATATATCGAAAAAATAGTTAATAAATGTCGATTAAGGTGAATTTGAGGTCGATTTCGGTCTCAGGGTCGATTTCGGTCGTCTTAGGTCGATTTCGGTCTTAGGTCCAGGGACTCACGGAAAGGTGTTCACATAGGGCGAGTTCATATGGGATCCGAGAACAGCCCAAGTGCACTCGGAATCCATTTGAACGGTGATACTTTTAACCTTAGAGACGTCATTTTGATTTCAAAATGGCGACGAACGATGTTTTCTACTCATTCGGAATATCTCGGTGATGAATGCTTCATCAATGGATGATGAAGGATTACGGAATTACCCGAGAGTTCCGAATGGTTTACTACTAAGACGAGGAAACACCGTTCAGATGGAAAGCATTAGTAAGCATGTTTTTCTGAATTTATATTTAGACATGACGTCATTTCTCTATCCTAGAGAAGCCCATCTGAACTCGCCCATATATAGATCGAACCGCCACACGTATAGAACATTTGGTCACACGTAAGGAATATTTCGTCACACGTATAGAACATTTCGTCACACGTATAGAACATTTGGTCAAACGTATAGAACATTTGGTCACACGTAAAGAACATTTGGTCACATGTAAAGAACATTTCGTCACACGTATAGAACATTTCGTCAAACGTATAGAACATTTCGTCACATGTATGGATTAATGTGTCCCATATAAAGGTGAAATTGCCACACGCAATGTTGATTTCACCACACAAAATGATTATTCAGTCTCATGTAATTATAAAACAGGCATATGTATTAGATTTGTTGTCGCATGTATATATAAAAGGGTCACATATCAAGGTGAAAGCGTCATATGTAATGATGTTGCAACTGAACATCAAGTTGTAACGTCAAATAAGGCAGTTAAGGCGTTCCATACAGTTGCATGGAAAGTATATTATGTGGAGTACTGGTGTGAGAAAGCTAGGCAAAACATGAGTAGGTGAACTGACTGATATGACTGAAACATTGTTGAAAACAGCGCTAAGCCCCCAATCAATCAATACTCACGTTAGATAATGATAATAATAATAATAATAATAATAATAATACTTTATTTTAAGAAGGTGATTCATTTAGTGAGTTAACACTAATCTCCCATGATGCCTTCTAAAACGATATCATAGAATTACAATATACAATCATAATACAATTTCATTAGGAATCGAACAAACAAACAATTATACATATATATGGACAGTTGAGTGTTAGCATTATAAATAGTAAGCTCTTTTATTAAAAAGATCTCTTTCCCCCCCCCCCCCCCCTCTCCTTCTCTCTCACACTGTCTATCCCTTTATCTCCCTTTCTATATATACATGTATATCTATCTCTCTCTCTCTCTCTTTCTTTATATATATTTCTCTCGCTCTCTCTCTCTCTCTCTCTCTCTCTCTCTCTCTCTCTCTCTCTCTCTCTCTCTCTCTCTCTCTCTCTCTCTCTCTCTCTCTCTCTCTCTCTCTATATATATATCTCTGCCTCTATCTCTGTCTATATCTCTGTCTCTGTCTCTGTCTCTGTCTCTGTCTCTATCTGATTATCCCTCTGTCCCTCTGTCTCACTGTCTGTCTGTCTGTCTGTCTGTCTGTCTGTCTGTCTGTCTGTCTGTCTGTCTGTCTGTCTGTCTGTCTGTATGTATCTCTCTCTCTATATATATATATATACATATATCTCTCCTCTCTCTCTCTCTCTCTCTCTCTCTCTCTTTCTCTCTCTCTCTCTCTCTCTCTCTCTCTCTCTCTCTCTCTCTCTCTCTCTCTCTCTCTCTCTCTCTCTCTCTCTCTCTCTCTTTCTCTCTCTCAATAACTTAACATATTAGTATTATTACGTGTTAGAAAGATTTCCATTTATCTTTAAATTTATAAACATTTTCAGATTGTTTCAAGTTAAGTGGCACACTGTTCCAAAGACTTGCACCTGAATATTTAAAGCTTCTTTTATATAACTCATTTTTGTATGAAGGTAACTGAAGAAATTGATTTGATTGCGACCTTAAACAGTAACTCTATATTGCATATAATGCAAATGTGTTTGGTTAAAAATTAAAATAATGTTGTTTCATTGTCAACGGACAAAGTATTGCAACATCTGCATAAGTTTACACAAATTGAGTTAATAGGATATAAGCTCTTATTGAGAAATTTCCCCTTTCTCGCAGTGATTTTTAACTACGTATATAGCAAAAATTCAAAAATTCGTCTGTATCAAGAAACGGTTGAATTTAATACTACATTCTAAAACTCGGACCAAACGGGTTTAAACTCGGGACTATGTAGAACAATTTCAACTCCAGCAGTTTGAGGCGTCTGCTGAGCATCAAAGCACCCTTAACTCCCTCTATCTCGAACAATAGTAAAGCAAGGGCAAAAGGATTTGCAGTCGTCTGCAGAATTTCGGCATAACCGAACATTGTAAAACTCGGTGTCAGTGTTCGGCGCCTGCACCTAAGTCGACTATAGGTATAGGACGGGTAAAAATGTCGGGACACTTGGCACGTTGCCGTGTGTAGTTTGTAACTCTAGCGGGACTCGGCAGTTGGATCAACACAGTCGGAGTTGGAATTTCCCGACAATTTTTCGACTTTACACCCGTTCTGCTCGAGTACAGGGTATAGCCGAGAACTTGCAAAGTGTCAGGAGGCCCAATATTGATTTCAAGTTACACTATGTGCTGTTCTGCCTAATAACGGCAACCAGCTTTTAAGCCCAGCCGTTGTTGGGTGTTTTATCAGTTCCACAGCCCCTACTCAGGCTAGATAATGGTCGAGTTACAGTCAACAGCCAGTAATCTGGCATGTTTCAGGGACAGGCGCCGACTACAGTGGCTCCGAGTTGCACTAGTGGCAGTTCTTCAAAAATAAAACCAATGTTTTAATTTTCCGACAATGTCCCTGAACAGTTCCATCAAACCCATCTGGAAATGGGCCGACATAACTAATCCCGCCCTAGGTTGTGCGTGGCTTTTGTTCGAGATAGAGGAAGCGGGTGACACGTTAGTGTATGTCAAGTTGGTACAATATTTTCAAAAGTCGTTTCCTCAACAGTCTTATTAACCTTTTCCCTCATATAGACGCTTTATGACGCCTCTGCAGCAGACGGCTTTTTGAAAACATAGTGACAAAAGAAAAAAATGCTCAAAATGAGCAATTCCTCCTTTTGCCACAATGTTTTCCATTTTTTAGTCATAGGTTATCCCTTCAATTATAGAGATTTTCCATATTTTGACAAAATATGTTCAAAGTCGTCTGCTGCAGAATTGTCGTAAAGGGTTTATGAAGTGAAATAATAGTAGTTTTATATGTTATTTAAGTGAAACGTAATACAAGTAATAAATATATACAATGTGTTAACATGACAGTCTACAATTCACATTTGTAGGCAATAATTGTACATATAAAGGGTAATACCCGGCCATACAAATGATTTATGAGTCACCATAAATTAATCAATTTAAGTACTCAAAATAAGTGTTAATAATTGATGATATAATAAATATGAATATAAATATAAATATGCATTAAACTTGATTAAACAGAATAAACCATTTCAGGTTTTTTATAAAAACAATCTTGAATGTATATATCAGTCTTTTATCAGTTAGCATGTTTTTAAGTCGTTAACCAAATGTCCTATCTTAAAAGTGAGACACAATTCTACTAACGTAATCATAAAATAAAAAATATATATCGAAACGGTTATTGGTACAGCCTATTGGTGGTGAACAGCTTTAAGAAGTACTGTTGCGATATTGTCAGAATAAAACATGGATCGATGAACTATTCATCGAGATATAACTGGTACAGCATATTGGTGAGCAACTGTAAGGAGTACTGGTGTGATATTGTCAGATATAAAACATGGATCGGTGAACTGTCCACCGCGATATAACTGGTACAGCATATTGGTGAACAGCTGTAAGGAGTACTGGTGTGATATTGTCAGAAATAAAACATGGGTCGGTGAACTATCCACCTTGATATAACTGGTATAGCATATTGGTGAACAGCTTTAAGGAGTACTGGTGCGATATTGTCAGATATTATACATGGATCGATGAACTATCCACCTTGATATAACTGGTACATCATATTGGTGAACAACTGTAAGGAGTACTGGTGTGATATTGTCAGAAATAAAACATGGATCGGTGAACTATCCATCTTGATATAACTGGTACATCATATTAGTGAACAGCTGTAAAGAGTACTGGTGTGATATTGTCAGAAACATGGATCGGTGAACTATCCAAGTGATATAACTGGTACATCATATTGGTGAACAGCTGTAAGGAGTACTGGTGTGATATTGTCAGAAATAAAAAATGGGTCGGTGAACTATCCACCTTGATATAACTGGTAAAGCATATTTGTGAACAGCTGTAAGGAGTACTGGTGTGATATTGTCAGAAATAAAACATGGATCGATGAACTATTCATCGAGATATAACTGGTACAGCATATTGGTGAACAGCTGTAAGGAGTACTGGTCTGATATTGTCAGATATAAAACATGGGTCGGTGAACTATCCACCTTGATATAACTGGTACATCATATTGGTGAACAACTGTAAGGAGTACTGGTCTGATATTGTCAGAAATAAAACATGGGTCGGTGAACTATCCACCTTGATATAACTGGTACATCATATTGGTGAACAACTGTAAGGAGTACTGGTGTGATATTGTCAGAAATAAAACATGGATCGGTGAACTATCCATCTTGATATAACTGGTACATCATATTGGTGAACAGCTGTAAGGAGTACTGGTCTGATATTGTCAGAAATAAAACATGGGTCGGTGAACTATCCACCTTGATATAACTGGTACATCATATTGGTGAACAGCTGTAAGGAGTACTGGTGCGATATTGTCAGATATAACACATGGGTCGGTGAACTATCCTTCGTGATATAACTGGTACATCATATTGGTGAACAGCTGTAAGGAGTACTGGTGCGATATTGTCAGATATAACACATGGGTCGGTGAACTATCCACCTTGATATAACTGGTACATCATATTGGTGAATAGCTGTAAGGAGTACTGGTGCGATATTGTCAGATATAACACATGGGTCGGTGAACTATCCAACGTGATATAACTGGAATACTGTGGACAGTGTCCTATTAGTTTAAACATTAAATCCTCTCGCACTGTCGCATATTAGAGCTGAGAGGAGAAATAGCCCGAACTGTCGAATAGTAGTGCTATAATACCCCGCGCTGTCGAATAGAACAGATGAAATAGCATGCACTACCAAATAGTACAGATAAAAAAGCCCGCACTGTCGAATAGAACAGATGAAATAGCATGCACTATCAAATAGTACAGATAAAAAAAAACGCACTGTCGAATAGAACAGATGAAATAGCATGCACTATCAAATAGTACAGACAAGAGAAAGTTGATGCAACGCATCAATGTCGCCGGAAATCCATACTGCAGTTATGCATAACACTTACATTATAGTAGTTGAATAAACAGTTATCAACTGAGGGGCATATTGGAACATCAGGGGTGGGGTCAAGTGAAAATATATCATAACTTGCATTGTTTTGTCAACGAAGTGAATGATAATTGAAGCCTTTCATTGTTTATGATCAATCTCCATTCCAAAGTAGGTTGACCATACACACAACCAACTAATTATTGATCATAAACAGTAATGGAAATGAGTAATCTTGCCAATCATTAGTCTTAGTATGTATACAGTGCTTCCATTAAGGAATAATTATAAGATTTGTGAATTCCACATACACTTTTCAAGATGTTTGTCAGAATATTTGAATTTTATTATTTTTCAATAAAACCACAAAACAGACAATTTAGGATTTGCATGCAATAGCACGTCATTTTACCTTTCCTCTACTCAAGTCAACAGTGGACACCTTTGCAGCAATCTACTTTAAAACAATGAGATAAGGGTTAAATCGCTGAAGACATGAGTTTTCTCTTTTTCTCAAGATGATATTAGCTTGGCACCCTAATTATATCATACTTTAACAAATGTTGAAATGTAGTTCAATATTTATAAATTAGACCACCTTCGAAATATAATATCAACTAAACAGTTAAATCTCATTGAAATTGTTGTATAATTTAAACTCAATTTCGAACATAAACTTAGCCCTACAACATGTTAATTTATTTTAATTCTTTCCTTCCTTTTTCATAATGAAAATAACAAACTACTCATGTTAAAATTGTCAAATAATTTTGTTCGAAAGACCCGATTCTTTCTTATTCGCAGAGGTGTCGTTCTTGAAACTCTCTTTATAGGCAGAGAGTGTTCGTTCAAAGTATTTTTTCTATTAAAACCAGTTTCATCTCGGTTTGTTCTTTTCTTCATTTGTTTCGAACCAAATAAACATTTTAAATCGCATATGATTTACTATTTGTAAGTGAGTGTAAAGAGCGGCTCTCTGCAAAGAAGATTGATCTACGCAGTTGGTATTCGCGAGTCACGCGATCAACAGTTTTAGCTTAGAAACAGTTCATATTTTAGATATACATGGATAAACATTATAAAATGCCTTCTTCACAAATCAAGACATCTCTTTGAACATGAAAATAACATTCAGTAAGTTAAAATTGCCATTAGAAGGAGAATATTCGACGTCATTTTCATCAGCAGGTGCGCGTATGTAAACAACATTAGACTGTGCGACGTAAAGGTTTGTAGTTATAGCCTTTTGATTACATGTAGTATATAGTGTAAAATACAGTATTTCATTCTAGCAAATAGGGACTGTTTTGTCTTCGTAAATAAAACAAAAAAACATAAATGCGAGTCAAAATAAAGAAACTGAAAATACTTAAAACATCGGAATATTTATTTCATTTTAGATGTGTCATTACTTAGTGTTTTTAAACAAACACAATTGTAATATGTTCAAGACATCTAAGTGTTTCTTTCTAATAATAATCCCCCCTCCCATGTGATTTCCGAAAACCTATTAAAAATAGAAGTCGCGGGCTTCTGCCCGGCGACTAATAAAAAAGCCCGCACTGTCGAATAGAACAGATGAAGTAGCATGCACTGTCGAATAGTAGAGCTTAAATAGCACGCAATGTCGAATGGCAGAGCAGAAATAGCCCGCACTGTCAAATAGTAGATCAGAAATAGCCCGAACTGTCGAATAGCAGAGCTGAAATAGGCCGAACTGTCGAATAGTATAGCTGAAATAGCCCGAACTATCAAATAGAACAGATAAAATAGCCCATTCCCTCGAATAGTAGAGCTGAAAGAGCCCGCACTGTTAAATAGTACAGACGAAATAGCCCGCACTGTCGAATAGTACAGATGAATTAGCCAGCACTGTCGAATAGCACAGATGAATTAGCTCGCACTGTTAAATAGTACACTCGGATGAATAAGCCCGCACTGTCGAATAGCACAGTTGAATTAGCTCGCACTGTTAAATAGTACAGATGAATTAGCCCGCACAGTCGAATAGAAGAGATGAAATGACGCTTCTAGGAAACACGCAGTGTTAAATGAAGTGGTATTATATCATATCATATCCTATGAATGTCAGTGACAGGACCAACATTACAAACGTTGTAAGAGGCAATCATATAAATTGAACGTGTCGAGTAGTTAATTGTATCATCAATGCACGAGAACACAATTAATGGATATTACATCGGTTCACCAGTTAAAGGGGCAACTGTTCTATAAGTCAAACTATCCAGAAGTATTCGTACGTTAACCCTATCCCACTAACACTATATCTGCAGCAGACGACTTTAGAATTATCTTGGCAAATGCCTCTTCACATATATAATATATTTACTGAATAGAAATGAAAATATTATTTCAGAAAGGGAAATTCTCCTTTTTCCGAAATGTTTTAAAAAGTCGTCTGCTGCAGAGGCGTCAGAAAAGCGGATGTATGTGAAAAAGAGTAAAAACACATTTGTATAATAAATGTATTAATGTTATGTATTGTTGTATTAATCGACGCCGAGCCCCGGTAGCGACGCGGGCTGTAAATTCAGGGGTTTTGAGTTCGAATCCAAGCTCGGCCAACATTCATTTCGACGTTTGACAAAATTCACTGTGACAAGCGTCATTCGTCTTTCACCAATGGGCTCATAGTCTATGTGGAAAAGCAGCCAGTTGCTTGGAAAATATTCTGTGTGGTGTACTGGTGTGGGAAAGCTAGGAAACACATTAGTAGGTGAACTGGCCGCCGTGATATGACTGAAAATTTGTTAAAAACGGTGTTAAATCCCAATCAATCTATCAATGTTTTAATCGACAGGCTATTTCCGTAGTATGTACATGTATTGCTATATAGGTTTATATGTGTCTAGGAGCTTTTATGCGTCATGTCAATTTAACTTTCTGTTCTGTTTTGAATAATAACATGTATCCCCAAAACATGTATCCTCAATAACATATACCCCCAATTATATATATCCCTAATTAATTGTATACCCATGTATATGTATCCAAAATTACATATATCCCCAATTATGTATATCCCCTATTACATATACCCCTAATTACATATATCCCCAATTACATATATCCCCAATTGTATATATCCCAAATTACATACATCCCCAATTATGTATATCCCCTATTATATATATATCCCAATTAATTATATCCCCAATTACATTTACCCCTCATTACATATATCCCCAATTACATATATCCCCAATTGTATATATCCCAAATTACATGTATCCCAAATTACATATATTCCCAATTATATATATCCCCATACATATATTCTCAATTATATGTATTCCAAATTATATATATTTCCAATTACATGTATCACCGATTACATGTATCCCCGATTCCATTTAACCCCGATTACATGTATCCCCAATTACATTTATCCCCAATTACATATATCCCCAATGACATGTATCCCCAATTATATGTATCCCCAATTTCATGTATCCCCAATTATATGTATCCCCAATTACATATATCCCAAATTACCTGTATTCCGTATTTCATGTATCTCCAATTTCATGTATCCCCAATTACTTGTATCCCCACTTACATGTATAATCAATTACGTATCCCAGTTCTTTGAATAACCTGACTGTCGCCTAATGGTGTAATATTTTATATAACGTCTGAAAAAGGTTAGATCCCTGCTTGCGGAATGTGGATCGATTGATTGATTTAACTTTTGCAGGCTGAACTTGCTGAACATTTTCGAAAATTGTGTTTTTATTAAGAAGTGTACAACTTGAAATAGTAGTTGTCCTCATGCAGACGACATATGACTCCTACGACGCAGAAGTCCTTTGAAAACATTGTGTGAAAAAGAGTTGTCGACAACGATTTTCCCGTTTCCTACAATGTTTTTATCTCTGTTTTGATCAAACATATATTTTCAATTTGTTTAATGTTTCATCTTTCTCCTTATACGTTTACATCTTTTCCCGAAAACAGAAGCTTTCCGACGCTTTTCGGTGAATCAGCCCATTTTGGAAAACATTGTTGCAAAAGAAGAAATTATTCATTATTAGCAATTTCTCTTTGCCACATTGTTTTCAACTTTATCCACTAATTGTTCTTTGGCCTATAAAGAATTTTAACTACATATTTTAAAGTCGTCTGCTGCAGATGTGTTGTATGTGGAACAAGATTAAAGCAGACGACTCTTCAAACACATAGAATTGCAGGGAACCAGACATATAAATAATGAATGAAGACACATACCTCTGTTTAAGTGTTTACAGGGCCCATTTCGACTTGGAGCGACGCTACTCAATGGAGGCCGATTATTGGTCTTCATGGTTCCTGCTGCTTGCTATGTAGATCTGCATAATTATTATACAATTTACGTGATGATAACAGCTTTCATAGCTGTGTTGGTAAAATAATAATAGGTCTATTCGACAATGTCCGGACATTTGTTTGGAATTGTTCTTGTCCATGGTAAGTTTATCTTTTACCGCCTAATTATGTATTTCGCATTTTCAGAGGCATTTTGAAGCTTCTGTTATTGACTGCTTTTGTAAACATTGTAGCAAAAGGATAGCGATTTTAACTTCATTCAATAATTATTCTGTCTTTAGTAGAGGGTTTTTTAGGAAACATTGTGTTAAAAAGACAATGAGTTCAACTTCATTCAATAATTATTCTTTCTTTTGTAGAGGGTTCTTTTGAAAATATTGTGTTAAAAAGACAGTGATTTGAACTTCATTCAGTAATTATTCTTTCTTTTGTAAAGGGTGCTTTTAAAAACATGTTTTCCTACTTTCTTTTAAAGTAATTTCCCATACTTTTGCCTTGTTATTAGTCGCCGGGCAGAAGCCCGCGACTTCTATTTTTAATAGGTTTTCGGAAATCACATGGGAGGGGGGCTTATTATTTGAAAGAAACAAATCTAGATGATTTGAACATATTACAATTGTGGTTGTTTACGAACACTAATAAATGACTCATCTAAAATGAAATAAATATTCCGATTTTTTAATGTTTGCAGTTTTTTTTTATTTCACTCGCATTTAAGTTTTTTGTCTTATTTACGAAGACAAAAGTGGTCCCTTCAAGACGTGAACCAACACCCCCTAATGCAGACTCTTATGTGTCATCATTGAGGTCAATTTCGGATTCTCCTTTTAATAGCAATTTGACTTACTAAATGTTGTTTTCATGTTCAAAGAGATGTCTTGATTTGTGTAGAATTCATTTAATAATGTTAATCCATGAATATCTAAAGTAGGAACTGTTTCTAAGCTAAATATAGACCCTATTCTGTTGTGTAGTTTCGTGACCTTTAACATCGATTTTCGCGCATGCGCATTTCGATATGAAAAAGCGAGTGATATTATTTTATTTTAGACAAGTACAAGACGAATGTTTGACGCAAAGCGTCTAAGAGAAGCCGCAATATTTCGTTGTACATGTAGAAATAAGAAAAAAAGAACATTTTTAAATCCACAAACAATAGAACAATTTAAACTGTAGACGGTAATGCTGATATATTTCGCCTTTTGAAGACTTTTGTTTACTTCGAATTACCTCCCTTTAAAGCAGTACCAGGATATTTACCTTGTGATTCGATTAAGATTGACAAACATTGAAATATATGAATGAATACTATTATTTAAATAAGTAACAACAGCAAAATTAAATTTAAGCCAAGATAAATGTGTACACATTTCGTTATTTTTTTATAGATACCCTAATGTATACTTATAAATATAAAATTTATAAACAAATGTTTTCATTTCAACGTTCCTGTTGTTTGAATAGACTAAGGAAAGTCAAGAATACAGAAATAAATCAATGCAGTCTTTTCCGGCGACATTGATGCCTTGCATCAACATTCACTTGTTTTCTAAGTCTTCTGTTCCAGATGTATTAATGTGGGAAAGGGTTATTAATTACGACTTTTTCGCTGACGACGACATCAATTCAGCACTCTCTTTATCACTATGAATGCAACTGTGAATTAACGCTCTCCCACATACAACAAATCTGCGGCAGACGACTTTCAAAACATCTTGACAAAAACTTGAAACTCCATAAATGAGAATTAAATTATTAAAAAGAGATGTTCATTTAATCATTGGTGTAAAACGAGAAATTGTTCATGATGATCACGTTCTCCTTTTGTCGTTGATGAACATGTTCTCCATTTGTCACAATGTTTTTATAAGTTGTCTGCTGAAGAGGTGTCAGTAAGAGTCTGTATGTGGGAAAGAGTTAACATTACTTTCCGCTTATTTTGTGGTATTAACGCCTTTTATAGCTATGTTTGGTTGGGAACAATGATTGATAAACAATGTAGGAACAATTGTTCGAGATGTTCTTTACATGTTGATCTTCATATAAACTCTGATCATAGTCTGTTTTTATTAATTACAAACATTTACATAAAGGTGGTGATGATAAAGATGATGATGATGATGATGATGATGATGATGATGATGATGATAATGATGATGATGATGATGATATGATGATGATAATTATGATGATGATGATGATGATGATATTTTCCAGATTAAACATCATTTGCAACGAATTTTATAGCTACGTTTGGTTGGGAACAATGATTGATAAACAATGTAAGAACAATTGTTCGAGATGTTCTTTACATGTTGATCTTCATATACACTTTTGTCATAATCTGTTTTTATTAATTACAAACATTTGCATACACATGATGATGATGATGATGATGATGATGATGATGATAATGATGATGATGATGATGATGATGATAATGATGATGATGATGATGATATTTGCCAGATTAAACATCATTTGCGAACAGTGTAGACCAAGATTAGCTTGTAGATACGTGCAGTGATCATAGTTCACTACTCGTTCATTTAGATTTTTCATAAATATTGAATCACTTGTTAACAATCACAGGTGATGATAAGTTGTAGTAATTTAGACTTCTACATAAATAGTGTATCACTTGTTAACAATCACAGGTGATGACAAGTTGTAGTGATTTAGACTTCTCCATACATATTGAATCACTTGTTAACAATCACAGGTGATGTCTAGTTGTAGTAATATAGCAGGAAAAGGGTTATGCTCAGATTCTGAGATATTCCTCCTCTGCTGTTTCCAAAGCAGTCGATTCTTAAAACTTCTTTTAAAAGTTAAAAGTTTAAAAAATTGCCAAACAATGCAATCATGTGTTGTATGATAAAACTTTATCATTGTTGTAAAACTTTATTTGTATTTTTTGCTATAAGCATATTGTTTGTTTAACGCAATAAAATATTTGTATTGTATTGTATACCATGACCAAAGACAATGGTTAAATTATTGCCACACAATGCAATCATGTGTTGTATGATAACACTTTATTACATGACCACGTTCATGTTGCCTTGTGAACATTTCATGCATTATACGAGTCGTCGAGCGATCTGATCACATTCGTCAATCTTTGTCATTTAGTCATAAAACCGTCCCATGGTCCTGTCAAGAGCCTTGTTTTGAGCTTAACGCCATTTCTCTACACTGTTTTCAACCGTCGCCTGCTGCGTAAGGCTTCCATCGGTTGTCTGTATTAGGGAAATGCTATATCTCCAGAAGAATGATGTCTGTCATAATCGGAATTACCTAATCAGGCTCTGAGCGGGACAAATCACTCATACATAGTCGATAGGGAGCTTAAATGTGGCAATGACACACGAAAAGCTACATTCCGGGTTTAACATCAATCGAAGATCAAGATCAGCATGGGTCACGGTATTCGTGCCGTTTGACTAGGAACGCACCTGGTTGCCATTTAGTCGTACAATTTATATATTTGAAGTCCCTGGAGAACGGTTGTTAGTAAACCCCAAATGAGCCGTCCCGAGAGAAAACCAACATTATGGACTCTGCGTACTGTATCGACCCAGATCAGCCTGCGCAGTCCCGACACATTCCGTCTCAGGGGGGGGGGGGGGGGGGGGAATAACGGTATAGAGTTATAATTCCTGAAACAGAAAATCCACAGGAGGCGAAAAGTATCTGTCCGTGTTAGCCTGCGCGTCATGCTTAGGCTGATTCGGGTTGACACTTTACGCAGAGTCTACACTATTGGTTTTCTCGCGGGACGGCTTAAATATACAGTTTTCAAATTGATCGGAAATTCTAATCATTGATTCGCCTTTTGCGTCACATTAATCGTACTTTGAGTTGCGATTTCCGTGTAATGAGATCGAGCTTACAACTGATACACTGGTATCAGGATATACCTCCCGGAAGTACAGGCCCCGTAGTACAGGCGCCGGAGAACAGTTATGAATAAAACCAAATATGAATATAGCTTACACATTCAACAGTCGGTTTAAGTGCAACAGAAATGTTACTTTGTTTGTTGCGACTTCCCGCTGTTGTGCCAGAAAGACTGATAAAGTAGACTTAAACACAAATGTTACTTTGTTTGTTGCGACTTCGCTATGCTGCACTAGAAACTCTGCTATTGTCGGTTAAATATGTAACACAAATGTTACTTTCGTCGTTGCGACTTCCATATGCTGCACTAGAAACTCTGCTATACTCGGCTTAAATGTAACTGATATACTATATGCAGCTGTCTCGTCAACCCTCTCCATCACGCAGACGTATTTTGACGCATCTTTTGAAAACATTGTTGCAAAAGGATAAATTTCTCATTATGTCACAATATTTTCAACTCCTTTCATTTATTGTACTTTCGTGTACAAAATCATTCATAATGAGGTTTGTGCACAAGGGTTTATTTCTTTAAATTATAGGCAACTGCTTGAAAAAAGTATACTAGGAATATCAGATGATAACTTGTATTTATAACAGGGATCATGTATTGTGAATTGTCTCTGTTTTATATGATTGAAACACTGTTGAAAACAGCGTAACCCCACGTCAAATTACGTCAAAGACATCCGCGGCCAGGCTGACCTACAAATACTTCCCAATAAACCTTTGTTTGCGTAGAAATTAGTCTAAACTCATTTATATTTATAGAATGCACTGAAACTGTTTGATTCGATCATTTTACGTATTTTGAGCTTGTGTGAAAGTGAAAGTACAGTATGTGAAGAACAAGTTTTCACCTAGCCCGATTGTGTTGAAAATGACGGTAACCATCTTCGCGGTGCGAATTATTTCATGCATAATACATGACCCCCTCATTTTCTTTGGAATATCTTAAAGCATAGATGTATCTCTTTTTAATGGAATAGGGTCTTCTACTTGTAAAACTCGTAGTAAGCGTGACAAATGAGAGTTGAAGCTGGTTGATTAACATGGAAACAAAGAAGGAATTTAATTTGTTGTACCTAAAGAGCTTCAAGGTAAAAACGCCGAGCCCCGGTAGCTCAGTCGGTAGCAATGCGGGCTGTCAATCCAGGGGTTGTGAGTTCGAAGTACTGGTGTGAGAAAACCAGGAAATGCATGAGGAGGTGAACTGGCCGCCGTGATATAACTGAGAAATTGTTAAAAATGGCGTTAAACCTCAATCAATCAATCAATCAAGGTAATAGTTGTGTTATCTGCTAAAGTGGAAGCATTCTGGAATCGCTAACGGGGTGGGAAACAATAACATAGCTTGAAAAATGGTGAAACTGGTTGCCTGGAGTGGACTTTAAAGTCATGAGGATAATCAGTAGGGCTGTAGCGATAGTTCAAACTATCGATATATTGAAATAGTGACAAGGGCAATAGTAATGCATCGATTGTAAAACTGAAGATCAATAACTATCGCAATAGTGGTTGGAACTATCGATAGTATTGGTTCATGTAGTACATTGAATCTAAATATGCAGATATGCTTTTATTCCTTAGAGAAAAGACCATGTTACTTGTCTGTGAACAAATTTTGTTGCCTGAAAAGTGATAAATGTTCTTATTTATGTGTAAGCTGGAAAATTAAGTTCTTTTTGAGAGCAAAGGGTTTCTTTTTAAGTTTTTAAATAAAAGATAAACAATAAAATGCTCTTTTATTCCTTGTAATTAGACTTCAGAATAGTTATTTTTTTAAAGTTCAATAAAAGCAATAGTATTGCAATGCATCACAATATTAGTTGTGCAATAGTTTAACTATCGCAATGGTACTTTCTGAAAATCAATACTATCGCAATAGTGATTTTTGGGCTCAATAGTCACCCCTAATAATCAGCCATTATTTTTGTTATATCTTTAAACATGTCACACGGTCTAAAAATGTTACGTGTTTCTTATTTTCTTTTCTGGAAGGCCTAAATGATGCGCGATAGCACAAAACTGGCATAACTTAATCAGCAAAACCTATTCTTTCATAATATTTGCTTTCTTGCTTTTATTGCGCGGTCGCATCAGTACAAGTGCATATATTGGTTGTGTTTATAACTACCACTGGTGAAATGGGCTTGCGCATGCGCCGTGTTAATCGTCTTGATCGCGCATGCGCCGTATTTTACCCTCAGCTCTCGGATATTTCCGTAGCAGTTCGTCACTAGACTGGTTCTCGTTCGAGTTTTCAATAGAATATTATGTTTAATGAACCAGTCTATTTATATGCGAGTAGTTTTTTTTATAATTAAAATGTTAATTTAAACCATGGTGTAACGTGTACCGGCGTTAAGCCATCTCGGGTCACCCATCCAGGCACTAACCGCGATAAACGTTGCTTAACTTTAGGAAAAGGTCAACCACTCTTCCTACGTCGCTATAAAAGCCTGTGCTAAATTTTGCAATTTTAAGAATATATTAACGGGAAAAAAGGACGTGTATGCGCAGACAAATGTTCACAATCATTTTGGGAGATCGAGGTCAACAGATTTGGAAAAGGTATTTTTGTTTTCGTTTTACGTATTTAAGTAATAAACTATTTGTTACATATATTTATATCATATATTTAAAAGCGGGTTTCGTGTTTTTCGAATCAAACAGTATTTCTTAAGCCATAAAGTGCTGATTCCCGCGCAAATTGCTGCATCTTGCAGCAACTCTTGTTAAATATTATACTTTGTATTTTTTTTTTTACAAAATAACAGGCCCTGGAGTACAAAGATATTGTCTAAAGAGCTGCATCTTGCAGCAACTCTTGTTTGTTAAATATTATACTTTGTATTTTATTTTTACAAAATAACAGACCCTTGAGTACAAAGAAATTGTCTAAAGAGCTTCCGAGTTTAACAAAATAAAAATGTAATATCAATTTTGTTTCGTCTATAAAGATGGTTGGATGGATACAGTGAAACTGTTGGCAAATTGATGAAACTTGTTGCCTAAAATGATTGAATTTGATCATTTCCATGAACATTTGACACACAGTATTACCTAAATACGTCATGCGTGTTTTATGTTTTCTTATTGTAGACCTATTAATTGCGCGATAGCACAACACATGGCCGATTCAGACGTTAAATCCCAGGATATCTCTTTGATAATAATTGCATAGTTGTCCCAATATTTGCTATTTAGCTTTCATTTTATATCATACTTGGTAAATAGATAAAAATGCAGATCCTGGAGGGCAAATACAATGGCTTAAATTATTGGTGCTTTTCGGCAGTCCCGAGCATGCTGTTACTGCAAACCAACCAACAGTCAAATAAATAGTTCCATGATAACTGCAGATAACGCAGTGTTCCTATTTGAAAACAGAACTAACTGTAGGAAATAAAGAAATTGGTCATCGTGGCAAATTTATGAATTACCAATAACGTGTTATACTGTTTTATGCAATAGAAGATGCATTAACATGCACTTGCCCACGTTTTTGTGTATTATGTTTTCTAACGTCTCCAAACCTCGCACACACATAACATTTATGTTTAATGTACCCCAACATTTGATACCTAAGGTGTACACAACATCAGTTTAGAGGTGAAAGGTAAGTAGGAACTCTGAAATAGTGGTGGAGCGTCCGCCTCGTGAGCAGGAAGTCGCATGTTCGGTCTCCGGCCGGGTCATACCAAAGACTGCGCTTAGAATTGTGGAGTATTCATTACGGGTGAATCGCTGGTGTCAGGAGTATTGGACCTTAAGTACTTAACTTACCAAGAAAACGCCGTGATATAACTGAAAACATGCGTAACATACTTTATATCATTGATACTCTTTAATAATCAAATGCTCGACCACTTGGTCTTTATCAAGATTTAAGGAAACAACGGCAATTTAAGTGCAGAAGAAACGCGCTTCATGAATTTGCAAAATGGCGGCCGAGCGTTCATACTGCATGAACGCACGACAAATAAGAATCAATACTTAATTGAAGAGATTAACAAAATGACAAATTGTGGACATCGGCGTAAAACACCTTAATAACAAACAAAGCAAACATTGTGTAAGGTGTGTTCCAGGCACAACCATGCTGGTTCCTTGAACGGATCAAAACACGACACATTCACTTCCTGATTTATTGAAAATTTGCATCCTGAAAAAGATTTGTTTTGGACATTGGTTTAAAACACCTTAATATCAAACAAAGCAAACATTGTGTAAGATGTGTTCCAAGTACAACCATGCTGGTGCCTCGAACGGATCAAAACACGACACATTCACTTTCTGAGTTATTGGTTCCAGGGAAACCCATCCTGGTGCCTCGAACGGATCAAGACACGACACATTCACTTTCTGAGTTATTGGTTCCAGGGAAACCCATCCTGGTGCTAACGGATCAAGACACGACACATTCACTTTCTGAGTTATTGGTTCCAGGGAAACCCATCCTGGTGCCTCGAACGGATCAAGACACGACACATTCACTTTCTGAGTTATTGGTTCCAGGGAAACCCATCCTGGTGCCTCGAACGGATCAAGACACGACACATTCACTTTCTAATTTATTGGTTCCAGGGAAAGCCATGCTGGTGCCTCGAACTGATCAAAACACGACACATTCACTTTCTGAGTTATTGGTTCCAGGGAAACCCATCCTGGTGCCTCGAACGGATCAAAACACGACACATTCACTTTCTGAGTTATTGGTTCCAGGGAAACCCATGCTGGTGCCTCGAACGGATCAAAACACGACACATTCACTACCTGATTTATTGGTTCCTGGGAAACCCATGCTGGTGCCTAGAACGGATCAAAACACGACACATTTACTTCCTAATGTATTGGTTCCAGGGAAACCCATGCTGGTGCCTAGAACGAATCAAAACACGACACATTCACTACCTGATTTATTAGTTCCAGGGAAACCCATCCTGGTGCCTCGAACAGATCAAAACACGACACATTCACTTTCTGAGTTATTGGTTCCAGGGAAACCCATCCTGGTGCCTCGAACGGATCAAGACACGACACATTCACTTTCTGAGTTATTGGTTCCAGGGAAACCCATGCTGGTGCCTAGAACGGATCAAAACACGACACATTCACTTTTTGATGTATTGGTTCCAGGGAAAGCCATGCTGGTGCCTCGAACGGATCAAAACACGACACATTCACTTTCTGAGTTATTGGTTCCAGGGAAAGCCATGCTGGTGCCTAGAACGGATCAAAACACGACACATTCACTTTTTGATGTATTGGTTCCAGGGAAACCCATGCTGGTGCCTCGAACGGATCAAAACAAGACACGTTCACTACCTGATTTATTGGTACCAGGGAAACCCATGCTGGTGCCTCGAACGGATCAAAACAATACACGTTCACTACCTGATTTATTAGTTCCAGGGAAAGCCATGCTGGTGCCTAGAACGGATCAAAACAATACACGTTCACTTCCTGATTTATTGGTTCCAGGAAAACCCATGCGGGTGCCTCGAACGGATCAAAACACGCAAGTTCACTTCCTGATTTATTGAAATGTTGGATCCTGATTGGAGCGATATTATCAGGAGCTTGCCTTAATGGTTTTACATTTCAGAAGGTTGCCTAAATGGTTTTACTTTTTAGGAGTTTGCCTAAATAGTTTTATTTTTCAGGCTATAATATCTACTTAACTCTCTTAGCGTTGTGCTCAGATTATTTGGATTTGTGAGGAAACACATTGGATATCAATCAAATACAGTCGATTTTCCTCTTTATAGATTTACTCACTTAACACCAAAAGTGTTTATTGATGTTTATGTTGTTTTTTTGAAGGAAACCTGAGCAGAACAAAATGGATTAATAGGTCACTTTTCCATGGGTTCGATTCACATAACAAGCGATCATTTTGTTTGCCCTTTTTTGTTTGTGTGTTTGCTTTCCAATTTTGAAATTTCATCTTATTTACATTCGAACATCTCTTTTTCTTTTAAGAAAATATCATTTTATCATTCATGAGATTCCTTTCTCCCTTTTATTCTATAAGTTAAATTCGAAAATATAGAATACATATACTCAGGAACGTAGATAAGATCTTATCTACGTGCCTGATATTATTCATTTCCTTACATGTACTTTCATAAAAAAAAGAATTCTCACATAACACGAAAAAGGTATTTTTATAAAAAAAAAAATATAATTCGTTTTTAGAGATTTAAACCCGTGGTAGCTTTATTGGTAGCTCTGTGTGTTCCGTACAAAGCTAATTACGATATATGTGTACACCCTGTTTAAAAGTTGGCCATTGTATTTTAATGTTTGTCGCGAAATCTAAATTTAAGACAAATCGTCTCGAAAATCTATTCATGAATGTCATATAAATTCTGTTTACCAATACCACGGTCTGATGGCACAACAAACCATAACCTACTTAATTTGTAAACAAACATTGCGCTTACGGAATAAGTGTGTGTTGTTCTAAACAATGGAAATAATATTTGTGCCAGACGATTGAAGCATATCTATACTCTCTAACGACATTATACTGTTTCGAACTAAAAGGTTAATGACAATTGTATTTACTAATGATCTGGTATGAAATTACCACCAAGTGATACGTAATTACATTGGATATTATGTAACACAATGAAACAGAATTCGTTAGTATTGGCCTCCTTCACAAGCATACCAATTATAGGGATATTGTGACCTTGGTAGGGCGTCAACTGTCAAATCGCCTCGGTGGTGAAGTGGCAGACCGTCCGAATCGGATGCGGGAGGTAGCTGGTTCGATCCCTGGCCGGTTCATACCAAACAACGTCCCTCCTCCGCGTTCGGGATTGTGGGATTGTCTTTATGACTGACTTGCTTGTGTCAGGATCAATTGGAAAAAATGGTTCTGGTAACTTACACAAGAAGCGTCATCATCAAACAGAACACATTGTTGAAAGTGGCGTAACACAAACTATCAATCAATGTGCTAACTGTCGTCTGCATCAATAAAATAACCTCAGTACTGTCTGATTACGATCTTCAATGATCTCCGGTACAGTCATCATGGAAGATTCGGGTGTTTGGGTTGGGACGGTTAGGATCTAATGAAAACGATGCCTATCCACGTGTGTTTTAGCTGAATGGCAATCCTAATAGTATTGGTCAGAGAAAGCGGAAGTGTCATAACTATAATCAAGGGGCATAACCATTAGAATCAATTGCATTTTGCGACCGGCAAGACGACTTACTCGAGTTAACAACATATACCTTGTCTTCATCCATATTTTAAAAATTGTTATGAGCTCGAATTTCTCGCACTTCCAAAAATTTCAACTGTCTACTTGTACCTAAATCTGAGGCATTTGCGCAGGCTGGTCTAAAATGATCTATATAAGTATGCAGGATTTACACTTATAAATAGTTATTTGCGTCCCTACTATTGATAACATTACAAATATATAACTGTATATCAAATACTGATAGTGATGATATGAATGCCGGATTCTACTGTATATTCATTTCATTTATGACCTATGCTAATGGAACCCAGGGGAATGTGCATTGGAAATAGGTTTCATTTCGGCCTTTCGATCCGATTCGGGTCGTAACCATGGGCACTCTGTGGTAATAAAGTAAAAGTTAATCACTTAATATGTTTAAACCATCGGAAGTGGGTAGACTGGTTTCAAAACAAACTGTGTTCCGGTTTCCAAACTGCAATGAGCACACACTAGTTGTATAATACTTTTAGTTTCAATACATTATATGGAAAGGCACGGGGATAGTGCCTCAGAAAAGGTTATACCCGGCCCTTTGATCCTGATAACACTTCGGTTGGGGGGATGGGGCAAACAAACACTATGCCATGATAGGATTTTGTTAATTTATTTCAGTGTTATTCTGTGCCACTAACGTGCACGGGGACTGTGCATTAGAAATCGGGATCACTCCGGCGTTTGGAACTTGTCTGAAATACTACACGGCATTCCAGGCTGAGATGTCGGAAGAGGGTCTCTTAAAACAGGGAGTCATCATTCCGCTTCTCTGCAGGTATTCCATAATTCTATCGTCCTGATGGTTTCACATGACATGACGGGGCATGGTACGAAACTCCCCATATCGGATGTTAGCTTAGTTTAAGCTTTTCTATCTTACATCGATTACAAAACAAGCGTGATGTACATCTTTTTTTTTAGTTTAGTTTAAACTTATTTGTTTACATGATCGTTCAGATTAAATTAATCACACTCCACGCAAATCGATTTCAGGATTAGATGAATTTTAACGAAAACAGTTCGTTTATATTCGCTTGTAATATTGAGTACAAGTTGAGTGAATACCGAACACACATATGAGACGTTCCACGAGAAAACCAACATTGTGAATTCTGCGTAAAGTATCGACCCGGATCAGCCTAAGCATGCCGCGCAGGATAATCCGGACACACACTTTTCGCCTCCTGTGGATTTTCTGTTTCGGGGAATCATTACTCTATCCCCCTGGAAAAATCCCAAAGGCAGAACCCGCTTATCACGGGATTCGAACCCGGGACCTTTGGTACAAGAGGCCGACGCTCTACCTCTGTACCACTGTAAATCAGTGTTAGCAGAACTACTTTCACGGGTTGGTTTACCTCATGCGTATAATTCCATATACGGATTGACTTTGCTCTACAAATACTAAATACTGTAAGATTGGGGGGTAAAGTTTATATTCATCGAATATAGATATTTTAATATGTATAGTTATTTAATAATGTTTATTACTGCAATTATGAGTCCGTTCAGTACAGAGAGATGATCTATTTTACAGCGACGACAGTAAAAAGGCAATCAAATGCATGATGGAGTATTACTTCCAATGTCCTCAAGTCATCAGTAATTCGGCCAACTCTAGAAAACTGCTGAAGGAGTTCGAGGCCACATGTCTACCGGGTAAGTCTAACTGGCGGCCCCTCTCGGCTGTTTACGGAACGAGACATCAGCTGTTTACGGAAAAAGACATCGGCTGTTTAAGGAACGAAACCTTGCGGCCTGTTTTTACAAAAAGTTAAAAGTAACCTTTTCATTTAAAATCTAAATTTCTAAGTAACCATTGGTTTTGGCCGATCAGAAGTTGTGCTGTTTTTTTTTTTTTTTTTTAATTAAGAGTATTTTACAAATGAAGAATATAATGAGTTCATGGTTTGTGGACTTATAATCCAGCTCAAACTATAACAAAATTTATCCGCGGGCCAGGTTGAACCTAAATAACTGTATTTGCCTAGAAATGACTATACACCCACACCAGCCTGCAATTAATATGTGACAATGAGTTTAAATTCGTTGTAAATAAGAATAGGATGTGCTGCACTGAGAATGTAGTTTGTAAAAAAAACAAGTTTTGGCCAAGTCCGATTGTGCGCAAAAAATGACTGGAAAAATCTTCGCGAGTGATATCTTTCTGACATAAATTATGACACACATTATTTTTATTATTTTAAAGGTGACTCTTTTCTATGATATAAAGATTTTCTACCTGTAAAAATTGAAGTAAGTGCGACAATTGAGGACTGGAATTTGTTGACTTACAATGGAATAAAGAAGGACTTAATTGCAACTCTTTGACCTCAGATTCGAATTATTTCAGGAACCGCTTAACAACCTTTAATAAGAATATGTATGTTTGGGTATCGATTGCCAGAAAGAGATTATTACAAACATAACGATGCTTGAATTGGGTCCACCATGTCCATGCGCACGACTTTAAACGTTGGCACCATATTGTCTAGAACCATAACCATAACGCAAATGCATTTCATACATCAAAAGGTATAACAAATATGAGTGTAACTATATTGTTACTTAAGTAACGCCAGACGAAAACCAACCTTCAGCGTTACATATTAACCCTATCCCTCATCACAGGCGTCCGAATTTTCATTACAGAAGAAAATGGGGAAAAGACACACAATATCCCGTTAAAATACTTAAAAGGTCTCTCTATATGGTCCAAACGCTATGATAAAAATGATCGTAATGATAATTTGTGGAATCCCTCCCGTGTTACTATAAATAGCTCCTCTGTACGGTCCATATAGTATAACAATACTACGCTTGTGCTCTCATACGGACGCATTTTGACGTATCTGCAGCTGACGGCATTTGTAAACATTGAGACAAACGGAGGAAATGCTCATCGTGAGCAATTTCTACTTTTTCAACTATGTTTTAATAACTATACTTTAACTTATAGAATCATTTCATAATTTTGCCTAGTTCTTTTCAAAGTCGTCGATGTGCCGTATGAAGGAAAGGATAATGATAATCAAATTGTATTTTTGCATAGGCGGGTGTTGGTCGGATCTATTAACCATAGGCTCTGTGCAGCCTAATATGTATCTTCTTTAGGGCGAAGTGCAGGAGGTCAGGTTTTCAACATTATTTCAGTTACATCCCATCGAGAGTTCGCTTTATTCATGATCCCTGGGTAAACAAACCAGTACAAGGCTAGGAAATGTGCCTTGCCCAAAGGAACTCCACCATGACCATTGCGCTGCGACTGGGGATCGAACCAGGGATGCCCGATTCCAAATCCCCGACCCTAACCACTTAGAAAATTATTGAAAACATTGAGTTTTTATAATTGAAGAACATTCGCAACTTCGTCGTCAATAGTAATGCAATTTATGATTATGTTTACTTGGCTCCCGATTTACGTATATGCCTCGCAGTTGTTTACTATCTGATCAACTTCAATAATGTAAGTGCTGTTTATTAAAATAACCCTTTCTCATGAACAACTCTGCAACAGACGACTTTAGAAATCAGTAGGCGAATATATTTAATATTTCTTTAAATGATAGTATGATAATCAAATAGATTTGCAAACATTGCGGCATCAGAATAAATTGCTTAAATAAGACTTATTTCTACTTTGGTCAAAATGTTTTAAAAGGTTGTCTACCGAACATGCGTCAGGACAAAGACGTTTTCCCGGCACCGAGCATCGTTATTCGCATCATTCTGCAGCAATTTTTAGATATTTGAAATTTTACCTTGTTAAATATGCAAATGATCTATTTCTTTGTTAATGCAAACACATGTCTGTTTTTGTTTATCTCCCTTTATATTCAGAATGTACCACCGAGTTGGGCTCCACCCCAAATTTCCGGATAAACATAGCGAAATACAAAGTCTTGGAAAAGGCAATATCGGAGAATTCAGATCAGAACGAAGATGAAGTATGCAGGTACTTGACAGAATATCCGTTCTCAATACTTTCCCACTTGCTCACGCATTTTGACGACATTTTTTTAAGAATTGTTACAAAAGGAGAAATGTCTCATGTGACCTTTTTCATTTTAAAACAGGCCGAGCCCCGGTAGCTCTGTCGGTAGCGACGCGGACTGTCAATCCAGGGGTTGTGAGTTCGAATCCCGGCTCGGCCAACTTTCTATCCGACGATTGACAAAAGTCAAGGCGACATGCGTCATTTGTTTTTCACCAATGGGGTAAGTATATGTGGAAAAGCGGCCAGTTGCTTGGGAAGATTGTTGTGTGGAGTACTGGTGTGAGAAAACTAGGAAATGCATGAGTAGGTGAACTGGCCGACGTGATATAACTGAGAATTTTTTTAAAAACGGCGTTAAACCCCAATCAAGCAATCAATCAATCATTTTGCAACAACGTTTTCAAATATATTTATAAATGATATCCATTAATTTGCCTAAATGTTTTTTTAGCTCCACTGGCAGAAAGCCAGTCGAGTTAATGTCATGGCGAATTTGGTTGTGCGTGCGTGAACGTTTAGCTTCAAACTACTTTTTCTTCCTAACCACATGGATGCATGCAAAATTCTGGCCGAAAGTGTCAGGCCGATTTTCAAATAATTTTGTAGAAATGTTCCTTGCGTGTCTCTCTTTCAGATTCCTTCAAACCATGTTGACTGGCCGAAAAACATGGCCGCCAGAGGGCGGGGCTATTTTGGATTATATGGCTATAGAGAAAACTTAAAATGTCTTCTCCTCCGATAGCGTCAGGCCGATTTTCAAATAATTTTGTAGAAATGTTCCTTGGGTGACCCTCTATCAGATTCCTTCAAGCCAAATTGATTGGTAGAAAAAACATGGCCGCCAGGGGGCAGGTTAATTTTGCCTTATATGGCTATAGTGAAAACTTAACCAAAATTTTCTTTTCCGAAAGTGTTTGGCCAATTTTCAAAAGAAGATCGCCTCTTTCATATTTCTTTTAGCCATGTTGATTGGTCGAAAAACAGTTTCGCCTTATTGACGCCGCGTGGAAGCGCGGCGTCAGTATGCGATAGGTTTTAATTTTGTACCACGGGGTGACGTAATCGAAAAGGGAGAAACCCACAAATATTATTGTAAAGAAAAACTCTGTAATATGTTTGAAAAAACAGCCTTTATGGTTGAATAAATTGTATTAACTGATTTAAGAAACAACAAGATACAAAATAGGTACATCTTTCACAGTTGTTACAAAACTTTAGACACATTTAAACTGTGTTTAATAACTGTTCCCCAACTAACTAGGCTAAGCTTTTTTTATGAGTTGATTTACGGAGTTCACTAAGCTACGCTTTTTTAATTGTTTGGTTTACTGCCCTGACGACTCGATTCATTAAAGCTCAGAAAAAAGATTCCGGTGATGTTTTTAGCTCACCAGAGCACAAAGTGCTCAAGGTGAGTTTTTGTGATCGCCTTTTGTCCGTCGTCCGTCGTCCATCGTCAACATTTGCTTGTTAACACTCTATTAAAACTTTGGAAGCCACTTCTATGTTTTTTGTTTATCTAATTGATCTAGTTAGAGCAGATTTAAAATTAAGAAACTTCAGCTTGTATGACACTTTATTGTTGCAGTCAATGCTAAGCAAACCGTAAAACAAATGGTTTGAAGACTTAACTCGTCATTTCACGACTAAATTTTGCATGCTGAATATCATATAGATCGTAGCATATAAAGTATATACTCCACTCCTTACGTCAAAATGGACCCTTTTTGCTCTTGATAACATTTTATTATAGACTAAGGTATCGAGGTGAGCAGTAAGGAACATCTCGGTCTTCTTGTTTAAGATAAAGGTAGATTTGGCCTTCTTTATATTCTGTCCGTTTGCACAGGTTATTTAAATGTATTGAACTGCATCTGCTTCCCTTTAAGTCATGCCTTAAAATCATGCGCGGCGTCTTTGATGCTTAGCATCAAAATTCGTATTGTATGGCTATAGTGAAAACTTAAAAAAATCTTCTCCAAAGTGTCAGGCCGATTTTCAAATGATTTTGTAGAAATGTTCCTTGGTTGACCAACTATCAGATTCCTTCAAGCCAAATTGAAAAACATGGCCGCCAGCGGGCGGGGCTATTTTGCCTTATATGGCTATAGTGAAAACCTAAAACATCTTTTCCTCCAAATATGTTCGGCCACTTTTTCAAATAATTGTCTAGAAATGTTCCTAGGGTGACCCTCTATCAGATCCCTTCAAGCCATGTTGATTGGTCGAAAACTATGGCCGCCAGTGGACGGGGCTATTTTGCCTTATATGGCAGTGGAGCGATACTGGCCCTCTTGGGCCTCTTGTTGAAAGTTGACTGATGCAGATTTGTTGTTTGTGGGAAAGTGTTATTTTATATAGTATTTGTGTTGGAATTGTCTGCTATAAAACTATTACGGAAAATAATTGAATTAGCCTACTCGCTTGATGCCAAGTTAAGACGTTGACCAAAATAAAAATCCTTCTTTGTTTCCATGTAAATAGACCAGTTTTAGTCCCCAATTGTCACATTTACTAAGCATTTCTCATGTAGAACAACTATATCATTGAAAATAGTTACCTCCTAGCTTTAAAACTATCGAAAGAAAATGTGCGGTCAGGCATTATGCAAGAAAGAACTCACTAGGCGAAAATGGTAACCGTCATTTTGGACCAAATCGGGCCCTGACAAAACCGGTGTTTTGCATTATTTACTTTCACTTTCAAACAAGGTAAAAAAACTAAAAGTTATCAAGTCAATCATTTCCAGTGCATCCTATACACATTCACAATGCATCTTAACTCAATGTTATATATTCAATACATTCTGGCGATGGTATACACTAATTTCTACGCAAACAAAGTTTTGTTTAGGGACTAGTCAGCGGATGTATTTAGCGTAATTTGACCATCAGGGAGAGGATGAAAACGTTCTATCGTAGTGATAAAACTGCAGTACTGTTGTATAGGAAAAATCCTTGGCAACATCCATATCATAATACAAGAAAAGTTCTACATGTTTATTGGGTTGATATTTACCTTTTGTAAAGATATTTCTCTATTTCTAATGGTATTTTCCCGTTGACGAGTTCTTTGCTTTTGGATAATATTTTTTACTTAATAGCGATATTATTTCATTCCCGTTTGTAATGATATTTTCTCCTTAATGACGATTTTCCCCTCGGTGGTGAAGTGGTAGAGCGTCCATCTCGACACGCCCCCCCCCCCCCCCCCCCCCCGTTGGGTTATACCAAAGACTTTAAAATGGTGGTAATGGCTGCTCGGGGTTGATGGTTAGCATTACGACTGACTGGATAAATTGACCAGTAGAACTGCTAACGTATCCATGAAACACCGTGACAAATTGTCAAAGTGGCGTAAAACAGTCAATCCAATTCTCCTTTTTAGTGAAATCTATCTGCGAGTTTCCCCTTTGTATTGATATCCCTCATTTTATTATGTCATTTACCGTTTGGTGAGATTTACTTTTGTGATGATATTTTGATCTTCGTGATCTATATACCCCTCCCCCGGGGTATTCCCTAATTATCATTCCAGCGACGACAACATTCAAACGATGGTATCATTGGCCTACTTCCTGTACGAGTGTCCCACCCTACATATGTACATTGGCGGAAGTAACACAGCACAGACACTCAGCAAAATCATGTTCTCCAAGTGTTCCCCTGGTAAGTTATGGTCGGCCCCGCTCGGCTATTTACGGAAATCGACCTGGGATTTATGACATATTTCAACATGTTGTTCCAGTTCGAGTGTTCTCCGAATGAAAAAGCAAAAGTACACTATTTGTTTAATTATAGTGTCACCACTATTGACTTTCTCCTTCGCAGAGTTGTCGTTCCTTTCTCTCACGTTCATGGATGTAATTAGCCGACATTAATCTGCGCCTGTCAATATGTACAGTGCAGTTACCGTGTCCTGGAGAAAGTAAGTCAATTATAACTTATCAGTTTGTACCATGTTTTGATCACGGGAGTTCGACAAGACATGTTACAGAAAGACAATCATGTATTCCTTTCAGAAACAGATCTCCCGTCCCCGAAACCAAAGACGTGCCCTTCAGCTCTACGATGTGTGTTGTTGTTGTTCTCAAACTATGTACACGTATTTTTCGCTGAAGTTAAAACACCTTTTCGGCAGCTACAAAAACAAGTCGGCTTCGTCTGCGGGTATGTATATTTATTTTCTATCACTGGGATAATGTTATCATGTTATCGGACACCCATGGATGTCGCTCGGCTTTGCTCCAACATCACGCGTGGGATTGTTCACTGCCATTTCGACAGCTAGCAAATACTGTTTCTGATTGGATGCAGCACAATGTATTAAAGCTCCAAACAGCCAATCAGATCCCTAATTTTTGTATGCGTCTTCACGAAGGAGAGATTCTGAAATGTAAGCATTATTTTGATTGGTTTGTGTGTATTCTATTCTGTTCAGTCAAAACGGCGAACCGACAGTGACAATTCCTCATGTGATGTATGAGCATAGCAAAGTGAACAATCGCATATATTAGACGATGATGAACATCAGCAGCTGGTAAACGATTAACACAACCAGTATATCTAAACATAGGCTTCTAAGTTATCATTTGCATTATATCGGTACTATTAAATGTAAAGAGTAATGTAGTAACATTGCGTAGTTGACCACACTGTAATATGAATAATTAATATTTATGCAGATCAACAATTCAATTTTTATTCAGTGCTATTTTATTGATTTTTTCTTTGCTCCAAATAACAATCAGACGCTAGTAATGAAACAATACACACATGCAACAGGATACCTGTTTATTACGTATTTCTGGAAACTGTATACTGGAATGGAATATTACATAACCTACTCAAGTCAAAACTAGTGACATTTTTCGTGTTCATGGGGGACTCTGACCTCCCGCTTGGAGCTAGCAGATTGATCTTTTTACTCTCCGCCAAGGGGGCTTTTTTTCAAGGAGATTTAAAAACAATTCCTCAAAGTTTTTCCTAATATGTAAAACAGGTGAACCCCGGGGCATGGCCATTTTTTACTCGAGGGGCATATGCTACACACCGATTATCTAAGCTCTCTAGGCATTTCGGTTTCAGACAAAAAGATTTTCAACTTTTAAAAAATACTTTCGGTTGCCTTGGCAGCCAGAATCTGCATGGAATTAATTCTTTGAGGAATTTTTCAAAATACTTTTCAAAAACTGACCTTGATATAATCATATGTGTGTTTCCCTCCAGAAAAACAGATAACGCCTTCAAAGACTGCCTGAGAGAGAGTCTTCCAGAGTATGGCAGCTGCGAAATATCTGTGCCGAAATCCACATCCACATTAAGTCACGTATTCACTATGGCGGACTCCCGGAACCAGTCCATCAACGGTTATCTGGAGAAGGAATGTTCGGCTTTCCCTGATGGTACGTGTACTGGTATCCGGTCTAGTATTTAAATGAGCTTATGCATTCCGTAAACAATCGTCGATCATCAATGGTTACTGATAACGCTACACTCCAAAGACCATGATATAAGTGCATAGTGCAATCGACAAACGTCGTTCTCCCACGATGATATTCACAAAAAAGCACGTGTAATATCATTGTAAAATGGTCTCTTGTCAGTTTTAACCTTATCTCACATACCGGGTGTATTTTCACGCATCTGCATCAGAGTTTTGAAAATATTGTGGCAAAATGAGTTTGATTGATCATAATGAGAATTTTTCTCACAATATTTTCAGTTCTATGCTAGAACTATAATTATATATATATAGTTTCCATATTTCCCCTCAGATTGGTTCAAAGTCGTCTGCTGCAGATTAGTTGTGTTTGGAAAAGGATGGAGTATATCTCTTAAAATGAAGCTTACGGTTGCTATTAAAAGTTGATGATATTTTTATTTTGTTGTTCATTTTTTCTGCTTTTATGATAAAAAAAAAATAGATTTAGAAAGATTCAAAAGAAAAGAGCCATTCAACGAGAAAACCAACATGATGGACTCTGCGTAATTTATCGACCCAGATCAGCCTGTGCACGTCGCGTGGATAGAGTAATGATTCCTGAAACAGAAAATCCACAGGAGGCGAAACGCGTCTGTCTGGGTTAGCCTGAGTGGTACGCTTAAGCTGTCCCGGGTCGATGTTTTAAGCGTAGTCCGCAATGTTGGTTTTCTCGTGGAACGGCTCAAATACAGTTTAACCCTTTGGCTTTTATCTTTTTTTTTTCAGATTTTGCGGAAAACACGTGCCTTCAACAGAGTCTAGAAGGTCCAGCATTCGTCCTATGTCTAAAAGATCTGGAAATAAAATTCACATCTGCCGAGGCCAAAAACGAATGCCAGTATGTATATATAGGATATTTCATGAGTGTTTATTGATTATCACTCATACTAAACGAGTGTCATATTCAGCGTAGTGAACGTGTCATTGTCCTTACTTAGGATGTCTTCATGAGCGATGTCCAACGTATAAATCGTGGCTAAGGAGGTTAGATTGAACTAATTGTAGTTGAAAAACTTGTTACACATTGTATCGAAGTGTTACTTTTATGCATTTTTAGGATTGTTTGCTTAAAGGAAACTAAAATTCCGGACTAGTTGGTGTATGATTTTCATACGGCATTGAACATTTTGTACACAACTAGCAAATACTAGTACACATTTTACGACAAATTATTCCATAGTGGTCTCCAGGAGAAGCGTAGAAATCCCTGAATCGAGACTAATTATTTCCAAAAACTATAGCAATATTAACGTTCTGTAAACGGTTGTTACTGAAAATTGTTTTTGCACGATGAAGTCACGCACCGGGCTATGTCATATTAACTTCAACCCAACAGGCTATATGATATTAACTTTAACCCACCAGGCTATATAATATTAACGTTAACCCACCAGGCTTTATAATATTTACTTTAACCCACCATGCTATATAATATTAACTTTAACCCACCAGGCTTTATAATATTAACTTTAACCCACCAGGCTTTATAATATTTACTTTAACCCACCATGCTATAAAATATTAACTTTAACCCAACGGGCTATATGATATTAACTTTAACCCATCAGGCTTTATAATATTAACTTTAACCCACCATGCTATATACTATTAACTTTAACCCACGAGGTTATATAATATTAACTTTAACCCAACGGGCTATATGATATTAACTTTAACCCAACAGGCTATATGATATTAACTTTAACCCATCAGGCTATATGATATTACTCTTAACCCATCAGCTATATGATATAAACTTTAAATCAATAGGCTATATGATATTAACTTTACCTCAACAGGCTATATGCTATTAACTTTAACTCAACAGGCTGTATGATATTAACTTTAACCCATCAGGCTATATGATATTAACTTTACCTCTCCAGGCTATATGATATTTACTTTAACCAACCAGGCTATATGATATTAACTGTAACTCACCAGGCTATATGATATTAACTTTAACCTACCAGGCTATATGATATTACATTTAACATACCAGGCTATATGATATTAACTTTAGCCCAACAGGCTATATGATATTACCTTTAACCCACCAGGCTATATTATATTAACTTCAACCCACCAGGCTACATGATATTAACTTTAACCCACCAGGCTATATGATATTAACTTTAACCCAACAGGCTTATGATATTTACTATAACTCACCAGGCTATATGATATTAACTTTAATCCAACAGGCTTTATGATATTAACTTTAACCCATCCGGCTATATGATATTAACGTTAACTCACCAAGCTATCTGATATTAACTTTAACCCAACAGGCTATATTATATTAACTTT
Organism: Serripes groenlandicus; assembly: GCA_031761405.1. Lineage (NCBI taxonomy): Eukaryota > Metazoa > Mollusca > Bivalvia > Cardiida > Cardiidae > Serripes > Serripes groenlandicus. The sequence continues at coordinate 913,153 of JASEVX010000043.1, read as the reverse complement.
AACTCAACAGGCTATATGATATAAACTTTAACTCAACAGGCTATATGATATTAACTTTAACTCAACAGGCTATATGATATTAACTTAAACCAACCAGGCTATATGATATTAACTTTAACACAACAGGCTATATGATATTAACTTTAACTCACCAAGCTATTTGATATTAACTTTAACCTACCAGGATATACTATATTAATTTTAACCCAACATGCTATATGATATAACTTAAACCCACCAATATTTATGATTTTGAACTTTAACCCACCAGGCTATATGATACTTACTTTAACCCACCAGGCTATATTATAATAACTTTAACATTGGGCTTAAATTGATAACTTAGTGGAGCAATGATACGAGAAATTATTATATACGATAAACTAAAAGTAAATGCCTTCACATTTTAGAATTGCAATTGTTTAAAAAGAAATATGATACATTTTAAAATGCCTTTCCGATTCCGAATACTTTGGAACCAGCTAATCCAGTAACATTCGTCAGAAGACAGTTTCGCTCTACCACTCTTCCTTTGTTGTTGTTGTTACAATATGCAGCGATGTTTGTACGAGTAAGATGAATTGTCATTGAATATGCCTTTTCCCGCCCCTTTTTCAGGTTTCATCAATCATCTTTGAATTGTCTCCAAAATCACGTGACCAAAGACTGTGGCGCACACTACTTTCCGGCTTTCCAGCGCGCCATGCGAATATTCATGACGAACGTTCGGTTACAGAATTGTTTCACCGTGGATATGGTGACTCCGGCGATCGGACCGTCGAGTACAGCGTCTATGTTACATGTGGATGCAATGTATTTGGCGTTTACCTTTACTTGCGAACTTATTGCGGTTTTTTTTATCTGTTGTAAATATTAAATGGTCAATAGATTAGCTTCTCCAATGATACATGCAAATTATACTTTCATTAATAAATATATAGAGGATATTTGTTTGTTTTGAGTGGATATGAATATATCTCATCCAGAAGTGATACAATTGAATATAGTCACGAGCGCGTTTCATATTTTCTAAGCCACTCAAAACAAACAAATTTTCTTTTTATTTTTTGATAATTGATGATAAAATAATGGAACTGTTTGGTGTCTTCGTACCTGTTCACACGCGGTCGAATCTGTGTGAATGTGTTTGTTTACTATACAATGTCAGACAATGACAATAAGTCGTATTTGTTAAATTTACGGAATACGGAATTATACATGGGTTTAGATAAGATATAGAGGATAATTGTTTGTTTCAGTGTATTATCGAAATTTCTTTCATCGAGTGAAAAGCAAAGGGATATTTTCAAGAGTGGCGTAGCCACGAGTGAAAATATAACCCCCTTTGCTTTTCACGAGATGAAAGAAATTTCGATAATACACTTAAACAAACTATTATCCTATTTCTGTTATGCTTTGAATGAGTTTTCTGAAAGTGCTGAGGTGTAAAAAGTCACAATACTTATGCTGACTAAGTAATAAATTCCCCCGTATGGAGCCCCAGTTGTAATTCATTCTTCGTATGTAGTCCCAGTCGAATTACAAGAAAGTTGGCGTAATGCGGTTGGCATATTAGAGAATCTTTTTTAAGTAGACAGTTTGGTTTAATATTTAAAGGTAATATTGATGAAAACTCATGTTACTTTTTTAAAAGAATTATTTGCAGTGACAAACTATAGCTTAAACCGTATTCCGGGCGATCCATATTTACGGAACTCCTTCTTCGGTTATTTGCGCGTATGAAATTCATCCGCCCTTTGAAAAATTGTTTGGAAGGTCTCGCTAAAAAAAATCAACTGTGTATTTTAACCATATGTTTTAAATGTAAAGGATTTTAATTATTTCATTTGTCAATATATTGTGGAGATTTGTTGGATGGAAGCCATTTGCAAAGAAAATTATGTTTTATATCGCTTATCGGCGAAGAGAAAATACAAGTCAAAACGGGTCGACTCGATCGACATCTTGTGTTCTTACAAGATGGCTAGATCTTTATTGAGGATGAAAACAGGCGTTGTACATTATTCCTAAATAATAAGAATATGGCTTCTTTAAAACTCTTGTCTTATGATAACGTTACATCTGATTTATTCGATGCCTGTTACTCGTAACATTCTTATATTTGTTTATACTAGGCCTATGCCTGCAAACATGCCTAACGCAAAAGGAACAATGTGTAAATATGAAAATCTAGCTTCATTCCCGTGTTCCTCCCTTGTAAACCTTATTTGAACACTTCTCAGTATATCCATTCAAGTACGATTATCCACAATAGTTATTAATATCAAAATCATTCGAACTAGAGAAAGATATTGCATATATACTATCTAAAAAACAATATATCTACAGTAAAGTACAGGTTTTTGCATACGTGTAGAGAAATATGTCGATTTGTGTATTCATTCAATGACGTCACTTGTAAAGGGAAGTAAAGCTCGCCAATTTACGTACTTTCAATCATATGTTGTTTCCCTTGTATTATTTGTAACTCTTTTATATCTGACATTTACAACTCGGTTTCCTTGGTGTCAGATAATCATTCTAATACCCAGTGGCACAATAAGATTTTTAAATCACTGCAACTATCATTTTAATATAAACAGTGACTTGTAATGATTCACGTCATTAAATAAAGGCCTAGTGGGCCTATTCAATGTGTTACCACAGAGTTAGATGCACAGATCATCTTTATTGTACCCGTCAAACCTCAATAAGTTAATTGTTACTCGTTTTGAGACTCATTTTTGTTCATAAAATTCTGTCAAAAACATGGAGAAAAAAGTAGTTCCGTTAATTGAAAAGTCATAATCTCACTGCAAAAGTCATAATCTCACCGGTGAGATTATAGGATTATTATTCACTGAGAAATTTCTATAATTCACGGGTAAGCATAAAAGAAAAGCTTTTTATCACATGACAGTGATTGTATCCGATCTAATAATATACACATTACGTATTTCGTTATATATATATACAAGAGAAAGTTGATGCAATGCATCAATGTCGCCGGATATCCATAGTGCAGTTATGCATAACACTAACATTATAGTAGTTGAATAAACAGTTATCAACTGAGGGGCATATTGGAACATCAGGGGTGGGGTCAAGTGAAAATGTATCATAACTTGCATTGTTTTGTCAACGAAGTGAATGATAATTGAAACCTTTCATTGTTTATGATCAATCTCCATTCCAAAGTAGGTTGACTAAACACACAACCAACTAATTATTGATCATAAACAGTAATGGAAATGAGAAATCTTGCCAATCATTAGTCTTAGTATGTATACAGTGCTTTCATTAAGGAATACTTATAAGATTTGTGAATTCCACATACACTTTTCAAGATGTTTGTCAGAATATTTGAATTTTATTATTTTTCAATAAAACCACAAAACAGACAATTTAGGAGTTGCATGTAATAGCACATTATTTTACATTTCCTCTATTAAAGTCAACAGTGGACACCTTTGCAGCAATATACTTTTAAAACAATGAGTTAAGGGTTAAATCGCGGAGTTTTCTCTTTTTCTCAAAATGATATTAGCTTGGCATCCTAATTATATCATACTTTAACAAATGTTGAAATGTAGTCCAATATTTATAAATTAGACCACATTCGAAATATAATATCAACTAAAAAGTTAAATCTCATTGAAATTGTTGTATAATTTAAACTTAATTTCGAACATAAACTGAGCCCTACAACATGTTAATTTATTTTAATTCTTTCCTTCCTTTTTTATAATGAAAATAACAAAACTACTCATGTTTTAAAATTATATTATGATGAGCGCCCTTGTGTCAATGATCCATAACAATATGCAGATCGGAAGCAATATGCCTTTAGGGAATTATGTGACACATTTAAAATTGTCAAGGACGAAATAATTTTGTACGAAAGACCCGATTCTTTCTGATTCGCAGAGGTGTCGTTCTTGAAACTCTCTTTATAGGCAGAGAGTGTTCGTTCAAAGTAATTTTTCTATTAAAACTAGTTTTTATCTCGGTTTGTTCTTTTCTTCATTTGTTTCGAACCAAATAAACATTTTAAATCACCTACGATTTACTATTTGTAAGCGAGTGTAAAGAGACGGCTCTCTGCAAAGGAGATTGATCTACGCAGTTGGTATTCGCGAGTCACGCTTCAAGCAGGTGCGCGTATGTAAACAAATTAGACTGCGACGTAAAGGTTTGTAGTTATCGCCTTTTGAGTACATGAAGTATATAGTGTAACAATAAAGTATACCAGTCTAGCTAATAGGGACTGTTTTGTCTTCGTAAATAAAACAACAAAACATAAATGCGAGTCAAAATAAAGAAACTGAAAATACCTAAAACATCGGAATATATATTTCATTTTAGATGTGTCATTACTTAGTGTTTTTAAACAAACACAAGTGCAATATGTTCAAGACATCTAAATGTGTTTCTTTCTAATAATAATCCCCCCTCCCATGTGATTTCCGAAAACCTATTAAAAATAGAAGTCGCGGGCTTCTGCCCGGCGACTAATAACGTGTGTATAACATGACCGGAAACTAGGTAAATGACGTCATACTTATATCACTCACAGTGTGGGTAATATGGATTATATCTCACTGATAGAACTGAGTATCTTATCGTTTAGCATTAAATAAGTTCTATACTTCCATTAATATATAAACTCTTTACTTTCACTTTCATTAGAAGATATATCCTATATTTTAATTAATATATTCTATACTTTAATAGATATATCCTATACTTTAATTAAGATATTCTATACTTTAATATATATATTATACTTTAATTAATATATTCTATACTTTAATTAATATATCCTATACTTTAATTAATATATCCTATACTTTAATTAATATATCCTATACTTTAATTAATATATTCTATACTTTAATAGATATATTCTATACTTTAATAGATATATCCTATATTTTAATTAATATATCCTATACTTTAATTAATTATATCCTATACTTTAATTAATATATTCTATAATTTAATTAATATATCCTATACTTTAATTAATATATCCTAATATATCCTATACTTTAATTAATATATCCTATACTTTAATTAATATATTCTATACTTTAATAGATATATTCTATACTTTAATATATATATCCTATACTTTAATATATATATCCTATACTTAAATTAATATATTCTATACTTTAATAGATATATTCTATACTTTAATAGATATATCCTATACTTTAATATATATATCCTATACTTAAATTAATATATTCTATACTTTAATTAATATATCCTATACTTTAATTAATATATTCTATACTTTAATAGATATATTCTATACTTTAATAGATATATCCTATACTTTAATTAATATATTCAATACTTTAATAGATATATCCTATACTTTAATTAATATATTCTATACTTTAATATATATATCGTATACTTAAATTAATATATTCTATACTTTAATTAATATATCCTATACTTTAATTAACATATTCTATACTTTAATCAATATATCCTATACTTTAATTAATATATCCTATACTTTGATTAATATATTCTATACTTTAATAGATATATCCTATACTTTAATTAATATATTCTATACTTTAATATATTCTATACTTTAATATATATATCCTATACTTTAATTAATATATTCTATACTTTAATTAATATATCCTATACTTTAATTAATATATACTATACTTTAATTAATATATTCTATACTTTAATAGATATATCCTATACTTTAATTAATATATCCTATACTTTAATTAATATATCCTAATTAATATATCCTATACTTTAATTAATATATCCTATACTTTAATTAATATATTCTATACTTTAATAGATATACCCTATACTTTAATTAATATATTCTATACTTTAATATATATATCCTATACTTTAATTAATATATTCTATACTTTAATTAATAACTTTAATTAATATATCCTATACTTTAATTAATATATCCTATACTTTAATTAATATATCCTATACTTTAATAGATATATCCTATACTTTAATTAATATATTCTATACTTTAATATATATATCCTATACTTTAATTAATATATTCTATACTTTAATTAATATATTCTATACTTTAATATATATATTCTATACTTTAATATATATATTCTATACTTTAATTAATATATTCCATACTTTTGCTGATATGTATTCGAGTTAGTTTTCTGAAGAGTTGTTGTGTCTAGGAAAGGATTAGATAATTTGTCTAGCAATCCTATATTGTCCATGTATGTGTTAGCAAGAATTCGGTCAATGTGTTGTGTCTAGGAAAGGATTAGATACTTAGCCTAGAAATCCTATATTGTCCATGTATATGTTAGCAAGAATTCGGTCCATGTGTTGTGTCTAGGAAAGGATTAGATAATTAGTCTAGAAATCCTATATAGTCCATGTATGTGTTAGCAAGAATTCGGTCAATATGTTTATATTCTATGTGCTCATGCTGCACAATATTTGTTACATAGAGAAGGATTCTGTACGTTTCTTATTGTGAGCAACTCGCAGTTTCTTGGAATTGTTCTTGTCACTCGAGTCGAGTTACTTTCAATGTTTTAAACGTAGCGAATGTTCGACGGTCGATGTCTAAAACAGAGAGTTGTGCTGTATGAAAGTCAACAAAACTGTATTTCCCACCGTCATCTGTGCATATTGACCACCGCCATCTGTGCATATTGACCATCGCCATCTGTGCATATTAATCACCGCCATCTGTGCATATTAATCACCGCCATCTGTGCAATATGATCATCGCCATCTGTGCATATTTAACACCGCTATCTTTGCATATTGACCAACGCCATCAGTGCATAGTGATCACCGCAAAAGGTACATATATTGACCATCGCCATCTGTGCATATTGATCACTGCCATCTGTGTATATTGATCTGACCACCGCCATCTGTGCATATTGATTACCGCCAAATGTGCATATTGATCTGACCACCGCCAACTGGGCATATTGATCTGACCACCGCGAGCTGTGCATATTGACCACCGCCGTCTGTGCATATTGGCCACCGCCATCTGTGTATATTGATCTGACCACCGCCGTTTGTGCATATTGACCACCGCCATCTGTGTAAATTGACTACCGCCAACTGTGCATATTGATCTGACCACCGCCAACAGGGCATATTGATTACCGCCATCTGTGTATACTGACTACCGCCATCTGTGCATATTGAGCTGACCAGCGCTAACAGGGCATATTGACCACCGCCATCTGTGTATATTGACTACCGCAAACTGTGCATATTGATCTGACCAGCGCCAACTGGGCATATTGATCTGGCCACCGCCAAATGTGCATATTGATCTGACCACCGCCATCTGTGCATATTGATCTGACCACCGCCGATTGTGCATATTGACCACCGCCATCTGTGCATATTGATCACCGCCATCTGTGCATATTGATCTGACCACCGCCAACTGTGCATATTGACCACCGCCACCTGTGCATATTGATCTGACCACCGCCATCTGTGCATATTGATCTGACCACCGCCAACTGTGCATATTGACCACCGTCAACTGTGCATATTGATCACCGCCATCTGTGCATATTGATCACCGCCATCTGTGCATATTGATCACCGCCATCTGTGCATATTGATCACCGCCATCTGTGCATATTGATCTGACCACCGCCAACTGTGCATATTGACCACCGCCACCTGTGCATATTGATCTTAACACCGCCATCTGTGCATATTGATCACCGCCATCTGTGCATTTTGATCTGACCACCGCTATCTGTGCATATTGATTACCGCCAACTGTGCATATTGATCCGACCACCGCCAACTGGGCATATTTATCTGACCTCCGTCAACTGGGCATATTTATCTGATCACTGCGAGCTGTGCATATTGACCACTGCCATCTGTGCATATTGACCAACGCCATCTGTGCATATTGACCAACGCCATCTGTGCATATTGATATGACCTCCGCCAACTGTGCATATTGACCACCGCCATCTGTGCATATTGATCTGACCACTGCAAACTGTGCATATTAATTTGACCACAGCCAACTGTGAATATTGACAACCGCCAACTGTGCATATTGATCTGACCACCGCTATCTGTGCATATTGATCACCGCGAACTGTGCATATTGACCACCGCTATCTGTGCATGTTGATCTGACCACCGCCAACTGTGCATATTGATCACCGCCATCTGTGCATATTGATCTAACCACCGCCAATTGTGCATATTGATCTGCCCACCGCCAACTGTGCATATTGACCACCGCCATCTGTGCATATTGATCTGACCACCGCCGATTGTGCATATTGACCACTGCCATCTGTGCATATTGATCTGAACACTGCCATCTGTGCATATTGATCTGAACACCGCCATCTGTGCATTTTGATCACCGCCATCTGTGCATATTGATCTGACCACCGCCATTTGTGCATGTTGATCTGACCACCGCCAACTGTGCATATTGATCACCGCCATCTGTGCATATTGATCTGATCACCGCCATCTGTGCATATTGATCTGACCACCGCCAACTGTGCATGTTGATCTGACCCCCGCCATCTGTGCAAATTGATCACCGCGAACTGTGCATATTGACCACCGCCATCTGTGCATGTTGATCTGACCACCGCCAACTGTGCATATTGATCACCGCCATCTGTGCATATTGATCTGACCAACGCAAACTGTGCATATTGATCTGACCACAGCCAACTGTGAATATTGACAACCGCCAACTGTGCATATTGATCTGACCACCGCCATCAGGGCATATTGATCTGACCACCGCCATCAGGGCATATTGATCTGACCACCGCCATCAGGGCATATTGATCTGACCACCGCCGATTGTGCATATGACCACCGCCATCTGTGCATATTGACCACCGCCAATTGTGCATATTGACCACCGCTATCTGTGCATATTGATCTGAACAACGCCATTTGTGCATATTGATCTGACCACCACCATCTGTGCATATTGAACACCGCTATCTGTGCATATTGACCATCGCTATCTTTGCATATTGACCTGACCACCACCACCTGTGAATATTGACCACCGCCCCTTGTGCATATTGATCTGAACACCGTCAACTGTGCATAATGACCGCCGACATCTGTGCATATTGATCTGACAACCGCTATCTGTGCATATTGCCAACCGCCATCTTTACACATTGATCTGACCACCGTCATATGTACATATTGACCTCCGCCATCTGTACATATTGACCACCGCCATCTGTACATATTGACGACCACCGCCATCTGTGCATATTGATCTGACCACCGTCAACTGTGCAAATTGATCTACGCCATCTGTGCATATTGACCACCGCCAGCTGTGCATATTGATCACCGCCATCAGTGTATAGTGATCACCGCTACAGCAAGCTTTGCATATTGACCACTGCCATATGTGCATATTGACCACCGCCATCTGTGTATAATGATCAACAGCGTCTGTGCATATTGACCACAGCTATCTGTGCATATTGACCACCACCATCTGTGCATATTGACCACAGATATATGTGAATATTGACCACCGCCGTCTGTGCATATTGACCACAGCTATATGTGAATATTGACCACAGCTATATGTGTTAATTGACCACCGCTATCTGTGCATATTAACCACAGCTATATATGCATATTGACAACCACCATCTGTGTATATTGACCACCGCCATCTGTGCACAATTGACCACACACTATCTGTGCATATTGATCTGACCTCCGCCAACTGTGCATATTGACCACCGCAATATGTGCATATTGATCTGACCACTGCAAACTGTGCATATTGATTTGACCACCGCCAATTGTGCATATTGATCACCGCTAACTGTGCATATTGATCTGACCACAGCCATCTGTGCATATTGATCTGACCACCGCCATCTGTGCATATTGACCACCGCTAACTGTGCATATTGATATGACCACCGCCATCTGTGCATATTGATCTGAACACCGCCATTTGTGCATATTGATCTGACCACCGCCATCTGTGCATATTGAACACCGTTATATGTGCATATTTACCATCGCTATCTTTGCATATTGACTTGACCACCACAGACTGTGCATATTGACCACCGCCCTTTGTGCATATTGATCTGACCACCGTCAACTGTGCATAATGACCACTGCCATCTGTGCATATTGATCTGACAACCGCCATCTTTACACACTGATCTGACCACCACCACATGCACATATTGACAACCGCTACCTGTACATATTGACCACCGCTATCTGTACGTATTGACCACCGCTATCTGTACGTATTGAACGCCGTCTGTGCATATTTACCACAGCTATCTGTGCATATTGACCACCACCATCTGTGCATATTGACCACAGCTATATGTGAATATTGACCACCGCCGTCTGTGCATATTGACCACAGCTATATGTGTTAATTGACCACCGCCGTCTGTGCATATTGACCACAGCTATATGTGAATATTGACCACAGCTATATGTGTTAATTGACCACCGCTATCTGTGCATATTAACCACAGCTATATATGCATATTGACAACCACCATCTGTGTATATTGACCACCGCCATCTGTGCATATTGACCACACGCTATCTGTGCATATTGATCTGACCTCCGCCAACTGTGCATATTGACCACCGCAATATGTGCATATTAACCACAGCTATATATGCATATTGACCACATCCATCTGTTTATTTTGACCACCGCCATCTGTGCATATTGACCACAGCTATATGTGCATATTGACCAACACCATATGTGTATATTGACCACCACCATCTGTGTATATTGACCACCGCCATCTGTGTATATTGACCACCACCATCTGTGTATATTGACAACTGTCAATTGTGTATATTGACACCGCCATCTGTGTATATTGACCACCGCCATCTGTGCATATTGACCACCGCCATCTGTGCATATTGACCACAGCTATATGTGCATATTGTCCACCACCATCTGTGTATATTGACCACCGCAATCTGTGCATATTGACCACAGCTATATGTGCATATTGACCTGACTCTGCATTTTTCACAAATTATCTGTCAAATTATTTTGACATTGGACCAGTGCTTTCACTTATGATTTTCAACATTTGCAAAATAACACCACCATTTTTTCCAACCAATCAAAATGACATGACTATAATTGTAAAAGGTCCCCTAATAAACATTTCTCCCTAACACTTTTACAATAGGACCAGCAGTTTGCCTTGGCAATAAATCTTATGGGTTGAATTGAAATTGGAAAAGGACCAAGTAAGAAACACGCGTGTAAGGCATGTACTTCTTCAAAGTATCGTATAGTGGCGGGAAAGTAAAGATTTGAACAAAAAACAATTTTGAAGACTTAGTTCAATTTCAATTAAATAGTTCTTCGCGTTGTCTTAATGATACTTTTTCTACAATGTAATTAGAACATGTGGAAGAATTGTTTAACCCTACACGAGCTTTCGGCCATTAATGTTTCGTTCGTTCGTTTTCTGTCGTTGTTTACCCTCACACTCGACTATATAGCCATTTGGCGAGTAAAATAGAAATGACCCGACCCGAGATTCCGTCTCAGGGAGCTAGAGGTATAGAGTAATGCTCCCTGAAACAGAAAATCCACAGGAGGCGATAAATGTATTTTATTTTTTATATGAAAGTGACAGCATTCATTCATCCTAAAATAAAATCTTAATTAAAGCCGTCCCGCGAGAAAACCATCATTGTGGCATCTGCGTAATGTATCGATCCAGATCAGCCTGTGTATTTTCTGTTTCAGGCAGCATTACTCTATACCTCGGCTCTAATTATAAAATATAAAAGTTACCGTTCACATAAAATCGATTTATATCATATATTATTATAGATATGCTTTAGGTGCAAACGGTCTTGGATGCTACAATTGTTCATCTGCAATGTGATGTTTATCTCATTAAAGTAATTTTAAATTCATACTGTCTTTTTTAAAGGAAACCAAAAATGCTATTCTAATACGCATTAATATGTAGGGAACAGTCATATAAACCTAATGTGATAACAATTATTTTTCGAAAATATAAAAAAAAAAAACTTTAATAAGCATTTAAAATCCGAATTCAAAATAAGCCAGTTCGCGATTATCAAAAAATATACATCGGCAATTTCCGTAAAATATATCGGGAGTGACGTCAGAGGGTGGAATTCAATGTTGACTTTCATTGTGTTGACAGTTTTAATCGTGAACGCATCGATGAATTTGGAATATTTAAAGAGACATAATTTATTTCCTCATGTTGTACTGTATGTACCGAGAGATGTAATAAAGTTATGTTCTGTTCTGTTCAGTTGTGTATATTTCACATATACACAAACAGAAGATACCGAAAAAATTGGCATAAAACGTAAAAATGCCTAAAGAGTGTGTGGTAGGGGGGTGTTCTAATATGCCGAAGGACGGTGTTAGCTTTCATAAATTCCCAAAGGACGACACAGTAAGAAAAATGTGGATAAAGGCGGTGGATTCGACGCGGAAACTTTGGAAAGGTCCGGCACTTTGAGGCATGAAAACAACCATCTTACCAATCAACACTATTATTTCATGATGATTAGCGTGTAATTACTTAAATTTACAACTTGATTACTTAGGTTAAGGACTTGATTAAATAAAATAATTTTGCTAAATTCAATTATATAAAGATGATCGATGTTTGTTTTTCACAGCTTGCATAGAAATTCTTTCCAGTTGATTTAATCTTCAAAAATGAATTATCTATAAACACAAGCTGATAATTGTTTCCCATTGAAGTAAAAAATAATGTTTTGAATGTAACAACTACTGAAGACTTGAAACATATCAAATTGAAAGGGGGTCCCTTATATTATTGTCATGGGTTTTCGTGCATTTTTAAAATCTCAATCAACATCAGTATTCCGAACACTCAAGTCATATTTGTTACTAAATCAATGTAATAGTGTATTTCCACAATATCGACAGACTAACAGATGGTGTTGAATAAAGTTTTGGGAACACCAGCAAATTATCTGTTATCTAATGCAATATATTTGTTTTCAACTTCGCTCAGAGATTTCCCATAATTATTTGGGTTATAATAAGTTATCCAAATGGGTATGAAATACGAAAAGAAAACTAGGTAACATTGTTGGAAAAGAAGGAAATGGTGACTGCCCTAGGTATATATTTATTGACTAGCTAACATGTTTTTATTGTTATCACTTTCAATGTGTATCTGCAAAGGGGTACGGACAATACCCCGGTGGGACAAAAACCCTATAGGACAAAACCCCGGTGGACAAAAACCCTGTGGACAAAAACCCCGTCCCTTAAAATGAATAGTGCAGAATTGTCACATAATGGAGAAGGGTAAGGGATAAATAAGGGTCTACTTTGTAAACACATGTGGTGTCTTATGAAATGATTTATGACATGTATTAATGGAGTGGCATCCTGTGGTTTAAAATGCCACTTCAGTGACTTGCAATTTGACTAATTAATTGTTATGACCTTTCCTTTGGATGTATTTGTTGACAAAAGTGACATCATCATAAGAGTTGCAATAAAATATGTAAACAAAATCAAGTAACCCTGTATTGCTGCAGAATTGTCATATAATGGCAAAGGGTGAAGGGGCAAATAAGGGTATACCTTGTAAACACATGTGGTGGTGTCTTATGAAATGATTTATGACATTAGTGAAGTGGCACCCTGTGGTCTAAAATCCACTTCAGTGACTAAATTGCAATTTGACTAATTACTTTTTATGACCTGGATAAAGGGAAAACAACTCAAAATGTGTAGTTTCCCCTTTTCTAAGACAGTTTTGAAAAATGACTCTTCTCAGTCTCCACATATTTTCAAAAACTTTCTGTAACTTGATGATTTTAGATGTATTTGCTTAAGTTCGGAAATGATCGAAATTTATCTGAGTTATTTAGCTATGTTTTATATAAAGTCTTAAGAAAAAAAATATTCTGAATTTAGTGACAGAAAGTAAATTGGTGATTTAACACATTCCTAAAAGCTTCTTTCACATGGTATATACAGAGACAAAGTTGAAAACATGGAGGCAAAATGAGAAACGTTTTATTATGACACCTGCAGCAAATACAACAGAAAGCGTCTGTATATGGGAACGGGGTAACATTAAAGGGGCTAAAATAATTGGATAAAAAAATGAGCTCCTTTTTCAGAAAAGAAGTCTTCGCTGTTAGCATAGATGTATTTTCTAGCCGAGAAACTAGAACTCGTTTCATTTGTTTGTTTGTTTGTTTGGAGTTTAACGCCGCTTTCAACAGCTTTGGTCATATCACGGCGGTCAGTGCACCTACCCATGTTTTCCTGGCTTTCCCACACCAGTACTTACACAACATTCTTTTGAAGCCACTGACTACTTTCTCACATAGATCAGAGGTGAGAGGCAATGGAAAAATCGCCCGAAAGAATGTCGCCGCAACCGGGTATCGAACCCGTGACCTCCAGATCACGAGTCAGATACGCTAGAACTCGTTTCACTTCCTTGTCCCATTTTGCAATGCAAGAAACGGATGTGCAGCGTAACACGTTTTGTATTGATGCCACTGAAATGTATATAGTTCATTTCTTGGTATCGGACAAAATACACATGGCCGAGCGTAAGCATTGGGGATTTTGAACCGGGCGTTCCTGGTTTAATCCCCAGTCGCGTTGCGGCGGTCATCATAGCGTACCCCTGGCAATGCAACTTTCTTAGCCTGGTACTGGTTTGTTTATCCAGGGATGATAAATGAGTAAAATGTCGCCGCGATATAACTGAAATAAAGTTGAAAATAGAGTAAAACACCAACAAAACAAACTTCCTTGTTAAAACCGGAGTTTCAGCGTGACACCGTTCTGAATGACGCCACTGACATTTATACAGACTGTAACCTTGTATCGGGTAATGAGGGGCGATGCTCTTGTTTCGAAATTAATGCAAATTTGGATAAAATCCCCTTATATTGGAATGAAATAAATATCTTTTTTTCGGTCTTATTTATATTTGTTTGACGACTCTGGCCACAGGCGTCCGAGTTTCCATTACAGAATTTATTATTTCTTGATCAGTCATTTTCACATATTTACCAATGTATCAAACGCATGTGTGCAGGTAGCTGCAGAAGTACTGTGCGTTGGAACTATTATTTTAGCATTACTATGTTTGAAGTTTTCCCCCTTTGTGGATTTATCAGGCTATTTTCTTACTTATTTTGCAACTTCCTGCAGGCGAAACATGCGTTAAAAACTCTTTCCGTCATTTACTTTCAAACATAATTTAATATATGATATTTTATATCTCAAGTCAGTTGGAACTTTCTCAGTTCTATAGAAGATCGCCAGCGAATGATATGAGCCGTTCCATGAGAAAACCAACATTGTGAACACTGCGAAAAGTATCGACACGGATCAACCTAAGCATGCCGCGCAGGCTAACCCGGACAGACACTTTTCGCCTCCAGTGGATTTTTTGTTTTATGAAACATTACTCTATACCTCTATCACCCTGAGTCGATAATGTTGGTTTTCTCGTGGAACGGCTCATATTGAGTCAAGTCAGATGGTCCGAAATGCATTTACGTACAGTTAAGACTCTGGTGCGGTATCGTGTTGATTACAATTCAACCGGCATAGAACTTCCTTATTCCTACAGTAGACCCTGAGCCACGTCAGATGGTCAGAATTGCATTTACGTACAGTTAAGACTGGTGCAGTATTGTGTTGATTACAATTCAACCGGCACAGAACTTCCTCATTCCTATTAATGCATCAAATTAAACTACAACAACACCAAGATGTGAAATGTCAAGCTGACATTATTTCCCTAAAACAAAATAAGTTTAAAGGATTTGAAATTGGAAATTAGCAAAGTCCAAGCTGAACCAAACCATCAGATGTAGTGTATCAAAGATTTTAAGGTGAGAAATCATATGGTGTTGCTAGTGTAAAAAGTACCATAAAACGTTTTTCTGGATATGTTTATCAGAATTAAAACTCTGCAGACAATGCATTCATTAATGTCCAAGAACAATTAGCGAGTGTTACTATGAGAGCAGATCGTAAAATTGGTTAATTTTGATGAACGATCTTGATGAACATGAACTGGGTACAAGGGTAACAGGAAACACCCAATGGGAAATACCAACAGTGTGAAAAGTCCAATGAGCCTGCCTGAGAAACCAGTGATTACCTGGGAGTTCATTAATCTACCAGTTATGCACGTGATTGACCCAGTGACATATACTATACACATTATGTTATCATCAAAATAGACACAATGAGCATTTATTGCGTGGAACGGAGAATGTGTCATGTTTTGGCCAGAACACTGTTGAGTAAATGAATAAATTATAGAATAAAGAAAAGCACTGCGGTGCTTTGTTGATATTGGCCGGATTTTTATATTGGGAGGTGTCAAATTGGACTCTTCAATGTGAAGCTTTGTCAATAAGGGAAATTATGAATATTGAAAAGATGCAGTACATAAGAGTTCCGATACCCAGACTGGGACAGAAGACATGAGATAGCAAGGAGAGAGAGAGAGTTGTCATTCGACATTGTGAGTATTTTCCATTCGTTTTCCACCCTGTCCGGGTCATACCAAAGACTTTAAAGAATGCATATGTATAAACACACATATATACCCACGCAATTGCATATATGTATATATATATATATGTTATATATATATATCTCTCTAGTTATAGAGATATCTCTCAAATGAGGCAGATATCTCTCATACGAATAAATAGTAAAACGTCATGCCATATTGGTGGTAGATTCGTATTTTGAGTATTTTATATGATTGGGAGGAATCCGGGTCTCCTGCTCATTAGTATAGAACGCTTATAATAAGAATTACAGGCTTGCGATTCTTAGTCGATCAACATTACGTAAATTCAAAAAATAACATCTAGATTGGTTTTCATTAGCTTTTATATTTTATAATAAAAACTTATTAGGGTGCGTACCTTGAATCAAGACTTGCTATAAAAGGATATCAAAACGGTCCGATGTATTAATTATATGACGCGAAAATATGCAGGAATACGATTGTCAAAGGTGTGTAGAATGATGTTCTCCCTTCAACTTGTTATAGGCTACCAAGATCAATAAATAACTTCGATTCCCTGTGATTATCCCGAACTACTTAATGAATTACTATGAAAACATCTGAGAATCCACAATGTTCCTGTTGTTTGGTAAATAGTCTGCCCTTATGCTAAAATATTAAGTCAACCGACCATCTCTACAGACAGGGTGTACTACCTAATACCTTATCCATGCTATGTATGGCCACCTGGTACATTTTATAAGTAACATAAACAAGAAGGTTATGCGATTTAAGAACATGAGTAAAGTCCAATCAAAGCAAACGGGATAAGTGTCAAAGATGGACAGGTGCGTGACGAGACTGAGGCTAAACTTTCAATCTCTTGACAGGGAGCATATGATATCACATTTTGGGCGGCTCCTCGGTCTGCACAACGTGTGATGTTCACACCACTACAGAACATTTCTTGATACACTGTCGCGGGCACAGTGAGGCAAGATATAAGCTCTCTGGGGCACTAAAACGGATAGGAGTTGCCCTGAACCTAAACAAGCCACCTTTCTCACTCTATAGACTTACCTGCTAGACTGTCATATGTAAAATATAATCCGCAGTTGCTAGATCATGGAGTGAATCCTTCCTATATAGTTCCAACGTTGACAATTGAAGATTTTAAACAAACACAAATTGAGACATGACTGGAGGGGACAATATAAAAAGTCCCAACTCTGATCATATCCCGGGTCGTGAAGGTTCATGGTGTCAGCAGGTCTTCTCTTCCACGATCTTGACTAGACAACATCCTTCGGATCCGGAATGTGGTTGGGGTATGCATGCGGATCTCCATATTGACCATGCTCAAAATGTTTTACATTTAACAGCCGTTTTATCCAATTTTAGGTCAGATGGAAGAAATTCATTTTCCATAGGCGACCATTGTAGCGTTTTGGGCTATGGCTCTTTCCCAACAGTAGACCTAACCCAGAAACCTATATTCAATCAAAGTTCATTATCAAAACTACCAAACCAAATCAAAACTGGCCCTGGATCGCTCACCTTAATTATACAATGTACTGCAATGCAAAACACATCAAGACAATTATTCTGAATGCAACCTCCACAGTGTTAACAATATTTTCCTTCATTTGGCCTAGTGATCTATATTTTTTTACCTGATATGACCCATATTCCAACATGGACTAGATATCATCAAGACAACATTCTGACAAAGTTTCAACTTGCTCAAAGTAAAAATGCGGCCTCCGGAGTTTGAACAATATTTTCCTTTATTGACCTAGTTTCTGATCCAATATGACCCATATTCAAACTTGACCTAGATATAATTCAGACAAACATTCTGACCAAATTCCAAGCTGCTGAAGCAAAAAATGCGGCATCCAAAGTGTTCACAAGATTTTCCTTCAATTTGATCTAGTGACCTATAGTTTTTGACCCAGCATGACCCATATTCGAACTTGGCCTACATATCATCAAGAAAAACATTCTGATAAAGTTTCTTCATGCTGAAATTAAAAATGCAGTATCCAGAGTGTTAACAAGATTACCCTTCAATTTGGCCTAGTGACCTAGTTTTTAACCCGGCATGACCCATATCCAAAATTGGCCTAGATATCATTTAGACAAACATTCTGACCAAATTTCAAGCTGCTGAAGCAAAAAATGCGGCATCCAAAGTGTTAACAAGATTTTTCTTCAATTTGACCTAGTGACCTAGTTTTTGACCCAGCATGACCCATATTCGAACTAGGCCTAGATATCATTTAGCTCAACATTCAAGCCGCTGAAGCAAAACATGCGGCTTCTACAGAGTTAACAAGATTTTCCCTCAATTTGGCCTAGTGACCTAGTTTTTGACACGGCATAACCCATATTCAAACTTGACCTAGATATTTTTAAGACAAACATTCTGACAATTTCAAACTGCTGAAGCAAAAATTGCGGCCTCTGGAGTGTTAACAAGATTTTCCTTCAATTTGACCTAGTGACCTACTTTTTAAACCGACGTGACCCATGTTCAAACTTGACCTACATATCATCAAGACAAACATTCTGATAAAGTTTCAACATGCTCAAGTTGAAAATGTGGCCTCAAGAGTGTTAACAAGATTTCCCTTCAATTCGACCTAGTGACCTAGTTTTTGACCTCATATGGCCCAGTTTCGAACTTGTCCAAGATTTGATGGAGATAAACTTTCTGATAAACTTTCATGAAGATTGGATGCAAAATGTAGCCCGTAGAGTGGATGCAAAATGTAGCCCGTAGAGTGTTAACAATCTCAAATGTTGACGACGCACGACGGACGACGGACGGAAACCGGACAAAATGTTATCACAATAGCTCACCTTGCACTTCGTGCATAGGTGAGCTAAAAAGCACAACAAACTCACATGCGAGACAGCCCTTTTTTTTTTAAATATGACGTCAAATCAAAGGTCACCCTTATATCGCAGTGAATTTTGGAAAATACATGTTGTTCTAAAAATGACTCCTAAGCTGTCAATAAAGTTAAAATCAGTTGGAGGGTATTCATCTTTATCATCTTTATTATAAACACTTTCAACTTACAACAAAATCATTATTGTCCAATGGGAGACCAATTCAGTGTCATGAATTCATCTGAAATCCCCTGGACAAAATTGTCTGCCCGGCAAGCAGATCTGATTTACTTCCCTTTGACCTAAAGAGAAAGGGTTTTTTCGATTTACCGCATAACAAAACCAATATTAGTATAAGAATGAATAATGCGGATAAGTTTTCAAAGTTTTTGGTTCATTTCGTTCAACGGTTAGCAAAATAAAGCAATTACCCTTTGCCCGGTACGGTGTTGTTTGCTGACATATTGAAAGCTTCCTTTGGTAATGATTGATGTTTTCAGCATTTATCAAGAGACCAACAACACCAACTATAATTGTTTTTGACACAAAAACAGATGTCTCCCCCTCAAATATCTGTCAAAATCCCCCAAAACATTCTAAGCTATAAAGCAGACACAAATTTGGCCAATTCGGACAGTATTCAACTTTTAATTACTAATTTTATCTTGACCTTGTACAAAGCGGACATGATAGCAAACACATCTTATTACTGCAGCTGTAACATTCAAGACTGAAGTATTCCTCAAAACAGTTAACAACTGTTGCTAAACATAAGCAATTGCAAATAAAAACTAGAGGTTGTTTTTGGGAAAAACGTATGTCTCCCCCAAGGGGTATTTGTCTGGCTGACTGTATTTTGTCAGTTAGTGATTTATTTTAAAAAAGGGCAATAACTCATCCAAAAGTAGGTCAAATTAAACGCCGTCGTAATATGCGCAACAAGACATTGTACCGATGACTCCTGTGAAGTTTCATAGAAATGTGGCAAAGGGGTTGTGAGATGAAGGCCGGACAAGAATGAAATGGCAATTTTAAAAAAAGGGCAATAACTCAACCAAAATTAGGTCAAATTAAACGCCCTCGTAATATGCGCAACTAGACGTTGTACCGATGACTCCTGTGAGTTTCATAGAAATGTGGCCAAGGGGTTGTGAGGTGAAGGCCGGACAAGAATGAAATGGCAATTTAAAACAAGAGGGCCATGATGGCCCTGGAATCGCTCACCTGATTTTTTTTCCAATTTAGCTATATAAGCCCCGCCCCCTGGCAGCCATAGTTTCCGACCAATCAACTTGGTTTGAAGGAATCTGATAGAGGGTCACCCTAGGAACATTTCTACAAAATTATTTGAAAATCGGCCAGACACTTTTGGAGGAGAAGATTTTTTAAGTTTTCACTATAGCCATATAATGCAAATTTGCCCTGCCCACTGGAGGCCATGTTTTTTGAACAATCAACATGGCTTGAAGGAATCTGAAAGTGGGTCATCCAAGGAACATTTCTACATAATTATTTGAAAATCGGCCTGACACTTTCGGAGAAGAAGATTTTTTAAGTTTTCACTATGGTAATATAAGGCAAAATAGCCCCGCCCTCTGGCGGCCATATTTTTCGACCAATCAACATGGCTTGAAGGAATCTGATAGAGGGTCACCCAATGAACATTTCTACAAAATTATTTGAAAATCGGCTGAACACTTTCGGAGAAGAATTTTTTTTAAGTTTTCACTATAGCAATATAAGGCAAAATAGCCCCGCCCCCCTGGCGGCCATGTTTTTTTACCAATCAACATGGCTTGAAGGAATATGATAGAGGATCACCCAAGGAACAGTTCTACAAAATTATTTGAAAATCAGCTTGACACTTATGGAGGAGAAGATTTTTTAAGTTTTCACTATAGCCATATAAGGCAAAATAGCCCTGCCCACTGGCGGCCATGTTTTTCAACCAATCAACATGGCTTGAAGGAATCTGATAGTGGGTCACTAAAGGAACATTTCTACAAAATTATTTGAAAATCGGTCTCACACTTTCGGAGGAGAAGCTTTTTAAATTTTCACTATAGCCATATAAGGCAAAATAGCCCCGCCCCCCCTGGCGGCCATGTTTTTCGAACAATCAACATGGCTTGAAGGAATCTGATAGAGGGTCATCCAAGGAACATTTCCACAAAATTATTTGAAAATAGGCCTGACACTTTCGGAGGAGAAGATTTTTTAAGTTTTCACTATAGCCATATAAGGAAAAATAACCCCGCCCCCCCTGGCGGCCATGTTTTTTGACCAATCAACATGGCTTGAAGGAATCTCATAGAGGGTTATCCAAGGAACATTTCTACACAATTATTTGAAAATCTGCCAACCAGTTTGGGAGAAGAAGAATTTTGAAGTTTTTTTCATTTCGTTGCCATGGAAACCAGAATTCTGCATGGATCCCAAATATTTGAAGGAAATCTGGTGAGGTCATTGAGAGGATGCTTTCTGTGAAGTTTCATCCAAATTGACCCACTGGTTACTGAGGAGAAGAAGTTGACGCACGACGCACGACGGACGACGGACGACGCACGACGGACGACGCACGATGGACGACGGACGCCGGACAAAAGGCGATCACAATAACTCACCTTGAGCAAAGCTCGGGTGAGCTAAAAAGGGCAATAACTCATCCAAAAGTAATTAAACGCCCTCGTAATATGCGCAACAACACATTGTACCGATGACTCCTGTGAAGTTTCATAGAAATGTGGCAAAGGGGTTGTGAGATGAAGGCCGGACAAGAATGAAATGGCAATTTTAAAAAAAGGGCAATAACTCAACCAAAATTAGGTCAAATTAAACGCCCTCGTAATATGCGCAACTAGACGTTGTACCGATGACTCCTTTGAAGTTTCATAGAAATGTGGCAAAGGGGTTGTGAGATGAAGGCCGGACAAGAATGAAATGGCAATTTTAAACAAGAGGGCCAAGATGACCCTAAATCGATCACCTGATTGATAGTGTATGGTGAGTGTAAAGAAAGACAACTCTGCGAAGGAGATTGCCCTTGCATAATACTCTGCCAAGTGTTACCTCCCTTAGACCATCAATGTAATAACCATATGTCATTTGAAGCAAAAAGTTAATTTTACTCCTTTTCTGATGCTGCTTGGTTGCTATGCCTTTCAACAAATCAATATGGCTTGACAAAGTATGTAGATGATCAATGAAAGAACATTTCTACAAAACTATCTTTAAATCAGACAAGCACTTTTATAAGGATGCTTTATTAAAGTATTGTCATTTTGCCCCTTTTTTGATGCCGCCTGACTGCCATGTTTTTCGACCAATCAGTATGGCTTGAACAATTTTTATAGAGGGTCACCCAAGGAACATTTCTACCAAATTATATTTGAATCTGACAGGCAGATTCGGAGGAGAAGATTTTTAAAGTTTGGACATTTTGTCCCCTTTCTGATGCCGCAGCAACCAAAGTTCTCAATGGAATTTAAATCTTTGAACAATTTTGAAAGAGGACCACCAAAGGAATATTCCTGTGATGTTTGGTGGAAATTGTTCTTGCGGTTCAGGAGGAGATGATGTTTAAAGCTAAAAGTTAACGACGGACGACAGACGACGGACGACGGACGACGGACGACGGACACAGAGTGATCAGAATAGCTCACCTTGAGCCTTTGGCTCTAGGTGATCTAAAATAGGGCAATAACTCATCCAAAAGTAGGTCAAATTAAACGCCCTCGTAATATGCGCAGCTAGACGTTGTACCGATGACTCCTGTGAAGTTTCATAGAAATGTGGCAAAGGGGTTGTGAGATGAAGACCGGACAAGAATGAAATGGCAATTTTAAAACAAGAGGGCCATGAGGCCCTGGAATCGCTCACCTGAGAATGGGCTATTTAAGACATAACTCTCTCATGCTCAAGCCAAACATGTGGCTTCCAGAGTGTTAACAAGATTTCCCTTAAATTTGGTCTAGTGACCTAGTTTTTGACATGACATGACCCATATTCGAACTTGGCCTAGATATCATCATGACAAACTTTCTGATAAAGTTTCAACATGCTCAGGTTTAAAATGCGGCTTTAAGAGTGTTAACAAGATTTTCCTTAAATTTGGCCTAGTGACCTAGTTTTTGACCCGACATGGCTCATATTCGAACTTGGCCTAGCTATTACTTAGACAAATATTCTGACAAAGTTTCAACATGCTCAAGCCAGAAATGTGGCTTCTAGAGTGTAATCAAGATTTTCCTTAAATTTGGCCTAGTGACCTAGTTTTTGACCGGACATGACCCATATTCGAACTTGGCCATGATATCAAAAGACAAACATTCTGACAAAGTTTCAACATGCTCAAGCCAAAAATGTGGCTTCCAGAGTGTTAACAAGATTTTCCTACAATTTGGCCTAGTGACCTACTTTTTGACCGGACATGACCCATATTCGAACTTGGCCTAGATATCATCAAGACAAACTTTCCGACAAAGTTTCAACATGGTCAAGTTTAAAATGTGGCTTCCAGAGTGTTAACAAGATTTTCCTTCAATTTGGCCTAGTGACCTAGTTTTTGACCCGACATGACCCATATTCGAAATTGGCCTAGATATCAAAAGACAAACTTTCTAATAAAGTTTCAACATGCTCAAGTTTAAAATGTGGCTTCCAGAGTGTTAACAAGATTTTCCTTCAATTTGGCCTAGTGACCTACTTTTTGACCGGACATGACCCATATTCGAACTTGGCCTAGATATCATCAAGACAAACTTTCCGACAAAGTTTCAACATGGTCAAGTTTAAAATGTGGCTTCCAGAGTGTTAACAAGATTTTCCTTCAATTTGGCCTAGTGACCTAGTTTTTGACCCGACATGACCTATTTTCGAACTTGGCCTAGATATCACTAAGACAAACATTCTGACAAAGTTTCAACATGCTCAAGCCAAAAATGCGGGAGTCTTAACAAGATTTTCCTTAAATTTGACCTAGTGACCTACAGTACAGCTCAAGGGGGTTTTCCCAAAAACGCTCACCCCCGGGTTGAGGGGGGTATCGATAAAATGATTAACCGCCGGCGTTAAGTCGCTCCCCCGGCTTAACCCGGCGTTTTACAGGTATTTCAGAGATATGCCCGCTTGAGGTGGATTGCAGGGTTCCCCCCGCAGAAAATGTTAAATGGGAGTGGCCTATATTTCTTTTGCGAAGCCCCCGCGGAAAAATGCGAGTGGGTGTGTTTTAATTTTTTTTCCGATTATACATTATGTTAACTATTCTATATTATTTACTCTGCTTCCCAAATAGTAAATTTTGCAGGCATATGCATCACGAGCGATTGTTTACTTTTCAAAATAATCGCTCGCCAGATTGATTATTCTGCATGGCGAGTGTTAATAAAAAAAATCAATATATTGCAATTTAATTTCAATAATAGTTACGTTCTTTCTCAAGCTCCTCGAGATTAAATGTTTTAGATGACGTTCCCTCTTTTCATTGGCTTTTAAATTGTGTTACTATATTTCATTTACTATATTTCATATTGTAACCCATTTCCATTAATCCGAACCAGAAGTCTGTAAACGCATCTACATGAGTCGATTTATGATGTAATTACGGACGGAAGAGCGAACACTGAAAAGGGAGCGACTTCTACGTCTCTTAAAATATGACCCCCTACTCAAATCTACATGTATACTGCTAATTTTCAGGTCATTACATGTTTCCTCGGATATTAGCAAACCAATGGCTAAATCAAATAATGACAATTGAGTCAGATCAGATAAATCACTGTTACTAAATGTACCATGTACACTGTAGACCTGGATTTGTATGCGCATATATGTGTAAACTTGACTCATCATGTATATATACGAGTATGTTTTATATGCTGAAACTAAGACCAAAACAAAGAAACACTGGAACAGTCGCTAAAATACCTTACTTGAATACTTTGAACATCGAGTTGTCTGAGCTCTATTGCGATGAAATCTGCATGTGCATATTGCAAACATTTATAATCAAATTCATTGTTCTACAGCATAATTGAGAAATAAAGCCTTACCTTTGAGAATGATAATCCTATTTTTACATTCACAAACTATTAAGATCAACACGATTATGATAAATCCATTAACAAATTTATATTCATTTACCAAATCAAACAAAAATCACTTTTTATACGACACTACATTGAAGACAAATGAATCGCAAAACAGATTTCGTTTCAATATAAACATTAATGTTTGCGTGTAAAGGGTGTAGCACTTTATAAAGCACGTGACAGATGAAAAACGTGTGATATATTTTGTGTTGGTTGTCAGGCTGATTGAAAGACGGTGACGTGCATATAGATCACAGGGCATTGTTTTTATTGACCCGACTAACCAGCTGGTAATCTGACAGTTTGTTTCGTCGTTTAAATAACATCGTTTTTTGGCAAGCAAATTTCATACATATATACATACATTTTATAAGATTCGGCTTAAAACTTGCATTTTGCTATTTTCAATAGAAATATGTAAAAGAAATTTATCTATGTCCCCTAAAAAACACAAAAGATATTAGAACAATGTAAAACGACAACATAAAGTATATATGATCAAAGGTAATATAATTTGTTTTTAGCGTAGGCAGTGAAGTGTAGATCGAAACCACTATGCGTATTCACGCAGGCAAATCTAGGAATTTCTTCGAACTATGTACAACAACATTGGATAGCATGAATGTGCGTGCTGATCTCTATATATACATTTAGCAAATGCCATAACGTTGGGTGCCCTTAATCATGATTGTTTGCAGTGTCGAGATATGTGAATTGGCCGCAGTAATTTGACTGAACAATTGTTGAAAACGACGTTTTATCCCAATTAATCAACATTGAGCATTGTTAAAAGCATATGATGAAATGCTCATTTTAAAAATAAACGGAAACTTTTATGAAATCATTTAATTCGGAGTAGAGATTTCAAATATATTCCAATAGTCTGCATGTTTAAACTAATTGTATCGGAGCAAAATATAGGTCCTGTTTCTGGTTTATATTTATTTACGTTTACCAATATATGCCTGTATCATAAGGCTCGAACATAGGACCTGTCCCGAAGAAAGCTAGGAAACACATGAGTATCTGAACTGGCCGCCGTGATATGACTGAATAGTGTACAAACGGCGTTAAGCTTTTCTTACTGTAATGCGATTAATTAAATCCTGCGCAGGCAAGAACAAATAAAACATGCACAAAACAACCGCTGCACACTAGTTCAGAGCGAGTGTATGAGTAAAGGAACAAGCTATTTTAAGTGTATGTTCAGATTGTCTTGTGAACCTGGTCAGTTTAATCAGAATCTATAAAAGTTGACAGTTTCGTCTAACAATCTTGTAAGTTATATATGAGCTGTGTGCATCCCTGTTCTGGATCTAAACTTTGCACAAAAGCCAACTTTTAACTTGTGACATGCACAAGCTCATAATATCCTCATCTTTTAGTAGTGTCTAGTGACTTTGGGTATTGTTGATTTGACACTTTTCTGTTAATGTTGTGTTTTTGCCATTTATGACTGTATAACAGGTTGCAACAGGTTGCTGGTGTATATACACTATACTGTTCGAATTGGCATCAATATCCCCTAACACGCCTCATTTATAGGTAATATTTTGTACCTGTGCATAGTTGACTTCGTTTAGATATGCATACAGTAAAATAAAACATCATGAAAAAAGCTGGTGTATCTTAAAATTGCCATCTGATACGTCGACTATCGTAAACAGATCCAAGTTACATCATAAACCGGTGCGTGATCGCCCCGCCCCGCTCAATGAATATGTATACTTGATATACATGTATGCAGCACACGACATATAAAATATCTACGCAAAACTTCGTGATATTACAATAAATAGAAGCTTAATTATTGAGCCCCGATAACTCAGTCGGTAGCGACACAGGCTGTAAATCCAAGGGTTATGAGTTCGAATACCAGCTCCGCCAACATTTTCGAAGTTTGACGAAACGTCACTCGTGTTTCACCAATGGGCTAACAGTCAATTTGGAAAAGCAGCCAGCTACTTTTGATGTATGTTGTAAGTAGAACTGGTAGCTTAAGTACGTGAACCGGCACGCGTGATATACTGAACAATAGTTGAAAACCGCGTTAAGCCCTAATGAATGAATCAATATTGAATAAAGTTGAAACATGAGAAATTTTACATTTTGTCACAATGTTTTCATAAGTCATCTGCTGTAGAGGCGTCGACAGCATCTGTATGTGGTAAAAGGGCAAAATAGTTTCCCGGCATACCAAACACTTTAAAAAACGTATTAATGGGTTCCATCCTACGCGCTAATAGATTCGGTAAAATATATGTTATCGTGTCAGGGTAAATAAAATCGTGAGTATTGGGAACTTAACAATACAATACCATGATCTAACTGAAATACAGTTGAAAGTCATCTACAGAAAGTCTGGGTAAAGGGTTGACATGTGTTGTAATAAACAGCCACTTTATCTTAATCCGTATTAAAGAGTGGTATATCTCAAAAGTAGGTTGGTTAATCAGCGTGACAATATTATATGTATAAAGATAATTCCTGAAAAAGAAGCGCATTTTTATTAACTGTGCATCATTAAACATCGTGTAAAAGAGTGACTTAAAATAAATGATTTTTAAAATAACTGCCGTTCTGAACTATATTTACATTTCATTTTCAATTCATAGATGGCGTCATTCGTCTTCCACCAATGGGCTTAGTCTATGTGGAAAAGCAGCCAGTTGCTTGGGAAGATTATTGTGTGGAGTACTGGTGTGAGAAACCCAGGAAATGCATGAGTAGGAGAACTGGCCGCCGTGATATAACTGAGAAATGGTTAAAAATGGCGTTAAACCCCAATCAATCAATCAATTCATAGATCACTGTCCTGTACAATGGTCACATCATGGTCATAGCTACTTAACTGTTTACAACCTATTTAAAAAGGCTAATACAAAACAGAATGTGACTTCGGAAGCTAAGGGATGATTCCATCGCAATAGGGAATGTTGGACTAACCTTAACACGACTTTTTTCCCGGAGTTATTCGGTCCGGGAAATATAAGATGGGGGAGTAGTTGGTTCGGTGGTGGAGTGAAGATTAAGGAGGAACTAGACTCGGTAAGGAAAACATCATCAGAAGATATGTCAAAGCCTTTTACTCCGCTGCAGGTAAAACATTTGTTTGAGAAGACACCATCGTGAGCCGCACAAACGAGGGTCTAAGACGAAAAGATGACAAAGAAGGTTCTTTTAAGAAAAGACCAGAGGGGGAAAAACAAGTGTAATTCCACTCTTTAGCACTATGTACTATTGAATCAAGTGGCAGACGGGAACATAAGGGTCAGAAAGAGCATTGTGGCAAATGGATACAGGGCTGAAAATAATGATTGACAAAGTGTTTTAAAAGTCGTCTGCTTGGTGTTTGTTGGAAAGGGGTTAACTTGATAAGATCATTACACGATCAGCTAACAAGCGCTCATCTTTTTATTTTTTTCTTTAACCCCCCTTTCCAACATATGATAAATCCGCAGTAGACGACATTCAAAACGTCTACATATAATACAGAAACATATATCAAAAACTTAAAGATCTATTATGGACTAGAGATGAAAACATTTGACAAATGGAGAACTTGCTCATGACGGGTTTTGTTAATACATGTTTCACGTCACGCCAAAACCGACCTTCGGATATATTGACATAAATAGAATTTACAATAAAAAACGTACGTTTATAGTTAGTGTTTGGTCATAACCGTTCTTGTGAGGCTTGTAAGCCTAGATGCATGTAGTAAGACGGTTACATCATGATCTTATTGCGCGTATGCGAATGGTGATATTTTTTTTCTGAATTACATTACATGCACATCCTTTACAACTAAGTTGTATTATGCCACTGAGAGGAAGGCTATTCTTATTAACCATTTCCACATGCAACACATCAGCAGTAGCCAATTTGAAAACTTGTAGGTAAACATTTGGAAACTCTATAAACGGAAGTACACTTATTATTGAATAAGGTTGAAACCATTGAGACAGTTTTGTATTATGTCACAATGTTTCCAAATTCTTCTTTTGTAGCTGCGTCAGAAAGCGTCTGCAAGTGGAAAAGGGAAAACATATAGACGACAACATAATTGAACTTCATCATCTTTCCAGTCAATATTGTGTATAAGTTTCCATATTCGAAACCGTACCAAATGCGAGTATTGTGAATTAAACATTTCGATTCTCATTAACAAGCGGCCAGAAAACAGATCCGGCAATCAAAGATTCGCCTATATTAATAGGGGAGGACACCGGGTGGTAGAATTGATTTGTGAATTTATGATACATGAATGCTTCATAAAGCCGACAGCATAAGTGATTAACCATAACATAATAATACCGAACAACTCAGATTGTCGACATGTTTTTAACACCTATTAATTGAAAGTAATAATTGACGTTCACTCGCTTTGATCGCATTACAGATGGGTTAATGTTACATGTCGCGTCTGGGTTACTGAATAGGATATCCCTCTTGATTTAAAAACATTTTAGTCCAATAGTGTGATGTTGTATATTAACTACCGTTTGAAAAATGATGAAATTCCGCGGTACTGCGGGGTTATTGTAGGGGAAACCCCGCATACAGATAAGCGGGAACGCCGGGGGGCTGCCTTAATCACAGCTGTCAATCATCGTGACGTCATAAATCGTTATCGGATTTCCCTCCGCGGGCTTAATAGTTGAATGATCAAACCCCGCGGGACCGCCGGGTTATTGTAGGGGAAACCCTGCGTACAGGTGAGCGGGAACGCGGTGGGCTGTCTTATCAGCCCGCGGGGGTGAGGGTTTTTGGGAAAACCCCCTTGAGCTGTACTGTAGCTTTTAACCCGACATGACCTATTTTCGAACTTGGCCTAGATATCACTAAGACAAACATTCTGACAAAGTTTCAACATGCTCAAGCCAAAAATGCCGCTTCAGTAGTGTTAACAAGATTTTCCTTAAATTTGACCTAGTGACCTAGATTTTGACCCCACATGACCCAGTTTCGAACTTGGCCTAGAGTTGAACGAGATATATGTTCTGATAAACTTTTATAAAGATTGGATGCAAAATGCTGCCTCTAGTGAATTAACAAGCAAATGTTGACGACGGACGACGAACGACGAACGACGGACGACGGACAAAAGGCGATCACAATAACTCACCTTGAGCACTACGTGCTCTGGTGAGCTAAAAAGGGCAATAACTCATCCAAAATTAGGTCAAATTAAACGCCCTCGTAATATGCGCAACTAGACGTTGTACCGATGACTCCTGTGAAGTTTCATAGAAATGTGGCAAAGGGGTTGTGAGATGAAGGCCGGACAAGAATGAAATGGCAATTTTAAGAAAGGGCAATAACTCATCCAAAAGTAGGTCAAATTAAACGCCCTCGTAATATGCGCAACTAGACGTTGTACCGATGACTCCTGTGAAGTTTCATAGAAATGTGGCCAAGGGGTTGTGAGATAAAGGCCGGACAAGAAATGTGGACGTACAGACGGACACAATTTTAAACAAGAGGGCCATGATGGCCCTGGAATCGCTCACCTGATTTTTTTTCTCACTTTAGCTATATAAGCCCCGCCATCTGGCGGGCATAGTTTCCAACCAATCTTTAAGCTTTAAGGAATCTGACAGAGGGTCACCCTAGGAACATTTCTACAAAATTATTTGAAAATCGGCCTGACACTTTTGAAGGAGAAGATTTTTTAAGTTTTCACTATAGCAATAAAAGGCAAAATAGCCCCGCCCCCTGGCGGCCATGTTTTTTGACCAATCAACATGGCTTGAAGGAATCTGATAGAGGGTCATCCAAGGAACATTTCTACAAAATTATTTGAAAATCGGCCTGACACTTTTGGAGGAGAAGATTTTTTAAGTTTGCACTATAGCTATATAAGGCAAAAAAGCCCCGCCCCCCTGGCGGCCATGATTTTCGACCAATCAACATGGCTTCAAGGAATCTGATAGAGAGTCACCCAAGGAATATTTCTACAAAATAAGTTCAAAATCTGCCAACCAGTTAGGGAGAAGTAGAATTTTGAAGTTTTTTTCGTTTCGTTGCCATGGAAACCAGAATTCTGCATGGATCCCAAAAAATTGAAGGAATTCTGGTGAGGTCATTGAGAGGATGCTTTCTGTGAAGTTTCATCCCAATTGACCCACCGGTTACTGAGGAGAAGATGTTGAAGATTTTTTAAGTTTGCACTATAACCATAAAAGGCAAAATAACCCCGCCCCCTGGCGGCCATGTTTTTGACCAATCAACATGACTTGAAGGAATCTGATAGAGGGTCGCCCAAGGAACATTTCTACAAATTTATTTGAAAATCGGCCTGACACTTTTGGAGAAGAAGATTTTTTAAGTTTGCACTATAGCCATATAAGGAAAAATAGCCCCGCCCCCCCTGGCGGCCATGTTTTTCGACCAATCAACATGGCTTGAAGGAATCTGATAGAAATTCACCCGAGGAACATTTCTACAAAATTATTTGAAAATCGGCCCGACACTTTCGGAGGAGAAGATTTTTTAAGAATTTTGAAGTTTTTTCATTTCGTTGCCATGGAAACCAGAATTCTGCATGGATCCCGAACATTTTAAGGAATTCTGGTGAGGACATTGAGAGGATGCTTTCTGTGAAGTTTCATCCCAGTTGACCCACCGGTTACAGAGGAGAAAATGTTGACGGACGACGGACGACGGACAACGGACGCCGGACATAGGGCGATCACAATAACTCACCTTGAGCACTTCGTGCACAGGTGAGCTAAAAAGGGCAATAACTCATCCAAAAGTAGCTCAAATTAAACGCCCTCGTAATATGCGCAGCTAGACGTTGTACCGATGACTCCTGTGAAGTTTCATAGAAATGTGGCAAAGGGGTTGTTAGATGAAGGCCGGACAAGAATGAAATGGCAATTTTAAACAAGAGGGCCATGATGGCCCTGGAATCGCTCACCTGATTTTATTTTTTTTCACTTTAGCCATATAAGCCCGCCCCCTGGCAGCCATAGTTTCCGACCAATCAACTTGGCTTGAAGGAATCTGATAGAGGGCCACCCTAGGAACATTTCTACAATTTTTTTTGAAAATCGGCCAGACACTTTTGGAGGAGAAGATTTTTTAAGTTTTCACTATAGCCATATAATGCAAAATAGCCCTGCCCACTGGCGGCCATGTTTTTTGACCAATCAACATGGCTTGAAGGAATCTGAAAGTGGGTCATCCAAAGAACATTTCTACAAAATTATTTGAAAATCGGCCGGACACTTTCGGAGAAGAAGATTTTTTAAGTTTTCACTATAGCCATATAATGCAAAATAGCCCCGCACCCCCTGGCGGCCATGTTTCTCGACCAATCAACTTGGATTGAAGGAATCTGATAGAGGGTCATCCAAGGAACATTTCTACAAAATTATTTGAAAATCGGTCTGACACTTTCGGAGGAGAAGATTTTTCAAGTTTTCACTATAGCCATATAAGGCAAAATAGCCCCGGCCCCCTGACAGCCATGTTTTTTGACCAATCAACATGGCTTGAAGGAATCTAATAGAGGGTCATCCAAGGAGTATTTCTACAAAATTATTTGAAAATCTGCCAACAAGTTTGTGAGAAGAAGATTTTTTAAGTTTTCACTATAGCCATACAAGGCAAAATAGCCCCGCCCACTGGCGGCCATATTGTTCGACCAATCAACATGGCTTGAAGGAATCTGATAGTGGGTCACTTAAGGAACATTTCTACAAAATAATTTGAAAATCGGCCAGACACTTTCGGAGGAGAAGATTTTTTAAGTTTTCACTATAGCCATATAAGGCAAAATAGCCCCGCCCCCCCTGGCGGCCATGTTTTTCGACCAATCAACATGGCTTGAAGGAATCAGATAGAGGGTCACCCAAGGAACATTTCCACAAAATTATTTGAAAATCGGCCTGACACTTTCGGAGGAGAAGATTTTTTAAGTTTTCACTATAGCCATATAAGGCAAAATAGCCCCGCCCCCCCCCTGGCGGCCATGTTTTTCGACCAATCAACATGGTTTGAAGGAATCTCATAGAGGGTCATCCAAGGAACATTTCTACAAAATTATTTGAAAATCTGCCAACCAGTTTGGGAGAAGAAGAATTTTGAAGTTTTTTTCATTTCCTTGCCATGGAAACCAGAATTCTGCATGGATCCCAAAAATTTGAAGGAAATCTGGTGAGGTCGTTGAGAGGATGCTTTCTGTGAAGTTTCATCCCAATTGACCCACTGGTTACTGAGGAGAAGAAGTTGACGCACGACGCACGACGCACGACGGACGCCGGACAAAAGGCGACCACAATAACTCACCTTGAGCAAAGCTCAGGTGAGCTAAAAAAGGGCAATAACTCATCCAAAAGTAGGTCAAATTAAACGCCCTCG
Organism: Serripes groenlandicus; assembly: GCA_031761405.1. Lineage (NCBI taxonomy): Eukaryota > Metazoa > Mollusca > Bivalvia > Cardiida > Cardiidae > Serripes > Serripes groenlandicus. Next base: position 879,195 of record JASEVX010000043.1, on the reverse strand, counting down.
TATTATGCGCAACTAGACGTTGTACCGATGACTCCTGTGAAGTTTCATAGAAATGTGGCAAAGGGGTTGTGAGATGAAGACCGGACAAGAATGAAATGGCAATTTTAAAAAAAGGGCAATAACTCATCCAAAAGTAGGTCAAATTAAACGCCCTCGTAATATGCGCAACTAGACGTTGTACCGATGACTCCTGTGAAGTTTCATAGAAATGTGGCAAAGGGGTTGTGAGATGAAGACCGGACAAGAATGAAATGGCAATTTTTAAAAAAGGGCAATAACTCATCCAAAAGTAAGTCAAATTAAACGCCATCGTAATATGCGCAACAAGACATTGTACCGATGACTCCTGTGAAGTTTTATAGAAATGTGGCCAAGGGGTTGTGAGATAAAGGCCGGACAAGAAATGTGGACGTACAGAGTAACAGACGGACACAATTTTAAAAAAGGCCAATAACTCATCCAAAAGTAGGTCAAATTAAACGCCCTTGTAATATGCGCAACTAGACGTTGTACCGATGACTCCTGTGAAGTTTCATAGAAATGTGGCAAAGGGGTTGTGAGATGAAGACCGGACAAGAATGAAATGGCAATTTTAAAACAAGAGGGCCATGATGGCCCTGGAATCGCTCACCTGATTTTTTTTTTCACTTTAGCTATATAAGCCCCGCCATCTGGCGGGCATAGTTTCCAACCAATCAACTTGGCTTTAAGGAATCTGATAGAGGGTCACCCTAAGAACATTTCTACAAAATTATTTGAAAATCGGCCTGACACTTTTGAAGGAGAAGATTTTTTAAGTTTTCACTATAGCAATAAAAGGCAAAAAAACCCGCCCCCCCCTGGCGGCCATGATTTTCGACCAATCAACATGGCTTAAAGGAATCTGATAGCGGGTCATCCAAGGAATATTTCTACAAAATTATTTGAAAATCGGCCTGACACTTTTGAAGGAGAAGATTTTTTTAAGTTTTCACTATAGCAATAAAAGGCAAAATAGCCCCGCCCCCTGGCGGCCATGTTTTTTGACCAATCAACATGGCTTGAAGGAATCTGATAGAGGGTCATCCAAGGAACATTTCTACAAAATTATTTGAAAATCGGCCTGACACTTTTGGAGGAGAAGATTTTTTAAGTTTGCACTATAGCTATATAAGGCAAAAAAAAAAAAGCCCCCCCTGGCGGCCATGATTTTCGACCAATCAACATGGCTTAAAGGAATCTGATAGCGGGTCATCCAAGGAATATTTCTACAAAATTATTTGAAAATCGGCCTGACACTTTTGGAGGAGAAGATTTTATAAGTTTTCACTATAGCCATATAAGGCAAAATAGCCCCGCCCCCCCTGGCGGCCATGTTTTTGACCAATCAACATGGCTTCAAGGAATCTGATAGAGAGTCACCCAAGGAACATTTCTACAAAATAAGTTCAAAATCTGCCAACCAGTTAGGGAGAAGTAGAATTTTGAAGTTTTTTTCGTTTCGTTGCCATGGAAACCAGAATTCTACATGGATCCCAAGAATTTGAAAGAATTCTGGTGAGGTCATTGAGAGGATGCTTTCTGTGAAGTTTCATCCCAATTGACCCACCGGTTACTGAGGAGAAGATGTTGAAGTTTTTTTAAGTTTGCACTATAACCATAAAAGGCAAAATAGCCCCGCCCCCTGGCGGCCATGTTTTTGACCAATCAACATGGCTTGAAGGAATCTGATAGAGGGTCACCCAAGGAACATTTCTACAAATTTATTTGAAAATCGGCCTGACACTTTTGGAGAAGAAGATTTTTTAAGTTTGCACTATAGCCATATAAGGAAAAATAGCCCCGCCCCCTCTGGCGGCCATGTTTTTCGACCAATCAACATGGCTTGAAGGAATCTGATAGAGGGTCACCCGAGGAACATTTCTACAAAATTATTTGAAAATCGGCCTGACACTTTCGGAGGAGAAGATTTTTTAAGAATTTTGAAGTTTTTTCATTTCGTTGCCATGGAAACCAGAATTCTGCATGGATCCCGAAAATGTTAAGGAATTCTGGTGAGGACATTGAGAGGATGCTTTCTGTGAAGTTTCATCCCAGTTGACCCACCGGTTACAGAGGAGAAAATGTTGACGGACGACGGACGACGGACGCCGGACATAGGGCGATCACAATAACTCACCTTGAGCACTTCGTGCACAGGTGAGCTAAAAAGGGCAATAACTCATCCAAATGTAGGTCAAATTAAACGCCCTCGTAATATGCGCAACTAGACGTTGTACCGATGACTCCTGTGAAGTTTCATAGAAATGTGGCAAAGGGGTTGTGAGATGAAGGCCGGACAAGAATGAAATGGCAATTTTAAACAAGAGGGCCATGATGGCCCTGGAATCACTCACCTGATTTTTTTTTTCACTTTAGCTATTTAAGCCCCGCCCCATGGCAGTCATAGTTTCCGACCAATCAACTTGGCTTGAAGGAATCTGATAGAGGGTCACGCTAGGAACATTTCTACAAAATTATTTGGAAATCTGCCAGACACTTTTGGAGGAGAAGATTTTTTAAGTTTTCACTATAGCCATAAAAGGCAAAATAGTCCCGCCCCCCCTGGTGGCCATGTTTTTCGACCAATCAACTTGGCTTGAAGGAATCTGATAGAGGGTCATCCAAGGAACATTTCTACAAAATTATTTGAAAATCAGCCTGACACTTTCGGAGGAGAAGATTTTTTAAGTTTTCACTTTGGCCATATAAGGCAAAATAGCCCCGCCCCCTGGCGGCCATGTTTTTCGACCAATCAACATGGCTTGAAGGAATCTGATAGAGGGTCACCCAAGGAACATTTCTACAAAATTATTTGAAAATCGGCCTAACACTTATGGAGGAGAAGATTTTTTAAGTTTTCACTATAGCCATAAAAGGCAAAATAGCCCCGCCCCCTGGCGGCCATGCTTTTTGACCAATCAACATGGCTTGGAGGAATCTGATAGAGGATCACCCAAGGAACATTTCTACAAAATTATTTGAAAATCGGCCTGACACTTTCGGAGGAGAAGATTTTTTAAGTTTTCACTATAGCCATATAAGGCAAAATAGCCCCGCCCCCCCTGGCGGCCATGTTTTTCGACCAATCAACATGGCTTGAAGGAATCTGATAGAGGGTCATCTAAGGAACATTTCTACAAAATTATTTGAAAATCTGCCAACCAGTTTGGGAGAAGAAGAATTTTGAAGTTTTTTCGGTTTCGTTGCCATGGAAACCAGAATTTTGCATGGATCCCAAAAATTTGAAGGAATTCTGGTGAGGTCATTGAGAGGATGCTTTCTGTGAAGTTTCATCCAAATTGATCCACTGGTTACTGAGGAGAAGAAGTTGACGGACGACGCACGACGGACGACGCACGACGGACGACGGACGACGGACGCCGGACAAAAGGCGATCACAATAACTCACCTTGAGCAAAGCTCAGGTGAGCTTAAAAGGGCAATAACTCATCCAAAAGTAGGTCAAATTAAATGCCTTCGTAATATGCGCAACTAGAAGTTGTACCAATGACTCCTGTGAAGTTTCATAGAAATGTGGCCAAGGGGTTGTGAGATAAAGGCCGGACAAGAAATGTGGACGCCCTGACAGACAGACGGACAGACAGACGGACAGACAGACAGATGGACAGACAGACAGACAGACAGACAGACAGACGGCGCAGGCAAAAGCAATATGTCTCCTCCGGAGGAAGGAGACATAACTAAATGTGCGAGTTCTGCACATCATGTTAATGAGCTGAACATGTGACTGAACTTCGATGAAATCCTTTGCGGCATCTTGGACACGAAATAAAGCCTCAAACCGTTGACCTTCAATCGTGACCTTCACCCTAGATGGTCGATACATGGGTTCTGCACAACGCCTTGATGAGGTGAACATGTGACCCAAGCTTCATGAAAATCCTTAAAGCCGTCTTGGAGATATGGAGCGGACACGAAATAAAGCCTCAAACATTTGACCTTCATGCGTGACCTTGACCTTGAACTGGTATGGTCGAGACATGGGTTCTGCACATTGCATTGCTGAGGTGAACATGTGACTCAAGATTCTTAGAAATCCTTCAAGCCGTCTTGGAGATATGGAGCAGACACGAAATAAAGCATCAAACATTTGACATTCAAGCGTGACCTTGACCTTAAATCGGTATGATCGAGACATGGGTTCTGCACATCGCCTTGATGAGGTGAACATGTGACCCAAGTTTAATGAAAATCGTTCAAGCCGTCTTGGAGATATGGAGCGGACACGAAATAATTCCTCAAACCTTTAACCTTCAAGCGTGACCTTAACCTTGAACCGGTATGGTCTAGACATAGGTTCTGCACATTGCCTTGATGAGGTGAACATGTTACTCAAGTTTCTTAGAAATCCTTCAAGCCGTCTTGGAGATATGGAGCGGACACGATTTGGGACAGACAGACAGTCGGACAGACAGACAGACAGACAGACAGACAGACAGATAGACAGACAGGAAGACATCCAGGACAAAAACAATCTGAGCCTCTGGGAGGTTTCTGTCATTTTTCCCAACATTATATTGCTGACAGGTTAAATGAGCTTGCCTGAAAGTTTCAGGTCTGCAATATATGCTAGTCTACATAATGAAAAAGTAACGAACAAGGACAATTAATACCGAAACTTGATTCTTATTTTAAAGAGAAAGTTTGTTTTCAAACAAAACCATTTTAGTATAAGAATGAATAACGCGGATACGTTTTCAAAGTTTTCGGTTGATTTCGTTCAACGGTTAGCAAAATATAGCAGTTACCCTTCGCTCAGTACGGTGTTGTTTGCTGACATATTGAAAGCTTCCTTTGGTAATGATCGATTGTTTTCAGCATTTAATTGGGTCTTGTTTTCATACTAAAAAGTATCTTAGAAATTAAAGGGTGCAGAGTGAAAATTACTTGAATGTGAAAATATAAGAGTGCTTAACTATAATAACTATGAAAGCAGGGGTGGCTTCTTTTACATCAATGACTCATTTGATAGTTAGGAAGTCTCTAGGATAAATTAAAGCATTTGAAACACAGAAATATGGGGACAAAACTCTTTTTCTTAGCAAAATTTGGGCTAAAACAATTAATTCTGGTTGATTTTTATGAAACGAAACGAGAAAAGGGATATAGGGATAGGTGCAATTTGTGTGGATTTGGTGCATTTCTATTGGGTGTCGGGGAACCAAATAGTCGCAGTCATTGAAATGATACAGAGGATTTGAAGGGTGCAGATTTTGATAACAAGAGGCCCATGAGGGCCTATGCTCTACTGGTATGGTTCTTTGGTCATTTTCAATCCAGAGCATGTATGTATGGTGAAGATCGGATAGTAAATGGGGGCTCTTTTGTGTTCACAAGCTGTATTATAGTAATTTTTACAATTTCATGGGCCATAATCCAGTCTTGCATTGGCGGATCTGGCTGGTTTTCAAAAGGAACCAAGCTCTCATCAGTATTTAACTACTATCTAAGTTTGGTGAAGATCAGATAGTAAATGGAGCCTCTATTGTGTTCACATGCTCAATTACAGCAATTTGGACAATTTCAAGGGCCATAATCCAGTCTTGCATGGACGGATCTGGCTGGTTTTCGAAAGAGACCAAGCTCTCATGGATATCTAACTACTGTATAAGTTTGGTTGAGATACAATCAAAAGTGAAGACTGTATCATGTTAACAAGCTCTTTTATAGCAATTTTGACCATTTCAAGGGCCATAATCCAGTCATACATGGGCGGATCTGGCTGGTTTTCGAAAGGAACCAAGCTCTTATAGATATCTAACTACTGTATAGGTTTGGTTGAGATACAATCAAAATAAAGACTGTATCGTGTTAACAAGAAATTGTTTACGGACGCACGCACGCACGACGGACAAATCGCCACGACATAAGCCCTTCTGGCCTTTGGCCAGTAAAGCTAAAAATGAACCCATCCGTGGATCCAGATTTGTCGCGGATGTCCAAAAGCCAAGTATTTCCTTCCTGTGATGTTTTGTGGAAATTGGTCTATTGGAATGGAAGGAGTGTAGCTAAAAGTTCAATTTACCCCTTTTGTGATGACGCCTGGTTGCTATGATTGTGTAACCAATCAAAACGGCTTAATCAAATTAAATAGAGGATCATTACAGTAAGATTCATATTATATTTTCTTAAAATCAGACAAGCACTTTCATAAAAATGGAATTTTCAAATTTTGTCATTTTGCCCCTTTTTTGATGCCGCCTGACTGCCATGTTTTTCGCCCAATCAGTATAACTTGAACAATTTTTGACAGAGGGTCACGCAAGGAACATTTCTACCAAATTATATTTGAATCTGACAGGCAGATTCGGAGGAGAAGATTTTTAAAGTTTGGACATTTTGTCCCCTTTCTGATGCCGCAGCAACCAAAGTTCTCATTGGAATTTTAATCTTTGAACAATTTTGAAAGAGGACTACCAAAGGAACATTCCTGTGATGTTTTGTGGAAATTGGTCAATTGGAATGGTCGGAGTTGGTTGTCATTTGTAGCTAAAAGTTCAATTTACCCCTTTTGTGATGACGCCTGGTTGCTATGATTGTGTAACCAATCAAAACGGCTTAAACAAATTAAATAGAGGATCATTACAGTAAGATTCGTATTATATTTTCTTAAAATCAGACAAGCACTTTCATAAAAATGGAATTTTCAAATTTTGTCATTTTGCCCCTTTTTTGATGCCGCCTGGCTGCCATGTTTTTCGCCCAATCAGTACGGCTTGAACAATTTTTATAGAGGGTCACCCAAGGAACATTTCTACCAAATTATATTTGAATCTGACAAGCAGATTCGGAGGAGAAGATTTTTAAAGTTTGGACATTTTGTCCCCTTTCTGATGCCGCAGCAACCAAAGTTCTCAATGGAATTTAAATCTTTGAACAATTTTGAAAGAGCCCAACCAGAGGAACAGTCCTGTGATGTTTCACGGAAATTGTCCTTGGAGTTTGGGAGGAGATGATGTTTAAAGCTAAAAGTTAACACCGGACGGACGACGGACAAAAAGTGATCAGAATAGCTCACCTTGGGCCTTTGGCTCAGGTGATCTAAAAATAAAACAATTTAAACAAGGAAATCTTGCTCATTAAGAGGAATTTAGCCCATTTTCCAAAAATGTTCTGACAGGTGATCTGCTGGAGGTGCAAGAAATTGCAAGTATTTGCAAAAAACTGTTGCTGAATATATACTATGGCTTGGTTGACATCCACAGAGTCCCAGGTAATCATTCTAGTATTCTACCCCCAGCCTGACAGAGAACAACAATTTGTGTGGATTTAGTGCATTTTTATTGGGTGTCGGGGAACCAAATCATTCGCAGTCATTGAAATGATACATAGGATTTAAAGGGTGCGATTTTGATCAAAATGAAACCATCCGTGGATCCAGATTTGTCGCGGATGTCCAAAAGCCACGTATTTCCTTCCAAAGCAGTTAAAAACAAGAGGCCCAAGAGGGCCAGTATCGCTCCACGGCCATAAGGCAAAAATCAGATCTCCAAACAGCCCTGCCCCCTGGTGGCCATGTTTTTGACCAACCACCATGGCTTAAAGGAATCTTGTAGAGTGTCACCAAAGGAATGTTGCCGCAAAATTATTTGAATATCAGCCTGACACTTTCGGAGGAGAGGATATTTTAAGTTTTCACTATAGCCATATAAGGCAAAATATCCCCGCCCTCTAGCGGCCATGTTTTTCAACCAATCAACATGGCTTAAAGGAATCTGATAGAGGGTCACTTAATAAACATTTCTACAAAATTATTTGAAAATCGGCTGAACACTTTCGGAGAAGAAGATTTTTTAAGTTTTCACTATAGCTATATAAGGCAAAATAGCCCCGCCCCCTGGTGGCCATGTTTTCAACCAATCAACATTTCTTGAAGGAATCTAATAAAGCGGCACACAAGGAACATTTGTACAAAATTATTTAAAAATCGGCCTAACACTTTTGGAGGAGAAGATTTTTTAAGTTTTCTCTTTAGCCATATAAGGCAAAATAGCCCCGCCCTCTGGTGGCCATGTTTTTTAACCAATCAACATGGCTTCAAGGAATCTGATAGAGGGTACCCTATGAACATTTCTACAAAATTATTTGAAAATCGGCCTGACACTTTCGGAGAAGAATATTTTTTAAGTTTTCACAATATATTTCTTTGGGTTGCCATGGAAACCAGAATTATGGATGGATCAAAAACAAGAGGCCCAAGAGGGCCAGTATCGCTCAACGGCCATAAGGCAAAAATAAAATCTCTCCAAACAGCCCAGCCCCCTGGTGGCTATTTATTTTTTACCAACCACCATGGCTTAAAGGAATCTTGTAGAGTGTCACCCAAGGAATGTTTCTGCAAAATTATTTGAAAATGAAGTTTTTTAAAGTAAAACATATTTTTATTAGAAAATACTTACCAGTCATTTAATACCTGATATATAATCTCAACACCGTTAATTCATCCAGAAAAGAAGCTCGCGCAGCCATGCATAGCCCTCACGCGTGTGTGATACACACGGCCGCCGGTAATACCGGCGCACGGGCCATGTGACCCCCACTTTTAATTTCACCGTTAACTTGCAGCGTTTAGTGTTGGGTGACGACGCGGGGTTGGGAGGCGGGAATCTGAAATGACTGGTAAGTATTTTCTAATAAAAATATGTTTTACTTTAAAAAACTTCATTTTTATGTCAAAAATACATTACCAGTCATTTAATACCTGATGACTTTGCAGCATCGGTCGGGAGGATCGTCCAACACAATGCCGGTCCCGAGAAATCGTAGCACTTGGTAAGAGTACCTACGGTACTACTAAATATAAACACAACTGTTTATGTATTTAGTAATTTGTGTATTAATTAGGTAAGTACTCGCTGAGAGTCCACTTGTGTGTCCAGAGAGGAATAATTTCTGATTGAAACGTTTTAAGACTTTATCAGAAGGATCTTATTACTAATTAAAGGAATAGGATATCCAGTGTTTGAATACGCTGCTGACATATCCTTCTCCTACCTGAGGTTGAATAACCCCTACTGTGGCTCTTACAGCCCTCGAATGTTTTATATAGAACTTAAGACCCTTGACAGGGTACAAGATCAGGTTATATCTAAGGGAACACAGTTCACAGAAAGGTTGTGAAATGTGATGGGTTAGGAAGCACCAAAGGCAACTTGGTCTCAGTAGGAATACAGGTTTATAAGAACGGTTGAATAACCATACGGCTGTAAAACCTGATGAAATTCGTTTTTACTGAAAGCAAAGAACTCACTTCCCTGATAGTGTTCGCCAAGCAAGACGAATTTAAGTCTCAGTTTATAACTTAAAAAGCGGCAGCTTCCGAAGAACGTAAAAGTTTGGAGAGAAATGGATCTGAACTTTGAAGTTAAGCGCATTGGAGCATCGAACAATAATTGTTGTGTTCATCGCCAAATCTTGAATGCGAGAGGTCGGCAACAAATGTAAGCATAAATTACTGATTGACGTACCTTAAAAAACACCAATCGGTAAGAACTGTCTACTTCTAATGAAGATGTAACGGTTATGTCGATAGGCAGGCCAGAAGAACGTTGAACTACGATCTCTGGGCCAATACTGTGTTTCTAAAGTCATTGTCAGGAAGAGAATAACGACACCGGAAGTTGACTCATTTGAATTATGGGGGCAATTCAGGGAGTAATAATTATTGCCAATCGAAGGACTACTGTCTACTCTATTGATCATGTACATGTCCTAGTCAGTTAAGCCCTGTACTGTAATGAGTATTTAACACACTGCCCCGAACTGTAAACAATTCGGGTGTAGTATGAAGCATGTATCGGACCGTTTCCCTTAATTACTGATCCTTATCCAGGACATGGTAATCGGATTCTCTTATAGCGAATCGAGTCTGTCCGAAGGGCCAGCTCAACGAGAAACGTCCTACAACGAGTCTCTTGAGGGGAATAGATCCGACTTGCCCGTTTTGGGAATTAATTCTAAACGCAGGTAATCGAAGTGAAGTGTTTGAAAGGAACACTTCCCCGTTTACAATGAATCGACGGTCATTCCTCGATGAAAAAGCAACCGGTACGTGGTAACAGGTGTCTGTTTGGTCTAAGAATCGCTCAGACAGCCGTTCCGGATTGCGTTCTTGATAAAACGGAACATTCCATTTTATTACTCGACCGTACTAGACGCAATCTGAGTCGATAAGTCTTATTCCGGTCTTCACCGGAACCAGACGAAAGACGGTTGTAGAAACCACCGAATGGAAGGTTGATACCCACTCCATGGCATTCCTGTTAGCTTAATAGAGAGGAGCGCTTCCCTATAGCTGCGGATTAGGGACAGTGCTCTACTTGGTTGTATGCCAACTTTGCTCCCGTACGGGGCTTTGATAAGGCAGGGCCAGCGGATGCAGAAAGCTAGGCTCGAACTTAGCCTGTCTCTTGTGTCTTCACAGGTTGGGCTTCTAAGAATGCCTTTGCAGAAGTCACTGTACGTTCTGTCCCTGTGAACAATGTTGCCGCATACGCCGAAATGCGCCTATGGACGCAGTGACTGCAGTAACTTCCCACTAATGATAGTTTATTTAGAGTCCAGCTCTAAATTGTTAATCATCCGATGGAGCACTGAACCCGATATGTCTCTTATTCGTCAGACAAGACGGGGTCGTGGGTTTTACCCGACGACGTGCGGATTGACTAAAGCCGGTTCTGGACCGGAATGTCAGTGTCCGATTCGACATGGAGGAATCCTATGATCGATTGATTGTGGTTTAACGCCGTTTTAACAATTTCTCAGTTATATCACGGCGGCCAGTTCACCTACTCATGTATTTCCTGGTTTTCTCACACCAGTACTCCACACAACAATCTTCCCAAGCAACTGGCTACTTTTCCACAAAACTTAGCCCATTGGTGGGAGGAATCCTATGAAGGAGTCATGATCGAGGAATTTATCCCTTTTCCGAAGAAGAATGAGATCGCATGGAATCAACCTTCGGTCCGAGCTCACGTATGAGAGAGTTCACAGAGTGACTATCCTCTGGGAACGGTTGATCCCGGTAGGCCAGCATAGGGGATTGATTTATGAAATCAACTGAATCTCTCCCATGTAATACCGTCGGACATCGACTCGTCCCAACAATTGGTACGATGGGTATTACTTGGGAGGAGTGTAGTCCCTAGAGACGCACTCTCTCCTCCCTGGGGACCGACATAACTATTTGACCGGTACTCCCCATACCCGATGGCCGACTGTTTAATCGGCTATGTCCCAGCATACTGCCCGATTGACTGCCGAAAGGTTATGTCCTAAGACATTACCCGTTTGACCGGTGCCTTACTGGCTATGTCTAAAGACATTGCCCGATCTCCAAATGACTGTGTCCGAGGACATTTGTCAATTGGAATACTGTTGAATTCCGAAGAATTCATAGTTGAATTTTTGTTTTCACGGTGACCGTTTGCCCGGTAACCGTTTATGCCCAGTTAAGAGTTTGACTGCCCTGTGAACGTTCACGCGACAACCGTTTATGCCCAGTGATTAATTGAGTACTCGGTAGGCATTTGACTCATTCTCTAGCACTATCGACTCATTACATTCATATGAGTGTAAGGAACGACAACTCTGCGAAGGAGATTTTCACTTGGCTGTGTTCGAAAACACCCGGTTGTCCAATGCTTATGTCATAATATTGACAAAACGGTTGGAGTCAACTTGACTTAACGACTGCTCGTTACCCAGCTCTGGGAACGTTCAGTAATGGTAGCTCCCTCTGACCATTACTGACCGGTTGACTAATGATAGGCTGATGTGAGGCTGCTCTATCACTAGTCTCCAAAAACTTCAGACATTATAACTTGGCACTCTGTAGAAGTCCGAAGACTGCTGTACTGCAGAGTGTAGGTTTTGCTCGAAATCATTATAGGTTTAAACGACGTTTAAGCGTCAACCTTCGGGCATAACGTATTAGGCACCACCCTAAGTACTTCCTTAATGTTCTGCTGTAGAGGTCAACGCTCTACAGCCGGCTCGTAATCTGAAGGGGACTGCCCGTCAGACGAGGAGGTGGGAGAGTGTCGAGCCCTACGATGCTTGACTCTAATCCGTCTTTCAACTGAAAGACACAACAGTCTTATAAAAGTAAGAGAAGGGATTGAAAATAATATTCAATCTTGGTGTACTTTATTGTTGTGTTAAGGTGTCGATCGTGTGATATGAACCTCCTCTCTCCGCAGTAGAGAGAGGTCGCACTGGATCGATCGTCGGCGCCGAACTAACCGTATGGGACGGTCTCGACCTCCCTTTCACGGAAAACCTGAGTTATTCCGATCGGGGGTTTGCCTTCTAAGGACTGCCTCTTCGAAAGGTGTCCTTCCGGGAACAGTGAATTCCCATCAGGTGGGTATTGCTGATCCCGGTAGGCTTGGTTAACCCGCCTATCACCGATCCGTTACATCTTTTGAAACGGAGCTTTGTATCGGGGAAGGAGTGTAATCTCTAGAGAAGTACCATGTTCCACTTGGAGACACGGAAACATTTCTCTGTCCTGTACTACCTATAACTGGATATCTGGGCCTTGTGCGTAATGACCAGTGTTTTGAATATCCGTACTCTTCTATTCTCATTCTTTTGAGGAGTGTAATCCCTACAGAAGAACACTATTCCCCTTGGAGAAAGGAAAGATTTATCTGTCCTGTACTCCTTATAACCGATGTTAGACGGTTGGATATCTGAGCCTGGTGCGTAATGACCAGTGTTTTGAATATCCGTATAGACCGGTTGTGCGAAGAACGAGTGGTACTAGCTTAACGACTGCTCGTTACCTTGACTGCCCACTGCCCGGTCGCGTCATGTTAAACTGACTGATAATTTGCCCGGTCGCGTCATGGCTTAATGACTGACCGGTCGCGTCATCGCTAAATGACTGCCGGATTTGCCCGGTGACTGGTCGCGCCTAGGCGAAATGACTGACTGGTTGCCCGGTACCCGGTTACCCGGAGTCATATAGGTTTTGCTCGCAAGCATTACCCGGTTGACTAATGATAGGCAGTTGTGAAGCTGCTCTATCACCGGTCTCCAAAGAATTCTGTCCGCAGACATTATAATTTGGCACTCTGTAAGCGTCCGAAGACTGCTTACTGCAGAGTGTGGTGTTAGAGGTGGCCAATCAGTGAGGTTTCCCTTTGATTGACCCATGGCGTCTCCCGAAGGGTCAGCCCCAACACCTGGCGTCAGATAATGTCGTTCAGCAGACGGTTGCTCACTCTTGAGGCCAACCATCACTGTGTCCGTACGGTTTCTGGCCCGAAGGCCTTTGTTTCCCGACGGAATAACAGACATCAGCCGCTGCCATCCGCTCCTCCATGTCCCGCGAAGGACCAGCCGAAGCTGAGGGGGAGCGGTCAGAGCTCCAGATAAGGGGCGTATGCATGTCTAAAATCCTCATTTGACCCTCTTACCCTATGCTGTGGGTATTGAGAACCCACAGCATAGGGTTTGTTTCCTAAGAGGGAATTTGTGGGGAAAATAGCTGATTACACCTCCTAATCTGGACCTCTGAGCGGTTGTGCGGAGTGAAGAAGGAACAGCTCTGACCTTCTGCTCACTCAACACAGCCGCGGAGTCTGATTGTTGGGAGAACCCCTCAAACTCCGCTTCACTCGTAGAGCTAAGAGAAACCTTTTTAGGGGTCTTCTTACTCTTCCAGCTTTTGTGAGTCCTCCTCAACCCAGACTGTTTCCAAATGGAAGCAGGCCAGGAAGAGAAGTACTCACAGGGTGAATCCTGTGTGTACTTAGTGAACGCAAAACAGGACAGACGCGTGTCTCATACAGCCGTTATGAGTCACGCCTCTGATCACCACTATGTGACATAGAATATATATGAAACAAAACAATTTATACGATTCAACAAAAAATATAATTTTTTTTCTATTTTTTATTTTCTACTATACCCGTTGATCACGGAACGTATTTCAATGAAAAAGATTTTACAAATATTTTCCAAAATTGTTAAAGTTTAATTAATATACATAATGTAATACAAGGCGATAATAATATATTATCGCTAATAGGGTCGGTGTAACTATAACTTCGTTGAAAGAATGAATGGCCATTACCGCACCCGATACGTAACTGAAATAGTGGGTGGGGTAACCCACCCGTGACTTCTCAGTTAGTTGTGTTCACAAAAAACAACTTAATTACAATTAGTAATTTACACAATTATGTTGTTAGGTTGTTAATGTAGTTGAATAACTGAATGAAAATAACTTGTTTAAGGCGAATGCCTTAAACAGACCAAGAAATAAAATATAAAAATGAAATAAATTCTTAGCTGTCAGTTGGTGTGTCCAGAAATTAAAAGTGGGGGTCACATGGCCCGTGCGCCGGTATTACCGGCGGCCGTGTGTATCACACACGCGTGAGGGCTATGCATGGCTGCGCGAGCTTCTTTTCTGGATGAATTAACGGTGTTGAGATTATATATCAGGTATTAAATGACTGGTAATGTATTTTTGACATAAAAATCGGCCTGACACTTTCGGAGGAGAGGATATTTAAGTTTTCACTATAGCCATAAAAGGCAGAATAGCCTCACCCCCTGGCAGCCATATTTTTCAACCAATCAACATGGCTTGAAGGAATCTGATAGAGGGTAAGCCTAGGAGCATTTCTACAAAATTATTTGAATATCAGCCAAACACTTTCGGAGGAGAAGATTTTTTAAGTTTTCACTATGGTCATATAAGGCAAAATAGCCCCGCCCCCTGGCGGCCATATTTTTCGCCCAATCAACATTTCTTGAAGGAATCTAATAAAGGGTCACCCAAGGAACATTTCTACAAAATTATTTGAAATTCGGCCTGACACTTTCGGAGAAGAAGATTTTTTAAGTTTTCACTATTTTTTTCTTTTGGTTGCCATGGAAACCAGAATTATGGATGGATAAAAAAACAAGAGGCCCATGAAGGCCTATGCGCTACTGGTATGGTTCTTTGGTCATTTTCAATCCAGAGCATGTATGTATGGTGAAGATCGGATAGTAAATGGAGGCTCTTTTGTGTTCACAAGCTGTATTATAGCAATTTTTACAATTTCATGGACCATAATCCAATCTTGCATGGGCGGATCTGGCTGATTTTCAAAAGGAACCAAGCTCTCATCAATATTTAACTACTATCTAAGTTTGGTGAAGATCAGATAGTAAATGGAGCCTCTATTGTGTTCACATGCTCAATTATAGCAATTTGGACAATTTCAAGGGCCATAATCCAGTCTTGCATAGGCGGATCTGGCTGGTTTACGAAAGGAACTGAGCTCTCATGGATATCTAACTACTGTATAAGTTTGGTTGAGATACAATCAAAAGTGAAGACTGTATCGTGTTAACAAGCTCTTTTATAGCAATTTTGACCATTTCAAGGGCCATAATCCAGACATGCATGGGCGGATCTGGCTGGTTTTCAAAAGGAACCGAGCTCACATGGATATCTAACTACTGTATAAGTTTGGTTGAGATACGATCAAAAGTGAAGACTGTATCGTGTTAACAAGCTCTTTTATAGCAATTTTGACCATTTCAAGGGCCATAATCCAGTCATGCATGGGCGGATTTGGCTGGTTTTCGAAAGGAACCGAGCTATTATGGATATCTAACTACTGTATAAGTTTAGTTGAGATACAATAAAAAAAGAAGACTGTATCGTGTTAACAAGCTCTTTTATAGCAATTTTGACCATTTCAAGGGTCATAATCCAGTCATGCATGGGCGGATCTGGCTGGTTTTCGAAAGGAACCGAGCTCTCATGGATATCTAACTACTGTATAAGTTTAGTTGAGATACAATCAAAAGTGAAGACTGTATCGTGTTAACAAGAAATTGTTTACGGACGGACGCACGCACGCACGGACGACGGACAAATCGCCACGACATAAGCCCTTCTGGCCTTTGGCCAGTAGAGCTAAAAATGAAGGAATTTAAGAGAGGACATTGAGAGGATGCTTCCTATGAAGTTTCAACCAAATTGGCCAAGTGGTTAGGTAGAAGAAGTGGTTTAAAGAAAAAAGTTAACGCACGCACAGACGCACACACGACGGACAATTCGCCATGACATAAGCTCGACTGGCTTTCAGCCAGTGGAGCTAAAAATTGAAGGAATTTAAGAGAGGACATTGAGAGGATGCTTCCTATGAAGTTTCAACCAAATTGACCAAGTGGTTAGGGAGAAGAAGTTGTTTAAAGGAAAAAGTTAACGCACGCACAGATGCACAGACGTACGCACGTACGTCCAAAAGGCGTTTGTTGGGTATTTTCCTTTGATGTTCTCTTGTTGGGTATTCCCAACAAGCACATGGTTTATTCCGTAATTAATCCCCCCTTTATGGAATAAATAGCATTTATATGTTAATTAGATACCCATTACACAATTATATAAAAAATAACGAGGCCGCAAGAGGGCCAGTAGTCGCTCAACGGTCCATAAGGCAAAAATCAAATCTCTCAACAGCCCTGCCCCCTGGTGGCCATGTTTTTTACCAACCACCTATGGCTTAAAGGAATCGTGTAGAGTGTCACCCAAAGGAATATTTCTTCAAAATCATTTGAAAATTGGCCCGACACTTTCGGAGGAGAGGTATATTTTAAGTTTTCACATAAAACCATATAAGGACAAAATTACGCCTACCCCCTGGTAGCCATATTTTCAACCAATCAACATGGCTTAAAGGAATCTGATAGAGGGTCAGACCTAGGAACATTTTCTACAAAATTATTTGAATATCAGCCAGACGCTTTTGGAGAAGAAGGTTATTTAAGTTTTCTCTTAAGCCATTATAAGGCAAAATAGCCCCGCCCTCTTGCGGCCATGTTTTTTTACCAATTATAACATGGCTTTAAAGGAATCTGATAGAGGGTCAGCCAAGCAACATCTCTACAAAATTATTTGAAAATCAGCTGAACACTTTCGAAGGAGAAGATTTTTTAAGTTTTCATTTAGCCATATAGGCAAACAGGCCCCGCCCTCTGGCGGCCATGTTTTTTTACCAATCAACATGGCTTACAGGAATCTGATAGAGGGTCACCAAATGAACATTTCTACAAAATTATTTGAAAATCGGCCTGAACACTTTCGGAGAAGAAGATTTTTAAAGTTTTCTCTTTAGCCATATAGGCAAAATAGCCCCGCCCTCTGGTGGCCATGTTTTTTTTTACCAATCAACATGGCTTGAAGGAATCGGATAGAGGGGTCACCTAATGAACATTTCTACAAAATTATTTGAAAATCGTCCTGACACTTTTGGAGGAGAAGATTTTTAAGTTTTTCACTATAGCCATATAATGCAAAATAGCCCTCCCTGCCCACTGGCAGGCCATGTTTTTTGACCAATCAACAAGGCTTGAAGGAATCTGGAAAGTGGGTCACTTAAGGAACATTTCTACAAAATTATTTGAAAATCGGCCTGACACTTTCGGAGAAGAAGGTGGTTTTTTAAGTTTTCACTATAGCCAATATAAGCAAAATAGCCCCGCCCACCCCACATGGCTGGCCATGTTTTTTTACCAATCAAGTTGGCTTGAAGGAGCCTGACAGAGGGTAAATCCAAGGAACATTTCTACAAAAATAATTTGAAAATCGGCCTTAACACTTTTCGGGAGGATAGAGATTTTTTTTAAGTTTTCACTATAGCCATATAAGGCAAAATAGCCCCCCCCCCCCCACCCCCCTGGCGGCCATGTTTTTTCGACCAATCAACATGGCTTGAAGGATCTCATAGAGGTGTCATCCAAGGAACATTTCTACATAACCAGATATCTGCATGGATCCCAAAAATTTAAGGAATTCTGGTGAGGACATTGAGAGGATGCTTTCTGTGAAGTTTCATCCCAGTTGACCCACCAGTTACAGAGGAGAAAATGTTGCCGGACGCCGGACATAGGGCGATCACAATAACTCATCTTGAGCACTTTCGTGCACAGGTGAGCTAAAAATAAAATAATCTAAACAAGGAAATCTTGCTCATTAAGAGGAATTAGTAGCCCTATTTTCCCAAAATGTTCATAACAGGTGATCTGCTGGAGGTGCAAGAAATTGCAAGTACATGTATGTGCAAAAAACTGTTGCTGAATATATATGGCTTGGTTGAAAATCACACAGAGTCCCAGGTAATCATTCTAG